>CM069914.1:76849570-77449570 GCA_036172215.1 Camellia granthamiana
CCCAAAATATAACATGAAACAATCATTCATAAGATCCATAAACACAATAGAAAAGTTATATTTCATTCATCAAAGTCTTCTTTACAAAAGATGTTACATATAACTCTAACTTGTATTAACAAAATGAGTGCCCTACAGGCTTACATCTTTCTAAATAATAACTTGTTTACAACAAAAGAGAGTCCTAGCTCCATACATAGAAAGGCCTTGGCTTGAATATACATTTAACATCAAAACAAAATAACAAAACGGAGTCTTCAACTCCTAAACCCCGCAAGCTAAGACCTTGGAGGCAGCATGTCCCCTGTACCTGAAAATTGGTGTCCCAAGTAGGGTAAGCCAAAGCACAGTAGAGATATGCTAAACAGTATATGAGAATTAACTAAAACATTAGCATTCGATAAATATTTAACACTTGAAAACCAACTTATACCCTTTTCATAACCAATCAATATTGATATAGTTCATTATTATCCAAACAATTCAAAATGAGACTACAACTCATATATCAACACTTCAATCATACACATCATTCGTATACTTCCATTCACTTGCCATTTTACGGAATTACGTTAGAGAGAACTGGCACCCAAATATATATATAAGATTTCAGGACATTCACCCTGGATACTCCGACCAACTTAATTATGAATGGAGTCCATCCCCTATCTCCTCCCAAACAATAGAGTACATCCCCTATCTGTCACGACCCGAACCCGCCCCCGTGGGTTAAGGCCATAACCGGCCAGTAATCACGAGATTACCTATGGCCTCAAACCAATTAAAACAAAACTCAACAGAGTAAAGGGGCCAAACGGAAGCAAATTTAAAACTTTGTCCATAGAGCTGTGCTTATATCCACACTATAACATTCCAAACACTTACATGTTAATAACTCACAACAAAATATGTACTAACACAAAACACTGTACATACAGGATCATACAAGTTTAAGTCAGTCAAACCCCAGACTTAAATACAAAAGTAGTTCAATGCTTTCGCCGACATAACAAAACTATGAACACAGGACAAAGGCGAAGACAGTCTCGTGCGTGAGACGGTTGGGCTGACTCCTCAGAACTTTGATTGTTTCTCGCAATTTCACCGAGGCTGGTTTTGGACGTCCCTCGGCTCACCTACATGTACATGAATGAGCGTGAGCGAAAGCCCAGTGAATAATATCAAATAAGAAAGATACATAAGCAATCTTTGAAACAGTTACAGCAGACGGCCTTTGGCCCAATCACTTGTATCAATCGGCCTTCGGCCCAATCATTTATATCAATCAGCCTTCGGCCCAATCATTTATGTCAATCGGCCTTCGGCCCAATCATTCATGTCAATCGGCCTTCGGCCCAATCATTCATGTCAATCAGCCTTCGGCCCAATCATTCTTGTCAATCGTTGTCCACCATTCAAATTAATGAACTTACAAAACTTACATAGAAGTAAACAATTGGACAATGACATTTTTCAAATATCTTGTTAAGCTATTACTCACAGTAATCGGCTTGTGGATTCGCCTTGGAGCTCGACCCTATGCATTCCATGAACACAAAAGGGTCACAAACAATTCAATTCGTTCTAAATTCACATTTTCCTCTTTGGCTTCATTCTTATCTCTTTAACCCAATTACAATGCTTAATGCATGCCTAAGAGTGCTTGCAAGTAAAAGAGAACGGAAAACAAAACACAAAACGCATAAACAAAATTTCAGAAAACAGGGTCCCCGCTCGAGCGTGGACTTCCCCGCTCGAGCGGACCCAAGAGGCCTGCAAAAGTACTGGCTATGTCAAATTTGCGCTCGAGCCTGAATTCTGGCGCTCAAGCAGAAGGCCTCTCTACATGGCTCCCCGCTCGAGCGTGAACTTCCCCGCTCGAGCAGACATCCATGTCTACAAAGATACTGGGAGCACGAATTTCCCGCTCGAGCGGCACTTCCCCCGCTCTAGCGGACATCAAAAATTCTGGGTTTTCCAAAATGTGTTCTTGAGCTTCAACTTGATATTCAAAGGTCCTAAATGCATGATTTTGGCTCAATCTTCACATAAACATGTACTAACATCAAATTCAACACATTATGAAGCTCAATTCTAGGAATCAAACACATGCATGATTCAAATTACACCAAACTTGTTTCTATCACAACAATTCCATGTATTTCAAACTACTTTCTCATGAATTGTACATGCATGTGGAATACAACTCTTATTCTTAACTTAGATGATGAAGAGATGGTCAAAACTATGAGCTTCACTTAAAATCTCACATGGATTACACATCTAGTGCTCAAACATGCAATTTCAAAGCAATTTCTCACATGGATGTGCATATAGACTTTCAATTCAACAAAACCAACTCAATTTCATCATACTCAATTAAACTCATGTTCTTGGCCATTAATCAACTTGAATTCACAAAATTACATCATTAAACTTATAACTTCATATTCAATTGCTCACCTAAAAGCTCAATCTCTCCAAATTATGGTCAAATCTTGAGTTAGTCTTCAATTTATTCAAACTTCTTGAGCAAATCTTCAATTGCTCCCTCTCTCTCTTTCTAGTCGGCCCTCTCTCTCTTTTCTTGAGTTAAAATCAGCCAAATGAACATGAAGAGAGGGGTTGGGTGCTTAGTGCTCCACTATAAACAATTTCCCTCAATTATAATTACCAACATTACATATTTGAGCACTAAGTCATTATTTTAATCTAATTAATTTGACCCAAATCAGTTTTCAATTAAATTTCACCGTAGGCTCTAAAAATTACGCTAATCATTATGGCGTAATCAATTTCGGGTTCTGTAGCCGATAAGGCCTTCAATTTAAATTCCAAAGTAGATTATCAAACAGATATTCCTACGGTGAACAGATAGAAATTCAAAACCACATATATTCACATAATGGCACGCAAAATCATATTAAACGCATAATCACATTCATGTTAAGGACCAATTAACATAATACAGAACAGGGGTATTACACTATCTCCACTCAAATAATTGAGTATATCCCCTATCTCCTCCCAAACAAAGATACATATGCAATGTATTTAAACACGTTGTCATATACAATGACTAATTAAATCACATATTCAATGTGTTAATCCAACCGTCATATTCAATGACATAATCCAATTGATTAGTTTCAATTTACCTAATCATCATGCAATTTCTACAACAATCATGGTTATCCTCCACCGATAACCCAAAACAATTATTTCTAAACAGATAAATAAATCTATCGCACAGATAATTTATCAACTTTCCCATAGGTAAGTGATTTATCAATCCAACTACACCATTTAATCACATTTTCCCCCAATTTCACAATTCCCAAACCAATTTCATATTTCCACAATTGATTTCATTATTTATACACATAATTTATATAATTCCAATTTGGGCATTTTCCCCCTTTTCTCAAATATTGCACCCAAGGCCAAATTTCACCCATTATACACAAACAACTCCATTTTCAAGACCTCACATACATATGGAGCCCAAAAATAGAAAACCCCTTTTTTCATTATTTCAAACTCAAACCCTAACTTTACCCAAACTTCCCAAATCCACCATTTATACAAAATGACTAATATTTATATCAAAACTCATATTAAAGAGTAGATTATCCCTACCTCAAATGGAGAAGCTCAAAGGAGAAGAAGAGAGAAACCCAAGATGCTCCAAATCCAAACTTTTTCAGATCAAAACATAGCCCACGTAATGCTCTAGCTTTTTAACAAAGAAAGTATGGTAGAAAGACCCTAGAACACGGTGTATTTGTAGAGAGAGAGAGAGTTTAGAGAGAGTAGCTGTCGATCTAGGGTTTTGAAGAAGGAAGAGGATAAAAAAAAAATGAAGTTCACCTCTGCTGCGAACTGATATATGTGAGGCTCGCTCGAGCAAAGGAGATGTCGTTTGAGTGACTAGACACAACAAAAGACCTCACTCGAGCGCAAGAAGCGTCGCGCAAGAAGCGTCGCTCAAGCAAACAATGTGAAGCTTCAGGTCTATACCAACGCAGACGCACGCTTGAGCGCACGAAGTCTTGCTCAAGCGAAGAAACGATTCTACAAGGCTCGCTCGAGCGTAATAAAGCTCACTCAAGCGAAGAATACCATCATTCTAGTCTTATAGAGACACAGACGCACGCTCGAGCGCAAGAAGCCTCGCTCGAGCGAAGAGACACACCACACAAGGCTCGCTCGAGCGGAAGCTACGTCTGAAAAAAGAAACCCGAGGACTCTCAATCCTCGCTCAAGCACAAGAACCCTCGCTCAAGCGAAGAAGCAAAAACCCAAGGCTCGCTCGAGCGAAAAGGCCAAAACCTGGGTAGCAACCACCTATACTAACTCACCACCAACCTGTTTCAAACTTACCCAACAAGTCCCAAAACTCAAATACAAAGAGTAAAAGGAAGAAAATAAGACTTAGACAACAACATACAACTACGGAACCCGAGTCCGGTACACAACAAAGGTCGAGGTAAAACCTGGATCGCTATGTTTCCTAATACGACATGTACGTCCTCCATCTCAATCCCAACAGCAAGGCCTATCCTAATTTCATGGGATTATGAATCCCTTCTCTATCTCCCAAAACAAATACAACATATAATAAATCTTACATTCATCTTAATTCTAATCTCACCTCTATCTCCCAAAATAAATTGGGCTTGGGGGTCATGGAGACTTCTTTCCATTAGGCTAATGTTAGTTGGCATGGCGGTCAAATTTATTGCTTTGTTGTTTGCTCTAGGGAGGTCATTTTCATTTTTATCGATTTCGTCATTCTTTGAACGCACGTAGAGACTGGTTTCATTGCACACTTTTATCGCAGTTCTTGACTTGTTTCATTGCGTCATGGATATGACACTCGGTTGCAGAGTGAAGCCACACAAGATCTGATTTTAATATCATGTAATATCTCATTTAAAATTAATTGGTAATGAGTGGAAAAATATTTACATTATAAACTAAGTTTATGTAATTTAGATTAACGATGTGGATTTATGTTTAACACTACCCACATTTTTTTGGGAAGGAATTACAACTCATTCTTTAAAAAAAAAAAAAATCAACTCAATGGTAAATTTTATAAATATTAATAATTAAATTTATAGACTTTTTTATTAATATATAAATATTTTGTAAAAATTCAACTGATGTGTAATTTTTTATTTTTTTTTATTTTTATTTTTTTTAACTAGAAAACAAAGACATGTAGATCATGGCCTTAGCTTCGCCCAAAATTCTCTGTAACGGATTTGGCGTAGCATAATAGGAATTTTTATTAGTTCAAAAAAAACAAAGAAGAGGAATTTTTATTTTCTTGGCCTCTCACCCTCTTGTAAATAGTCTCTTTAATGGCTTCATGTAAATAGTCTCTTTAATGGCTCTCCAACAATGTCTTTTGCTAATACAAATAATACAAAAATAATGACAACATATAGAGGTGGCAAGCTTAACCCAAAGTTATGAATTTGCCCAATTATATTAATTTAAAACACATATTAATCTGTCTAAATTAATAAATGGACTTAAATGGATTGTTTATTGTCAGCCTAATTAAAATTAGATTTATATGGGCTAGATATGAGTATCCATTTAAGTCCGTCTAAATAGACACTACTTCTACCACCAATTTAAAAAAAAAAAAAATTACATAATTTTTAAAAAAAAAATAAAAAATAAATAAATATTTAGTAAAAAATAAATAAATAATAAATCATAAAAAAAATTTAAAATGAAAAATAAAAAAATGAAGTAAATAGGTTGGTTGAGTTTATTTGTCAAATCCGTATGTACTTCAACCTAGCCCGTTTACGCTTATTTATTAAATGAACAGATTTGGATTGAATTGCTTTAAATGTATAACCCGTTTTGATCCGCTCATATTCACTCATTTGCCTTCTCTAATAACATATAAGAGAAAGTTATCGTGTAAAGCTATGAATTTTTGTGGGAAAAATTATAAATATTGTGATATATTATGTCATTTTGCACTGAAGTTATAAATGGTGAATCTATATTATGCACCTCTAAATTGAAAGTTAGGAACCATTGTAGTTTTGTTATGAATATGATATAAATGTTATGAATTACTTTCATAAAAAAATTATGCAATTAGGATATTTGTTACGGAATGTTGTGGTACCCCTTTTACGAGTGTACATCATAACAATTTTCTAACATATATTATGTTTTAAAATATTCCAATATTCACTTTTATAGAGAGTGGAATAGGAATGACAATTTGAACATGGCTCGACGGGGACCCAGATAGACCCGCCGCGATAAGCCGGGTTTTTCCTGAAAATTACCCCCTATAGGGCCGGGGCTGGTATTAAAAAATGGATCCCCGACAATTTTCGGACCGAGAACGGTGATAGGTTCCCGCCGCTGCAAATCATCCTCGAACCATCCCCGTATATATATATATATGTTTAGGGTTTTTCTATTCACTCACTTCTCTTCTCTTCTCTCAGTGATTTTTGTGCCTCTCTCTCTCTCCCTCTCTCTCTCTCTCTGTGCTGTAGGTGCTCACAGCGGCAGTTCCTCCTCTCTTTCTCACCAGCGTCACTTCTCCCTCACAGTGTCACGACGGTGGCTTCTCCTCCTCTCTCTCATTGGCGTTGTTCTCCTCCCTCACTGGCGTCATCCACTATCCCTCACAATCATGGTGCGGTATCTTCCCCTCTCTTTCACGGTGGCTCCTCCTCTCTCTCTCACTGGCGTCGTTCTCCTCCTTTACGCGGTTGTTGGTGTTGCTGCTATTTTGTTTTTTTCTTTTTGAACTCACTGTTGTTGCTGTTATTTTTTTGGTCAAGAAAGAAGATGGAGATGATCCAAACTTCCCCATACACGCACACAGAAAGAGAGAGAGAGAGAGAGAGGTGTAACGCCCTCAAAATAATACATATAAACCCAACATTCATGACATCCATAGACATGAGAGAATAAAGCATATTTCCATTTATCAGAGTATTCATTACAAAAATATTACATGTTAACAACAAAAGTAAATGCCCTACGGGCTTACAACTTTCCAAGCCAACACTTGGTTACAAAAGAGAGTACTAACTCAAAACACATTAAGCCCTTGGCTTGAATTTACATGTAATACCAAAAAGATAACAACAAAAAGATCTTTCAGCCTCTAAGCCTCCCAAGCTACGTCCTTGGAGATGGCATATCACCTGAACCTGAAAATGATGTCCCATATAGGGTGAGCCAAAGCCCAAAAGAGATATACTAAACCAAATATGAGCAATAACTAAAACATTAGCATTTGATAAATGTTTAATCCATATAAACAAACGTACATCTCTTTCATAACCAATTAATTTCTGTTTCATTGTCCAAACCAATTCATAGATATGGTTCTCTATTCATCCAATCAGTTTATAATGAGACTACAACTCATGTTAACAATACTTCAATCACGATCAATTAATATGAGACTACAACTCACATTATTAACACTTCAACGCTTCAATTTCATCTACGTTATGCAAACGCAATTGGAATTTCGAGACTTTCACCCTGGACACTCCGGCCAACTTAGTTATCAATGGAGTCCATCCCCTATCTTCTCCCAAACGGGTTTGAGAGTACATCCCCTATTTCCTCTCAAACCATGGAGTACATCCCATATCTCCTCCCAAACAAGATACATATGCAATGTATTTAAAAGCTCTATCATGTACTATGATCAATCTAGGCACATATTCAATATGACAATTCAACCGTCATATTCAATGACATAACACATTTGATTACTTTCAGTTTTCCCTAATAAACATACAGTGTCTACAATAATCAAGACTATCCTCCACCGATAGCCCAAAGCAGTTATTTCTAAACAGATAATAAATTTATCAAACAGATAAAATATCAACATTTTCATAGGTGAATGATTTATTTATCCAACTACACCATTCAATTCCATAATTTCCCAATTTCATGAATTCCAACTCAATTTCATATTTCCCCAAATTAATTATTCAAACATAATTAGGGTATTTTCTCCCTTTTTCAAATATCAACCCTAAGGCTCAATTTCATCAATTTAACAACAATAATTCCATAGTCCAAGGTCTCACACACACATGGAGCTTAACAATTGAAAACCCCCTATTTATAACTTTAAAACAAACCCTAACTTTCCCAAAATTTCCAAACAACACCATCTATCCAAAATACCCAACATTTATGTCAAAACTCATAGAAAGGAGTAGGTTATCCCTACCTCAAGAGAAGAGACTCAAAGGAGATGAAGGTGACAACCCAAGATGCTCCAAACACCAACTTTTTCGGATCGAAAAGAAGACCACGCCAAGCTCCACACTTTATACAAAGGAACTAGGGTAGAAGATCACTAGAACTAGATGTATTTGTAGAGAGAAGATGTATTATAGAGAGAGAGACAGCCAATCTACGGTTTGAGAAGAAAAAGAAATCAAAAAGTGAGAGAGAAGATTGCTACTGCGATCTGATATAATCGAGCCTCGCTTGAGTGAAGGATTGGTCGCTCGAGCGACCAGACAGAGACGGACCTCGCTCGAGCGCAGAAAGCCTCGCTCGAGCCAACAACACGAAGCTTCAGGTCGGCAACCCAGAAGCACACTCGAGTGCAGGAGTGCTAGCTCGAGCGAAGAAACCCAAAACATACAGCTCGCTCGCTCGAGCGAAGAAAAGCTCACTTGAGCCAAGAAACACAACCTTCAGGTCCAAACTAGACGCAGACACACGCTCGAGCGCAAGAATGCTCGCTCGAGCCAACAGACACACCACTCAAAGCTCGCTCGAGCGAAGGAACCCTGGCTTGAGTGAAGGAACTAAAACACAGATCTTGCTCGAGCGAAGACACCAAAAACTTTGCAGCAACCACTTGCTTCAAAACACGCCCAACTTGTTACAAACCTGCCCAACACATCCTAAAACTCAAATACAAAGAATTAAATAACAGAAATACAACATATACAACAACAGACATCCACGGAACCGAGTTCGGAATACAATAACCAATGGGGAAAAAACCGAGATCGCTATAGTAGGCTATTGATTTTGGAGGTGAAATCATCGGCTCTGATGATTTTGATCTGTTGTTGTTGCTGCTTTTTTTTTTTTTTTCTTGGGCCGGGGAATGTTCGAGGTCGAGGAAACCTGATCCTCATTAGGGGGTGGAAGCGGGGACAGTGATAGGTTCCTCGTCGAGAATCGGGGTCGAGGACGGAGAAATTTTCACTATCAGGGATCGGGGGCGGTTAGACCCGGGCCCGAGCCCAGCCCGGGATCCTGGGCCTGGTCCTGGGCCTAGGCTATCATTTTGAAGCCCGTGGGCCCAGCCCACTCAATGCCCACTCAAAGCCCGATCCGACGTCCAGTGTCATTTTTGGTGAAAAAAATAAATTTTTGATGAAAAAAAAAAGAAATAGAAGGCTTCTTTTTTTGGACTAAAAAAACACAAAAATACTAAATAAGCTAATAAGATAAATGTTACATCCAAATCATAATCATTACACTTCTTCTCTCACAAAAAAGTAAAAAAATCAAAAAAATTAAAAAATTATTCCCAAACGAAACTAATTTAGTCAGGCTAAATTAGTCAAAAAGTCAAAAAATGATGATAAAAAAATTCTTGCCAAACAAAGCCTTAGTGAAAATACAATAACCTTTATAAGTGTGGCTAAATTACACTGAATTTTTTTAAGATCTTAATTCATATAATACTTATTCTATTTTTATTATAAATTTCTTAGTTGCAAAAATGTAAAAATAATATTATCATATCTTTTACATTGAGATGTACATTTTATAATGTGTATTGTTGTATTTTCATATCTTCTGCATTAATTTTAATCATTTTAATCTTATTAAAAAAATATTAATATAATTATATTAAAACTTTAAGACTTATTGTATATTTTTCAAATTTCAAAAGAGTTGAATGTAATTTACCTTTTTACTAACCATGATCTATAATGTTCAATAATTTTAGAAACCAAAAAAAATCATTCAAAATTTTACTCAAAAAATATTGTATAACTCAGATTTTAACCGAGTTTACACTTCAAATAAATTTTGACAACATATTATTTTTTAAATAAAATTTTAAATATTTTTTGAGTATCTAAAACTATTTATCAGAGTAAAATGTACATCTCAGTATAAAAAGATATGTAATTTTTTTTTTTCACATTTATAAGATCACGAATTTCTAATGAAAATATGACAAGTGTTATATGAATTAAAATTTTAACAGAACTCAGTTAGCTTATTATTATTTATTATTATTATTATTATTATTATTATTATTATTATTATTATTATTTGATGTGGGAAGAGACCAGTTCATATGGACAAAAAATAAAGGGAAGAAAAAGCACAAAAAAAAAAAAAAAAGTAAGCTAAAATAATTAATAAGACAAAATGTCAGATCAAACTCATAAGCATCACATTTAACTACAAAAAAATCTAATCCTCTTCCCAAACACAAATATTTTAGCCTACTAAAATAGTCAACTTTCCAAACGAGGCCATATCAGATAACTTCCGATGTACCAAGAAAAAAGTAGTTGTATCATATACAGTTGGCGATGTAAGAAAATCGAAAAAAATTGACCAAACCAATTAAACAAATTATATTTGCTCTATTTTTTAAACAAAAATTGGTTTATGCACTTTTTTTATTTGATTTTTAAAATAAAAAAAAAAATTGGTTCAATACCGGTTCAAGCACCTTATGCACTAACTAAACTAAAACTGACTACTTCAATATATATTGTATTTATAATATATATATATATATATAATATAATAATATAATGATATTCATAAGTGAAAAAAATTTAACTTCAATTATATCAACCCAATAACCTAACATAGTAAATCCTTAAAATATATATATATATATATATATAAGGTGCTACTTGACAAAGGTGAAAACTGAAAATTAAGTATTAAAAATTGAATGTTAAAATTTTTAAACTGAAAAACTGTTTGATAAAAATTTAAATGCTAAATTAAAAATTAGTTGTTTGATATATATAAGATCAATTTTAAAAATTATTATTTTTAAATTGAATATTTCAATTTTTATATTGTAATGGTGGTGGTGGTGGTAGTGCTGGCAATGGCATGGTGGTGGTGGTAACGATAGCGTTGAAGGTGGTGGTGGCAGTGGCGATGGCATTGTGGTGTAGTGGTAGTGGAAGAAATCGTAGTGGTAGTAAAATGATGGTGCTGTTTATGGCAACAATAACAATGGTGATGAAGATGGTAGTAGTGGTGGCAGTGGTATGGTGGTGGTGGTGGTGGTGGTGGTGGCATGATGGTATTGGTGGTAAATGAGAAAAGAAACATCAATGGAATGGCCAAAAACCTAATTTATACTAAATTGAACAATAACAATTCATCACAACCAACCACACACAAGCCTAATTTATACTAAATTGAAGAAAAGAAACATCAATGGAATGGCCAAAAACCTAATAGCCTAAATTGAAGGATACATATGCTGAGGCAATGTGTACTTTTCAAGAGATTGATTAAGAAGGTAAATGAGAAAGAGATGATGATGATCCTATTATTACCTCTAATGAAAGATTCAGCAGTGTAAGTTAACTCTCATAAAAGACCTAGTGCAAAACGAGTGAGAGAGAAAAATCCACGAAACATCAGTCAACAAACCCTCAGCTATTATTCCAACTTCTATTGATCTATAACACACTCAAAAATCCCCAAATTTATCAAATTAAAATCAACAGTGACTCAATGCTTAACACAAAAACACACACGCACATATATATATATATATATACACATTTCGAGAGTAGAGATTTGAAGCAAAATTGCAAACCAAAGAAATATGAGATTGTCGGAGTCGAAGAGTTCAAGATCATGAGGAAGTTGAGGATGTCTACTTCGATTCTTGCTCGGACCTCAACAAAATAAATTCAATTTCAAACATTGATATTCACAACATATACATAATATATAGAGGTACATATACATGTGTAGTAGAGGTGCTAATTTGAGAAGATCAAAGGACAGAGCACGAGATTAAGAGAAAGAGAGAAAGCGAGATTGAGGGAGAGAGAGAGAGAGAGAGAGAGACAGAGAGAGATTCATACCAGTCGTATTACTGTGAGACAGAGAGAGAGAGAGAGAGAGAGAGAGAGAGCGAGAGAGAGAGCGATCGGTGTTTGTGGAGGGGCTAGGGCAAGTATAAAGAAGAGGGGAAAATAAATAGAAGAAAATAAGGGGATAAATTGATTATTTGCGACGGCTAATCAGATGGTCGCAAATGATATGGTTGCAAAAGGTCAGTTTTCTAGTAGTGAACTCCTAAGATTTATTAAAAATATTAATTTTTCCCTCACATTTAAAAAATTACATCCCATGCCTTGCGGTTTTTAATCATATAACAAATGGCCCCTCCCTTTTATATTTGTAATTTTCAAAACGTGAGAATTTTTTTTAGAATCATTAACAAGTAAAAACAAGTAGGCAAGATAGGAAGAGTATGAGACGTATTACCTAAAAAAATAACAAGTTGGCAAGATAGGAAGAATTTTTTTTAGAATCATTAACAAGTAAAAAAATTTAACATAAAAAAATAAATGAAAAAATCATTAACAAGTAAAACAATTTCTTAGAATCATTGAAGTATATAAAATTCACTGGAAGATCTCAATAAATGTCCCATTTACTGCCAATTTTATATATGCAAGATCCCATTACATCGTTAGAATTAAATTTGGAAGTGATAATTTAGCATTTTAAATATTTTCTGTCATTAAAATTAAATTTTGGAGTGATGTTATAACGTTTCGAGCATTTTTCCTAATGTTAGTATACTGTTAGCAAAATCAAATACTCAATCAGTACATTTACAGGGTATTAAAGGGTGAGTTTATTTGGTGTTTGGTAGGCATTTACATGATAAGATTTGACATTAAATATACACTCGTGGAAATAACAGGACTTGATAATGTTTGTATTTTTCATTTCATTTCTAAAATAACATCATTTCTTCATAATGCCAAGAACACATATGATCAAAGGAGGACAATTAATTAATTGGTATTTAAGATATGATCATGAATGCTTCACAACATCAATAATGTACACCATCAAAAAACATTGATGTAAGTTTTCCTCTTGTATTTGGTTCTTCATCAATAAATATTTCTTTTGTTGATTAAAAAAATAAATAAATAATGTACACCATCAACAATTCCAAAGTTCATCTAAATATACACATTACCAGCATGTATCTGTTAATACATATCAAATATTTTCCCTTTTGATCAATTGAAATAAAAATTCAATGTGGATCAGGCAATTATTGAAAGTAACAAATCTAGTCGATTCCCAATTGATATAGTCAATTTTACTGCTATAAAACTGTTTTGCATATGATTATTTTTTTAAAAATCCACCATTTATTAAAAATGTTAATTTTTCTCTCACATTTAAAAACTTACATCCCATGCCTTGCGGTTTTTAATCATATAACAAATGCCCCCCCTCCCCCCCCCCCCCCTTTTTGTAATTGTAATTTTCAAAACGTGAGAATTTTTTTTTAGAATCATTATCAAGTAAAACAAGTAGGCAAGATAGGAAGAGTATGAGACGTATTACCTAAAAAAATAACAAGTAGGCAAGATAGGAAGAATTTTTTTTAGAATCATTAACAAGTAAAAAAATTTAACATAAAAAAATAAATGAAAACATCATTAACAAGTAAAACAATTTCTTAGAATCATTGAAGTATATAAAATTCACTGGAAGATCTCAATAAATGTCCCATTTACTGCCAATTTTATACATGCAAGATCCCATTACGTCGTTTGAATTAAATTTAGGAGTGATAATTTAGCATTTTAAATATTTTCTGTCATTAAAATTAAATTTTGGAGTGATGTATAACGTTTCAAGCATTTTTCCTAATGATAGTATACTGTTAGCAAAATCAAATACTCAATCAGTACATTTACAGGGTATTAAAGGGTGAGTTTATTTGGTGTTTAGTAGGCATTTACATGATAAGATTTGACATTATATATACACACGTGAAAATAACAGGACTTGATAATTTTGTATTTTTCATTTCATTTCTAAAATAACATCATTTCTTCATAATGCCAAGAACACATATGATCAAAGGAGGACAATTAATTAATTGGTATTTAAGATATGATTATGAATGCTTCACAACATCAATAATGTACACCATCAAAAAATATTGATGTAAGTTTTCCTCTTGTATTTGGTTCTTCATTAATAAATATTTCTTTTGTTGATAAAAAAAAAAAAAATAATGTACACCATCAACAATTCCAAAGTTCATCCAAATATACACATTACCAGCATGTATCCGTTAATACATATCAAATATTTTCCCTTTTGATCAATTGAAATAAAAATTCAATGTGGATCAGGCAATTATTGAAAGTAACAAATCTAGTCGATTCCCAATTGATATAGTCAATTTTATTGCTTTAAAACTGTTTTTGGATATGATTATTTTTAAAAAAATCCACTATTTGTTAAAAATGTTAATTTTTATAGCGATCCCGGTATTCCCTTTACTGTATAGTTGTATTCCGGACTCGGTTCCGTGGAGTTGGTAGTTGTGTCTACCTTGTTGTCATCCTTTAATGTCTTTTGTTTGAATTTTAGGATGTGTTGGACTTGTCTCGAGTGGGTGGATTGAGTCTTGGTTTAATTTCCTCTGTTTTGGTATTTTGGTCTTTCCGCTTGAGCGGGCCTTTGAGCGCTCGAGCGGAGATTGCATACTTCCAGTATCTCGTGTCCCTACAAAACTTCTGCAGGTGGGATTTCTGCGCTCGAGCGGGTTTTCGGCACTCGAGCGGGTAGCGCTCGAGCGGGATTGTTAGCGCTCGAGCGGACAGTACATTTCTGGTAAAAGTTCTGGGAGGGGGAGATTCACGCTCGAGCGAACTGGATTTTACGCTCGAGCGGGGCGAACTTTATTGTTGTGTCTTAACGCTTGAGCGGGACTTAGTGCGCTCGAGCGGACCTTGTTTTATGTGTCTTTACGCTCGAGCGGTGTGTTCTACGCTCGAGCGGACCTGTCGTATAACTGAGAGTGGCTGGGCATTTTAAATCACTTTTTCACTTTCTCTTCTCTCTCCTACTTTTCCAAAAACACCATTGTTGAGCTTCTCACTCTAGAACTCTACCTTCTCTCTAGGTATTGATCTAGTAGGAGTGGTTTGCTCACCTTTGGCCTTTACAAAAAAGTTGTTGATCGTCGAGGGCTATCTTTTAATCTGAAAATTTCGGGATTTGGAGCATTTTGATTTTGGTCTTCATCTCCTTTGGAGCTCATCTTTTGAGGTAGAGATATCCTACTCCTCTCTATGGATTTTGTCTTTAAATTTTAGTAATTTGAGATGTTGGGGTTGGTTGGGTAATTTGGTGAAAGTTTGGGGCTTTTGTGTAATTTTACAAAAGTTGGGGTTTTGTTTATAATAAACCTAGATGCATGTTTGGCATAGAGAAATGGAATAAATGTTGGAATATTCATGAAAATGGAACCTAAGGGTTGAAATGTTAATTATGGAAAATGCCCTAATTACATTGATTAATTAATTGGTATAATTAATTGTGAGAAATGAGGAAATAAAATGGAAATGTTGGGATGGAAGTGTATGGGGTTAAAGGGTGTAGTTGAATTACTTATCACTCACCGAATTGAAATGTTGATCATATATCCATTTGTTGCATTTATATTCTGTATAGAAATAACTACTTTGGGCTATCGGTGGAGGATAGTCTTGATTGTTGTAGATAATGCATGATGATTAGGCAAACTAAAACTGATCATTGAAATGTGTCATTAAGTGTGACAGTTGAAGGAATACATTAAATTTATGTATTGATTGATGTGTATAATAATTGTTTATATGCATTGTGTGTTGTGTTGGAGGAGATAGGGGATGTACTCCACGGTTTAGGGGATGATAGGGGATGGACCTCTAAACCGGATGTTGTTTGGGAGGAGATAGGGGATGGACTCCATAGATACAGCTCATATGCTTATCTAGTGATGTGTTGACACAGCTCATATGCTTGTCTTTGGAAGTGTGACATTGCTCTTAAGCATGTCTACGGAAGTATTGATATAGCTAGTATGCTTATCTTTTATTGAAATGAGAAAATATTTAATATGAGTTACTGTCTCATATAAGTAGTTTGGCCAGGTTCTGAGCCATGGTTATGAATTGGGAATTTGTAAGGAAATGAAAAATGAAAGTGTATCAGTGTTGGCCATCTATCAATTGCTAATCTTTTAGTCATTATTCATGGTTGGTTTAGTGTATTTCTACTGGGTTGTGGCTCACCCTATATAGGAATATCATTTTCAGGTACAGGTAGCATGCCACCTCCAAGGACATAGCTTGGGAGGCTAGAGGCGGGCGGACTTTTGTTATTAAGTTTCTTTTGATGTATTACATGTATATTCAAGCCAAGGGCTTAAGGTGTAAATGAGTTAGTACTCTTTTGTTGTAACCAAGTGTTAACTTGGAAAGCTGTAAGCCCATAGGGCATTTGCTTTTGTTGTTAACATGTAATACCTTTTGTAACCAAGTACTCTGATGAATAGAAGAATGTTGGGCATTTGTATATTAATGCATGTTTATATTGTTGGGTTTTATGTTATATTTTCTGAGGGCGTGACAACTTGGTATCAGAGCGTACGGGGTTCGAATACTTTGGGTACGTGGGAAGTGATTAGGATCACAATGGGTTTGTCTCGCTTGATAGAGACTTAAGTGTAGTGTCATATGCCATGTGCTTAATTGATAACATGCTTATGTGATTATTTGGGTATGGGATTTAATTTCTAGGATGCTGATTGGATCTTTGGGTTTCTGGGAGTCTTGTTGGAAAGGCACTTGATCAATGCTGTTTCTAACTGGAACTCTAGTAACGCCTCGGGACTATCATTATCCGGAAATGAAATTCGTAAGTGCTTATATGTTTATGTGCTTACGTGGAATGAATTACAATTGTCCATGCATTAGGACGTAAGTGTTTAGTTTCGGCACATTTACAAATGTGCTAATGTTCTTCGTTTCCTTTATTAGGATGTCAGGACGAGGAAGAGGAGGTAGGCGTGGTAGGCCTAGGAGGCAGGAAGTGCCTATACCGGATGAGATTCCGGCAGTGCAGGAGGGAGTTGGTCAGGCCAATGCGGCCGAGCCAGCGGGTCAGCAGGCTATGAGTGCTTTGGCCTGAGAGATAGCAGGAGCTTTGGGTATTCTCAGAGCTGGGAATCAGGCAGTAGAGGCAGGGCCTTCGTTCTTGAAGAGGGAGTTCTTCCGGTCTAACCCGGAGGAGTTTGTTGGGGATCCTAAGGAACCGCTTAAGGCAGACGAGTGGTTGGAACAAATGAGTAAGACGTTCGAGATGCTTGGCATTGAGGACGGAGCACTGAAGGTGACCTTGGCATCTTTCCAGCTGAAGGGAGATGCGGGTCAATGGTGGAAGTACGAGAAGGTCCGTGTGGGTGGTACTTGGGAGGCGTTTGTACATGCTTTCCAGGAGAGGTTCTTATCTGCAGTTGCTAGGGAGAAGCTGAGGGATCAGTTTAGCCGGCTCAAACAGGAGGGTTTGTCTGTGGCCGAGTTTGAGGCTACATTTACTAGCTTGTCCAGGTTTGCACCTGAACTCGTGGCGTCCGAGGAACGTCGTTGCTACGAGTTTGAGCGGAAGTTGAGGCGTGGCCTCAAGTTGAGGGTTGGTGGATCTTATATCCGGGAGTACAGGCATTTGGTGGATGCCGCAGCTCATATGGAGCTGATGATGCAGGAGGAAGAGGAGGAGAAACATAGAGGTTCCAAGAGGGGCCAAGAGGGCCAGGGTGATGGCAGGAGACAGAGGGGTTATAACCCTCAGCCGTCTCAGGGTGGTTTGGCTAGGTCGACTTTCCCAGTACCGAGTGCAGGCTCCGGGAGGGGCAATCAAGCGGAGTTCACCTGTTACAAGTGTGGCCAGCTGGGTCACAAGGCTTCGGTTTGCCCACAGAAGGGCGGGGGTCAAAGAGCTGCTTCTTCGTCAGCTAGACCGCAGAGTCAGAGTTTGGGCAGGGGGCAGCCCTTGTCTTGTTATCAGTGTGGACAGCCTGGACACCTGAAGAGGTTCTGCCCACAGTTGAGTGCCACTTCAGGGGCGTCTGGTTCTAGGCAGACGCAGAGTTATCAGCCAGCTCAGTCTGTGCAGGCCTCAAGGGCCAATCCGGGAGCTTCGTCATCCCAGACTGTGCAGCAGTCGTATGCTCCTACAGGTGAGCAGGTGGATCAGGGGCCTACAAGGCGCGTGTATGCTGTTACCGCGCAGGACCTAGTACCGGCTCCATCAGTAGTGAGAGGTACCTTTCTATTTTGCAACTCGGTTGCTAGTGTGTTGATTGATACGGGTGTGTCTCATTCTTTTGTATCTGCTGCATTTGCATCTGTGTTGGAGTTGGAGTTAGCATTATTAGCATCTCCTATTTGTGTAGTGTCACCTATTGGGGGTGAGTTGATTTTGAAACACGGATGTAGAGGTTGTGATATAGAGGTCGCCGATCATAGGCTTCCGTTCCCTTTTGTAGTTATGCCCATGAAGGGCTTTGATGTTATCTTAGGTATGGACTGGTTATCGTCATACCGGGCAGTTATTGATTGCTACCGCCAGAGGGTCACTTGTTGTACCGTGAGTGGGGAGTGTTTCCATTTCTTGGGGGACCGGGTTGGTAGTGTTGTGCCACCGGGGTATGATCCGCAAGGGCAGAGTGAGCTTAGTAGTCTACTTGCCAGCTTTGAGAGTGGTGAGTGTGATGAGACCCCGATTGTGTTGCCGAGGGTAGTTTGTGAGTACTCGGATGTCTTTCCCGAGGACCTCGTTAGTTTGCCACCTCACCGAGAGATTGAGTTCTCTATTGATCTAGTGCCCGGCACGGCGCCGATTTCTATGGCACCTTATCGTTTTGCCCCAGCAGAGTTGGTTGAGTTGAAAGTTCAACTCCAGGAATTGCTAGATAAGGGCTTCGTTCGCCCTAGTGTATCACCGTGGGGAGCACCGGCCCTCTTTGCTAAAAAGAAAGATGGTGCCTTGAGATTGTGTATTGATTATCGGAAGTTGAATCGGGCTATGGTTAAGAATAAGTACCCTATGCTCCGTATAGATGATTTGTTTGACCAGTTGAAGGGTTCCCGTTGTTTCTCTAAGATAGACTTGAGATCGGGTTACCACCAGTTGAGGGTCAGGGAGGAGGATATTCCGAAGACGGCATTCCGTACGCGGTATGGCCATTATGAGTTTCTGGTGATGCCATTTGGACTTACCAACGCACCGGCAGTCTTTATGGACTTGATGAACCGGATCTTCCGGGAATTCTTGGATCGTTTTGTAGTCGTCTTCGTGGACGACATTCTTATCTATTCACCTTCAGAGGAGGAGCACGAGGAACACTTGAGAGTGGTGCTTGAGTTGCTTAGAGCCCATAGGCTCTATGCCAAGTTTGGGAAGTGTGAGTTCTGGCTAGGAGAAGTCAAGTTCTTAGGCCATGTGGTTTCCGGGGAAGGGGTGTCTGTTGATACATCCAAGACTGAGGCAGTGCAAGATTGGGCACAGCCTACGAGTGTGTTTGAGATCCGCAGTTTTCTGGGATTAGCTGGGTATTACCGTCGGTTTGTGAAGGATTTCTCCAGGTTAGCTTCGCCGTTGACTAGATTGACTCGGAAGGGAGTCAAATTTGTATGGAGTGAGACTTGTGAAAAGTCGTTCCAAGAGCTGAAAGTTAGATTGACCACCGCGCCAATTTTGATTATTCCGGAGAGGAGGTTGGGTTATGCAGTTTATTGTGATGCCTCACGAGAGGGTTTGGGTTGTGTGTTGATGCAAGAGGGGAAAGTGGTAGCTTATGCCTCACGTCAGTTGAAAATTCACGAGAAGAATTACCCTACACATGACCTAGAGTTAGCGGCTGTGATCTTTGCCTTGAAAATCTGGAGGCACTACCTTTATGGTGAGAGGTTCGAGGTGTTCTCGGATCATAAGAGTCTGAGGTATCTGTTTACACAGAAAGACTTGAATTTGAGGCAGAGGAGGTGTATGGAGTTTATTGAGGATTACGACTTTGAGTTGCATTATCATCCGGGAAAGGCCAATGTTGTGGCCGATGCCCTTAGCAGGAAATCCATAGGTGATGTAGCCTGTGTAGCCATCCGGGAGTGGCAGATGTTGGGGGCAATTGGCGAGTTTGATTTGCTTCTGGGCGAATCCGTAGAGGCTGCGGCCTTGTTTTCTGTTGTTGCACAGCCTACATTTGTGACCAGAGTGTTAGAGGCACAGAGAGGTGACCTTGAGGTAGATTCCCTCCGAGAGAAGATCTCCAGTGGGAAGGTTGAGAAGGGTTTGGCTGAGTATCCCGATCAGAGTGTGAGATACCGAGACCGTTTGTTTGTGCCGGAGTCTTGCCGAGAGGAAGTACTCCGAGAGTTTCATCATTCGCACCTTGCGGTGCATCCGGGGGGTACTAAGATGTATCGGGATTTGGGCCGCCAGTTTTGGTGGTGGGGTATGAAGAGAGACGTGGCAGTTTTCGTGTCTAAGTGCCTTACTTGTCAGCAAGTGAAGGCCGAACATCAGAGGCCAGCGGGTTTGTTACAACCTTGCCTATTGCCGAGTGGAAGTGGGAGCATGTCACTATGGACTTCGTTGTAGGTCTTCCGAGGACTCAGCGGGGTAGTGATGCTATTTGGGTGGTTGTAGACTGGTTAACTAAGTCGGCGCACTTCATTCCTATGCGCGTGAGAGATTCGGTAGATCATCTTGCCGACTTGTATGTTCGGGACATAGTGAGGTTGCACGGGGTCCCAGTGATGATCGTCTCAGATAGAGATCCTCGTTTTACTGCTAGATTGTGGCAGAGTTTGCAGAGTGCCTTGGGCACTAAGTTGACCTTTAGTACAGCTTATCATCCTCAGACTGACGGGCAGTCAGAGCGTACTATTTAGATCCTTGAGGATATGCTTCGGGGTTGTGTCCTTGACTTCAGTGGGACGTGGGAGAGGCACTTACCATTAGTGGAGTTTGCCTACAACAACAGTTTTCAGTCTAGCATCGGTATGGCACCGTTTGAGGCCTTGTATGGCCGACTGTGTAGATCTCCTGTTTGTTGGGCCGAGGTGGGTGATGCACCTTTGTTGGGTCCGGAGTTGGTTAGGGAGACGACGGAGAAAGTTGAGCTTATCCGTAGGAGGCTTGTCACAGCCCAGAGTCGTCAGAAATCTTATGCTGACCGTAGGAGGAGGCCGTTGGCGTTTGAGGTGGGTGATCATGTCTTTCTGAAGGTATCACCCAGGTGAGGTTTGATGAGGTTTGGGAAGAGTGGGAAGCTATCCCCTCGATTTATTGGTCCTTTTGAGATCCTTGAGAGGATTGGCGACGTTGCTTATCGTTTAGCTTTGCCGCCACAGTTATCCGGAGTTCATGACGTGTTTCATGTGAGTATGCTTCGGAAGTATGAGCCAGATCCGTCACATGTATTGGATTGGACCGACTTAGAGTTAGATGAGGATGCCTCGTGTGAGGAGAGACCGGTTCGAGTCTTAGATAGGCGGGATCAAGTCCTGTGTGGCAAGACCATTCCTTTGGTTAAGATTTTGTGGAAGCATCACGGAGTGGAGGAGGCCACTTGGGAACGTGAGTTAGAGGTCCGAGAGAAATATCCGGACCTATTTATGGATGTTTGAACATATATTACATATATTGTTGTATTGTTGAACTTTAAGATCATTAAATATGTCTTAAGTTGTAAAACATTATGGATGTTTTGATTTATGGAAATAGTGTGGAACTTGCCTTGATATGGGAGTTGATTGTAATATTGCATATATTGGCCATATTATAGAAATGGAAATGTATCATGATTATTGCTTATGATATGAATTGTGCACCATGTGTGTTGGAAATGGTTGAAATGGAAAGAAAATGCATGTTGAAACATATGTATTGTGAAATGCCTCTTGATAAGGGATGGGATGACCGGTAATGGGTCGAGTTGTTGAATGTTGTGTTATAACATTGTTTAAAATGGAGAAAAACTTGCTTTTCAAAAACTTGTTCTTAATTTCGGGGACGAAATTCTTTAAGGGGGGAGGTTATAGCGATCCCGGTATTCCCTTTACTGTACAGTTGTATTCCGGACTCGGTTCCGTGGAGTTGGTAGTTGTGTCTACCTTGTTGTCATCCTTTAATGTCTTTTGTTTGAATTTTAGGATGTGTTGGACTTGTCTCGAGTGGGTGGATTGAGTCTTGGTTTAATTTCCTCTGTTTTGGTATTTTGGTCTTTCCGCTCGAGCGGAGATTGCATACTTCCAATATCTCGTGTCCCTGCAAAACTTCTGCAGGTGGGATTTCTGCGCTCGAGCAGGTTTTCTGCACTCGAGCGGGATTGTTAGCGCTCGAGCGGACAGTACATTTCTGGTAAAAGTTCTGGGAGGGGGAGATTCACGCTCAAGCGGATTGGATTTTACGCTCGAGCGGGCGAACTTTATTGTTGTGTCTTAGCGCTCGAGCGAGACTTAGTGCGCTCGAGCGGACCTTGTTTTATGTGTCTTTACGCTCGAGCGGTGTGTTCTACGCTCGAGCGGACCTGTCGTATAACTGAGAGTGGCTGGGCATTTTAAATCACTTTTTCACTTTCTCTTCTCTCTCCTACTTTTCCAAAAACACCATTGTTGAGCTTCTCACTCTAGAACTCTACCTTCTCTCTAGGTATTGATCTAGTAGGAGTGGTTTGCTCACCTTTGGCCTTTACAAAAAAGTTGTTGATCGTCGAGGGCTATCTTTTAATCTGAAAATTTCGGGATTTGGAGCATTTTGATTTTGGTCTTCATCTCCTTTGGAGCTTATCTTTTGAGGTAGAGATATCCTACTCCTCTCTATGGATTTTGTCTTTAAATTTTAGTAATTTGAGATGTTGGGGTTGGTTGGGTAATTTGGTGAAAGTTTGGGGCTTTTGTGTAATTTTACAAAAGTTGGGGTTTTGTTTATAATAAACCTAGATGCATGTTTGGCATAGAGAAATGGAATAAATGTTGGAATATTCATGAAAATGGAACCTAAGGGTTGAAATGTTAATTATGGAAAATGCCCTAATTACATTGATTAATTAATTGGTATAATTAATTGTGAGAAATGAGGAAATGAAATGGAAATGTTGGGATGGAAGTGTATGGGGTTAAAGGGTGTAGTTGAATTACTTATCACTCACCGAATTGAAATGTTGATCATATATCCATTTGTTGCATTTATATTCTGTATAGAAATAACTACTTTGGGCTATCGGTGGAGGATAGTCTTGATTGTTGTAGATAATGCATGATGATTAGGCAAACTAAAACTGATCATTGAAATGTGTCATTGAGTGTGACAGTTGAAGGAATACATTAAATTTATGTATTGATTGATGTGTATAATAATTGTTTATATGCATTGTGTGTTGTGTTGGAGGAGATAGGGGATGTACTCCACGGTTTAGGGGATGATAGGGGATGGACCTCTAAACCGGATGTTGTTTGGGAGGAGATAGGGGATGGACTCCATAGATACAGCTCATATGCTTATCTAGTGATGTGTTGACACAGCTCATATGCTTGTCTTTGGAAGTGTGACATTGCTCTTAAGCATGTCTACGAAAGTATTGATATAGCTAGTATGCTTATCTTTTATTGAAATGAGAAAATGTTTAATATGAGTTACTGTCTCATATAAGTAGTTTGGCCAGGTTCTGAGCCATGGTTATGAATTGGGAATTTGTAAGGAAATGAAAAATGAAAGTGTATCAATGTTGGCCATCTATCAATTGCTAATCTTTTAGTCATTGTTCATGGTTGGTTTAGTGTATTTCTACTGGGCTGTGGCTCACCCTATATGGGAATATCATTTTCAGGTACAGGTAGCATGCCACCTCCAAGGACATAGCTTGGGAGGCTAGAGGCGGGCGGACTTTTGTTATTAAGTTTCTTTTGATGTATTACATGTATATTCAAGACAAGGGCTTAAGGTGTAAATGAGTTAGTACTCTTTTGTTGTAACCAAGTGTTAACTTGGAAAGCTGTAAGCCCGTAGGGCATTTGCTTTTGTTGTTAACATGTAATACCTTTTGTAACCAAGTACTCTGATGAATAGAAGAATGTTGGGCTTTTGTATATCAATGCATGTTTATATTGTTGGGTTTTATGTTATTTTTCTGAGGGCGTTACAATTTTTCTCTCACATTTAAAAAATTACATCCCATGCCTTGCGGTTTTTAATCATATAACAAATGGCCCCTCCATTTTATATTTGTAATTTTCAAAATGTGAGAATTTTTTTTTAGAATCATTAACAAGTAAAACAAGTAGGCAAGATAGGAAGAGTATGAGACGTATTACCTAAAAAAATAACAAGTAGGCAAGATAGGAAGAATTGTTTTAAGAATCATTAACACGTAAAAAAATTTAACATAAAAAAAATAAATGAAAAGATAACAAGTAAAACAATTTCTTAGAATCATTGAATTATATAAAATTCAGTGGAAGATCTCAATAAATGTCCCATTTACTACCAATTTTATATATGCAAGATCCCATTACGTCGTTAGAATTAAATTTGGGAGTGATAATTTAGCATTTTAAATTTTTTCTGTTATTAAAATTAAATTTTGGAGTGATGTTATAACGTTTCAAGCATTTTTCCTAATGATAGTATACTGTTAGCAAAATCAAATACTCAATCAGTACATTTACAGGGTATTAAAGGGTGAGTTTATTTGGTGTTTGGTAGGCATTTACATGATAAGATTTGACATTATATATACACACGTGGAAATAACAGGACTTGATAATATTTGTATTTTTCATTTCATTTCTAAAATAACATCATTTAATTTCTTCATAATGCCAAGAACACATATGATCAAAGGAGGACAATTAATTAATTGGTATTTAAGATATGATTATGAATGCTTCACAACATCAATAATGTACACCATCATAAAATATTGACTTAAGTTTTCCTCTTGTATTTGGTTCTTCATCAATAAATATTTCTTTTGTTGATAAAAAAAAAAAAAATAATAGTGTACACCATCAACAATTCCAAAGTTCATCCAAATATACACATTACCAGCATGTATCTGTTAATACATATCAAATATTTTCCCTTTTGATCAATTGAAATAAAAATTCAACGTGGATCAGGCAATTATTGAAAGTAACAAATCTAGTCGATTCCCAATTGATATAGTCAATTTTACTGCTATAAAACTGTTTTTGCATATGATTATTTTTTTTAAAAATCCACTATTTATTAAAAATGTTAATTTTTCCCTCACATTTAAAAGATTACATCCCATGCCTTGCGGTTTTTAATCATATAACAAATGGCCCCTCCCTTTTATATTTGTAATTTTCAAAACGTGAGAATTTTTTTTAGAATCATTAACAAGTAAAACAAGTAGGCAAGATAGGAAGAGTATGAGACGTATTACCTAAAAAAATAACAAGTAGGCAAGATAGGATGAATTTTTTTTAGAATCATTAACAAGTAAAAAAATTTAACATAAAAAAGTAAATGAAAAGATAATTAAAAAGTAAAACAATTTCTTAGAATCATTGAAGTATATAAACTTCACTGGAAGATCTCAATAAATGTCCCATTTACTACCAATTTTATATATGCAAGATCCCATTACGTCGTTAGAATTAAATTTGGGAGTGATAATTTAGCATTTTAAATATTTTCTGTCATTAAAATTAAATTTTGGAGTGATGTTATAACGTTTCAAGCATTTTTCCTAATGATAGTATACTGTTAGCAAAATCAAATGCTCAATCAGTACATTTACGGGGTATTAAAGGGTGAGTTTATTTGGTGTTTGGTAGGCATTTACATGATAAGATTTGACATTATACATACACATGTGGAAATAATAGGACTTGATAATGTTTGTATTTTTCATTTCATTTCTAAAATAACATCATTTCTTCATAATGCCAAGAACACATGATCAAAGGAGGACAATTAATTAATTGGTATTTAAGATATGATTATGAATGCTTCACAACATCAATAATGTACACCATCATAAAATATTGATGTAAGTTTTCCTCTTGTATTTGGTTCTTCATCAATAAATATTTCTTTTTTGATAAAAAAAAACAAAAAATAATGTACACCATCAACAATTCCAAAGTTCATCTAAATATACACATTACCAGCATGTATCTATTAATACATATCAAATATTTTCCCTTTTGATCAATTGAAATAAAAATTCAATGTGGATCAGGCAATTATTGAAAGTAACGAATCTAGTCGATTCCCAATTGATATAGTCAATTTTACTGCTATAAAACTGTTTTTGCATATGATTATTTTTAAAAAAATCCACTATTTATTAAAAATGTTAATTTTTCTCTCACATTTAAAAAATTACATCCCATGCCTTGCGGTTTTTAATCATATAACAAATGGCCCGACCCTTTTATAATTGTAATTTTCAAAACGTGAGAATTTTTTTTTAGAATCATTATCAAGTAAAACAAGTAGGCAAGATAGGAAGAGTATGAGACATATTACCTAAGAAAATAACAAGTAGGCATGTAACGCCCTCAGAAAAATAACATAAAACCCAACAATATGAACATGCATTGATATACAAAAGCCCAACATTTTTCTATTCATCAGAGTACTTGGTTACAAAAGGTATTACATGTTAACAACAAAAGCAAATGCCCTACGGGCTTACAGCTTTCCAAGTTAACACTTGGTTACAACAAAAGAGTACTAACTCATTTACACCTTAAGCCCTTGGCTTGAATATACATGTAATACATCATAAGAAACTAAATAACAAAAGTCCGCCCGCCTCTAGCCTCCTAAGCTATGTCCTTGGAGGTGGCATGCTACCTGTACCTGAAAATGATATTCCCATATAGGGTGAGCCACAGCCCAGTAGAAATACACTAAACCAACCATGAACAATGACTAAAAGATTAGCAATTGATAGATGGCCAACACTGATACACTTTCATTTTTTTCATTTCCTTACAAATTCCCAATTCATAACCATGGCTCAAAACCTGGCCAAACTACTTATATGAGACAGTAACTCATATTAAACATTTTCTCATTTCAATAAAAGATAAGCATACTAGCTGTATCAATACTTCCGTAGACATGCATAAGAGCAATATCACACTTCCGAAGACAAGCATATGAGCTGTGTCAACACATCACTAAATATGCATATGAGCCGTATCTATGGAGTCCATCCCCTATCTCCTCCCAAACAACATCCGGTTTAGAGGTCCATCCCCTATCATCCCCTAAACCGTGGAGTACATCCCCTATCTCCTCCAACACAACACACAATGCATATAAACAATTATTATACACATCAATCAATACATACATTCAATGTATTCCTTCAACTGTCACACTCAATGACACATTTCAATGATCAGTTTTAATTTGCCTAATCATCATGCATTGTCTACAACAATCAAGACTATCCTCCACCGATAGCCCAAAGCAGTTATTTCTATACAGAATATAAATGCAACAAATGGATATATAATCAACATTTCAATTCGGTGAGTGATAAGTAATTCAACTACACCCCTTATTCCCATATACTTCCATCCCAACATTTCCATTTCATTTCCTCATTTCTCACAATTAATTATACCAATTAATTAATCAATGTAATTAGGGCATTTTCCACAATTAACATCTCAACCCTTAGGTTCCATTTTCATCAATATTCCAACATTTATTCCATTTCTCTATGTCAAACATGCATCTAGGTTTATTATAAACAAAACCCCAACTTTTGTAAAATTACACAAAAGCCCCAAACTTTCACCAAATTACCCAACCAACCCCAACATCTCAAATTACTAAAATTTAAAGACAAAATCCATAGAGAGGAGTAGGATATCCCTACCTCAAAAGATGAGCTCCAGCGGAGATGAAGACCAAAATCAAAATGCTCCAAATCCCGAAATTTTCAGATTAAAAGATAGCCCTCGACGATCAACAACTTTTTTGTAAAGGCCAAAGGTGAGCAAACCACTCCTACTAGATCAATACCTAGAGAGAAGGTAGAGTTCTAGAGTGAGAAGCTCAACAATGGTGTTTTTGGAAAAGTAGGAGAGAGAAGAGAAAGTGAAAAAGTGATTTAAAATGCCCAGCCACTCTCAGTTATACGACAGGTCCGCTCGAGCGTAGAACACACCGCTCGAGCGTAAAGACACATAAAACAGGGTCCGCTCGAGCGCAATAATTCCCGCTCGAGCGCTCAGACACAAAAATAAAGTTCGCCCGCTCGAGCGTGAAATCCAGTCCGCTTGAGCGTGAATCTCCTCCTCCCAGAACTTTTACCAGAAATGTACTGTCCGCTCGAGCGCTAACAATCCCGCTCGAGCACTACCCGCTCGAGCGCAGAAAACCCGCTCGAGCGCAGAAATCCCACCTGCAGAAGTTTTGCAGGGACACGAGATACTGGAAGTATGCAATCTCCGCTCGAGCGCTCAAAGGCCCGCTCGAGTGGAAAGACCAAAATCCCAAAACAGAGGAAATTAAACCAAGACTCAATCCACCCACTCGAGACAAGTCCAACACATCCTAAAATTCAAACAAAAGACATTAAAGGATGACAACAAGGTAGACACAACTACCAACTCCACGGAACCGAGTCCGGAATACAACTGTACAGTAAAGGGAATACCGGGATCGCTATAAGGCAAGATAGAAAGAATTTTTTTTAGAATCATTAACAAGTAAAAAAATTTAACATAAAAAAAATAAATGAAAAGATAACAAGTAAAACAATTTCTTAGAATCATTGAATTATATAAAATTCACTGGAAGATCTCAATAAATGTCCCATTTACTACCAATTTTATATATGCAAGATCCCATTACGTCGTTAGAATTAAATTTGGGAGTGATAATTTAGCATTTTAAATTTTTCTGTTATTAAAATTAAATTTTGGAGTGATGTTATAACGTTTCAAGCATTTTTCCTAATGATAGTATACTGTTAGCAAAATCAAATACTCAATCAGTACATTTACAGGGTATTAAAGGGTGAGTTTATTTGGTGTTTGGTAGGCATTTACATGATAAGATTTGACATTATATATACACACAAGGAAATAACAGGACTTGATAATATTTGTATTTTTCATTTCATTTCTAAATTAACATCATTTCTTCATAATGCCAAGAACACATATGATCAAAGGAGGACAATTAATTAATTGGTATGTAAGATCTGATTATGAATGCTTCACAACATCAATAATGTACACCATCAAAAAATATTGATGTAAGTTTTCCTCTTGTATTTGGTTCTTCATCAATAAATATTTCTTTTGTTGATAAAAAAAATAATAATAATGTACACCATCAACAATTCCAAAGTTCATCCAAATATACACATTACCAGCATGTATCCGTTAATACATATCAAATATTTTCCCTTTTGATCAATTGAAATAAAAATTCAATGTGGAGCAGGCAATTATTGAAAGTAACAAATCTAGTCGATTCCCAATTGGTATAGTCAATTTTACTGCTATAAAACTGTTTTTGCATATGATTATTTTTGAAAAAATCCACTATTTATTAAAAATGTCAATTTTTCTCTCACATTTAAAAAATTACATCACATGCCTTGCGGTTTTTAATCATATAACAAATGGCCCCTCCCTTTTATATTTGTAATTTTCAAAACGTGAGAATTTTTTTTTAGAATCATTAACAAGTAAAACAAGTAGGCAAGATAGGAAGAGTATGAGACGTATTACCTAAAAAAATAACAAGTAGGCAAGATAGGAAGAGTATGAGACATTTTACCTAACACAATTTCTCTCCCCCCTCTCTGGAATGGCTGCCACAATCTTATGTAGATCGCCGAAAAGTGCTGGAGGCAATGCAGGGCTGCAGGACTGGAGGCAATGCAGGCATATATAGAGGGATGGGAAGAACCCATTTTATGGTCTTCTCCGTGGAAACTGCGAAGCTTTTTTTGCTCAAAGATGGAAACCCATTTTATGATCTTTTGCGTGGAAACTACTAAATTTTTTTGCTCAAAGATGGAAACTTCAACTATTAACTATTTTCTAGTTTTGCCTAGGTGGTTACAAACTATTTTCTAGTTTTTAATTTATTTTAGTTACATTCTTCACATGTAACTAATATCTAATGCTAGGTAAATGTGTAATCCTACCATTATATTGCTTGTTCTATCTCTCTTCAGCCACCGATTTCACAGGTATGGTTTTATTTTATTTTTTGTTATATTTGATAAATGAATGTGATAGAGAATTTTAAGAATGTCCTCTTAAACTTTGTGCGAAGTTATTTATTTTTTATAGAAAAATATTTTTTTTGAAAAACATTATGGTTTTGCAAATATCATGTTGACAACTATGCCATAAATATTATTTTTTATAGCAATTTTCTTTTAAAAATTAGCCTATTTAGTTTATATGGTTAAGTAAATTCTTGTTAGAATAAAATGATTGGACAAAATACAGAACGTATTTCTTTTCTTTCTTTTTTTTAATGTATTTCTACTAAGCAAAATACATAGTATTGTTGGAGTTGCTCAACTAGTGGAGCAACCTTTTCAAACTACAAAGCCATTTATATGTATTTATTATGTGTATTCTATATTATTATTACTCTTATAAAGAGAAGAATATTATTGGTGTAAATGAAATCAGATTACATTTTTAAAAAAATCACAGAAACATTGATCATTAGCCCATCAAATGTACAAATATTCCTTTGCGGTTAATGGCAAGGAAGTAAAGAATCAAAAAGGTGCAGTCTCTCCCCAGTTTGGAGGAGTTTTTGGTATTTTTATAAAGGTGAATGCTAGCCAACGAGGGTTGGTTAAGATTAATTGATAAAATATGTTTTGAAATATATAAAAGGAGAAATAACAGGCACATCGTGTCATAAATTTGTCATAAATTCATATTATATTCTTAACCAACAGCCTTGGAACGATAGTTAGCAAAACCTTTTTATAAAATAAATTATACAGATTTTAAAATCAACGTCCTAAATAAAATTTAATGGACCCAAGTTTACCTAATTAGTACCTCTTCTTCAGTCCACTTTGATTCCCTTTGTGATATGTTTTAATTTAATTTAATTTTTTGTTTCTCAAATTTTTGGGGGTTGGTGAAGGATTTCTTTAAAGACATATATGTGAGTATATGTTAATAAAATAAATACAATAAATACAATAAAATGTTAATAGAATAAATACAATAAATATTTATTGTATGTTAATACAATAAATACAATGAGTATATGTAAGTGTTTCAGCTCTTGGGGGTAGACTGGCTGTTAGTTCAGAATAATACAATAAATATTTTGAGTATATGTTAATAGAATTATGGGAAATTTACCAATAAACCCTAAATGTTGATCTTATAATCCAATTAGTCCCATATGTTTTCTAGTGCTCCGTTTAGTCCAATCTGTTGTCAAAGGACGCAATAGCCATCAGTTATTGTGTAATGTTTGTTGTACATTCGTATGCGCGTGTGGCACAGATGAGGTAAAACGGCATGTGGTGGGTCACGTGCCACACAATTGATTGTCACACACCCAAAAAGTTCACTAAGGGTTTTTGTAGAAGACTGATGTGGTTTTTGATTGCCACGTAACCCACATCTTGAAAACCCATACCCATTAAAACACAACCTGATTTCTACATCCACATCCCCACACACAGTGCAAAAAACAACCCCAAAAAATGCCCCACATAACCCCCTACCCCACCCGTTGTAAAGAACTCCCTTACACCAATACATAATGCAACACACACCCACAACAGAAAATATACAAATAACAGGACATACCTCTGTAACACAAAAAATAACCCCAAAAAATGCACCATATAACCCCCCACCACACGCATTGTTCCATCAATACATACAAAACCCAAAACGATATAAAATGTAAATCCTATCCAAACAAGAAGACAAACCTTTGAACCAACGGCGTACCGACTAGGTTATATTCTCTGTATCAGTCCGTCACACAGCCGCCACTAAATCACCCACCCACACCACTGAAAACCCTAAGTCCAAAAGGCTGAAACGTTTATACACATAACATTAAAATTACAAATTGTAACACCCACAAAATCCAAAGAATGACGTGATCCTGCAACACAAGACCAAAACATAACAAAAAATGGTACAACCGTCCACACAATGACGCCAAACATGGAAAATAGGATCAGAAAGAAACAAACCTCCCCACTAGTAGGACTTACCGGAACAAAAGAATAAAGTTGGGACTGATTGGTTTAACAGTTTGTGAGATGGGATTTATTGGTAAATATTCCTAGAATTATTATAGTGAAGTAACTGAATGAACAATCATTTACAACCATGCCAATTAAAAGCTTTAAATTTTTATGTTCACGTTATGAATTTATTTACTATTGAGTGACATAAAAGAATTAAAAAAAAAAAAACTAGAATTTGTAGCATTTACACAAAGTTGACAGACAAAATTGTAAGTAATCTTGTTAGGAATCAGTAATCTTGTTATACAAATTTGTAAGCAAAAATATGCCTACATTCTATAAGAACAATGGCCTACAACAAGCAGATCTTCTTATGTGGTTAGTGAACTTTTCAAATGTATTCAATATCTAAAAACAAAATACACAAAGCAACCCTTTACTTTGAGGTTTATTCAGTAACATAGAGGCAAGAAGTTGACAATCCAATAATAGACTAACAATAGTATTAAAATGATCATATTTATTTATTAAATTATGTTTACATTCTCATGTGTTAAAATTACATCGATTTAATGAATCTTATGTTGTGCCTAGAAGGTAGAAAACAATCACACACAAGCACACAAGCAAGAACACACAAAGAATTACGTGGTTCGGCAAGTCGCCTACGTCCACGAGCAGCGGATTTCAATATATTTGGGACAAAGAATTACACACTATAATTCTCTCTTTCTGCTCTGTATTCTCTCTTCAACTCACTACACTAAACCCCTCCCATTCACTAACCATTTATAGATGAAATGGGAGGGCCAAAGTCTTTAACAAGCCACCAACAACATTCATGGCAACCATCAACCATCAACCGCCAATAAGATTAGCCACCCTACCATGTCTAGCTTCTTCATTTTTTCTTCAATCAGCAGCCATTGTTGACAAAGAAATCTGAGCCAATGGTGTACTCACAGCTTTTGTTTTTTCATTTATGCCAAATATGTCTAACACCTTTTTCAGATACTGGGTTGGCGTCAGACAAACCGTGCCCTTTTTCCTGTCTCTTTTGATCTCCATGCCAAGAATTTTCTTTGCTTCGCCAAGATCCTTCATTTCGAACTCTCCTGCCAACTGTGCCTTGAGTTTATCAATTTCCACCTTGCTCTTAGATGTAATCAGCATATCATCAACATATGAGAGCAAATAGATGAAGGAACCATCGGAAAGCTTACGGAATATACACAATGATCATACTGGCTTCTTGTGTATTTCTTTTCTGTCATGAACCGATAAAATCGATTGTACCACTGTCTTGGAGACTGCTTCAACCCGTACAACGATTTCTTTAATTTGCAAACCCAATCCTCTTTTCTAGCAACTTTGAATCCATCTGGCTGGGACATGCATATCTCCTCTTCAAGATCTCCATATAAGAAGGCAATTTTGACATCGAGTTGGGCGAGCTCGAGATCACACTGTGCAACCAAAGCTAGCAAGATATGAATAGACGGGTGCCTTACAACAGGTGAGAATACCTCATTATAGTCTATTCCTTCCTTCTGGGCATAGCCTTTAGCTACCAATCTAGCTTTGAATCTGATGTTGTCTTTGCCTGGGATGCCTTCCTTCTTGGTGTAAACCCACTTACACCCAATTGCTTTCTTACCCTTTGGAAGTTACACCAACTCCAAAGTCTAGTTCTTATGGAGTAACCCGATCTCTTCATCCATAGCCTCCTTCCATTTGACACTTTCTGCATTCTGCACGGCTTCTTTGAAAGTGCAAGGAACATTGTCTTTAATGATTGGAAGTACATAAGCCACCATATCGATCATCCAATAGAGTTGCTTAACAACTCTTTTTTCTTTTCTGATTGCAATGGGTTCTGACTGTTGTGGGGCCTCTGGATCTTCATTTTCATCTGAACTTTCTTCAGAATCTTCTTCAAAGCTATAAACTGAAACTTCTTCAGGATTGTTGCCTGTTTGAACAGTCTTCGCTGGAGTCTCAAACTCCACCTGCACTGACTTCTTCAATGCTTCATCATTTTCTTGAGTATTTGGTTGCTTCAGCATTGTAGACTCGTGAAAGGTAACGTCTCTTCTAGTGACAACTTTCTTTGATTCAGGGCACCAGAGTCTATATCCCTTGACACCGTCACTGAAGGCCAAGAATATAGCTTTCTTGGCTCTAGGATCCAATTTAGATTCTGTAACATGAAAATAAGCTGGACATCCAAAGATACGTAGCTGATCATAATCAGTAGATGGTGCTCCTAACCATACCTCCATAGGAGTCTTGCCATCTAGTGTTGCAGCAGGTAGTCTGTTAACAAGATGACGAGCATAGTTCAATGTCTCACCCCAAAATGCCTTGCTTAATCTTGAATGTGACAGCATACACTGGACTTTCTCCACCAAAATGCGGTTCATGCGCTCTCTAACTCCATTTTGTTGCGGTGTTCCACTAACTGTGAAATGTCTCACTATCTCTTTATTTCGACAAACCTCAAAAAAGGGATCTGATGTGTATTCGCCGCCATTGTCAGATCCGAGCTTCCTGATCTTCCTGGCTGTCTGGGTCTCAATCATTCTCTTCCACGTAAGAAAGATATCTAATACTTCATCTTTATGCTTCATTGTGTAAACCCATACTCGTCTTGAGAAATCATCAATGAATGACACAAAGTGGTGTTTACCTCCCAAATAAGCATTCTTGGAAGGTCCCCAAACATCTATGTGAATGTAGTCCAAAATCCCTTCGGTACGATGAATGGCAGTACCAAACTTGATTCTTGTTTGCTTGCCCAGTACACAATGCTCGCAGAACTCAAGCTTTCCTGTTTTGGCGCCTTTCAACAGTCCTTGCTTTACCAACCCTTGTAAAGCCTTTTCTCCAGTATGCCCCAAGCGCATGTGCCAAAGTCTGGCAGGGTCTGACGCATCATCCTCTAAGCTGGTGGAGACAGCTACTCTCCCTATGACTATAGAGCCGTTTAGGAAATATAAATTTCCCTTTCGAGTACCTTTCATTGTAACAAATGCTCCTCTAACAACTTTGAGGACTCCATCTTCCACAGTTACTCTGTAACCTTTGGAGTCTAAAACTCCTACTGAGATGAGATTCTTCATCAAATCTGGTACATACCTAACATCTTCAAGAATTCTAATTGTTCCATCATGCATCTTTAGTCGAATTGTTCCAATCCCCTTTGTTCTGCAAGCTTGGTCGTTGCCCATCAACACAACTCCTCGATCGAACTCTCGTAAGCTTGAGAACCACTGCTTGTTATGACACATGTGGTAGGAACATCTAGAATCTAGAATCCATTCATCAGACTGACCAAGTAATGAAACTATGAAGGCTGATCTTTCACCATTATCTTCATCTCGTGCAACGTTCACCTTTTTCCTCTTTCTTGTCTTTATTGGGACAATCTTTTGCCCAATGCCCCTTCTGGCGACAAGAAACACACTCGTCTTTTGCAAGATGTCTTCTATCTGATAATCTCCCTCTGGATTTTGAGCGACACTTTCCTCGCCCTGTATATCTTTTGTTATTTGTCCTGCCTCTGATTGTCAATGCCTCTAATGCCGAGTCCCTGTTTGCAAACTTATCTTTCCTTCTGAACTCATTATTTACCAAGGCATTTTCTTTACCATACAATAAAGTGGTGGTGAGATGATCATATGTGTCAGGCAAGGAATTTAATAATAACAGTGCTTTATCTTCATTTTCAATTTGAACATCTAAGTTTTTCAAATCGGCAATAATTTTGTTGAAATTGTTCAGGTGTTCGTTCATCGAAATACCTTTCTTGTAGTCGAAACGAAACAACCTCTTCTTCAAGTAGAGCCGGTTCTCAATGATCTTTGTCATGAACTTGTCTTCCAGCGCCTTCCAAAGCTCCTTCGCAGTATCATATTCTGTGAAGGCGTACTTCTCCTTTTTTGCAAGGCAAAGTCGGATGGAACTGCAGGCCAAGAGATTTACTTTCTCCCATTCTATCTCATTCAAGTCATCTGGTTTGTCTCCCAGAGTGAAGTGCAGGTTCATCTGGACAAGCATATCTTTAACTTCACATTTCCATATGCTAAAGTTACTGCTACCATCAAACTTCTCTACCTCGAACTTAGCGTGGGACACGGGGGTCCAACGCCCAGAGCTGCTTGTAACCGCGGGGTGGCTTATGGACTTAGCTTATCTCCTCTCTGTAGATTCTGTCATTGAGACTTTTTAAAAAAACTCCACCACAACAACAGCGGATGCTTGAAATGCAGGAGACACGAAAACTTCTAAGCTCTCGAAACCTTCACTGAAATTTTGAGTCCGAATCTCAAAAAACGAAATCCGCAGTTGTGTCTGGAACGGTTGATTTAGCTAGGAAAGCACTTTCTTTACCTCTCTAGGGACTTCAATGAAATTTCTTCAAATCCAGGGGTCAAATTGTAATTTTTCAAAACTCTAGGGACCTTACTGCAATTAATAGAAGTTCCAGGGGCTAAATTAAAATTTCAGCAAGACTAGGGGCTAAATGTAATTTTCCAAACTTTTAGGGGCCTCCCTACAATTTCAGAAATTTTGGCTGACTAGGCTGATGAAATGTCAGATGTGCTGACGTGGCAAACACGTATGCTGACGTGGCAGTTGAGTTGTTGCTGTCGTGGCTTCACATATGGCAGTGACTTAGTAGACATGTGGTTTCAGACGTGGCAGTGACTAGGCTGACACCTGGCGCTGATGTGTCGAGTTGCAAAAATAATTTGTAATATTGTTGCTTCAAGGATTTGAAGCTTGGCCAAGGGAGAGCAATGCTCAAACTTAACCACTTGGACAGAGCTTCACTTGGTGTTGGTATTCTCTTCAAATATATATTTGAAGTATATATTTTGGCTCCACAAAGTCGCCTTCTACCTCTTGCTGTGCGTGGGTCTTCTGATTAAGAGTTGACTTTACGTGCCACACTTTGACCAGTGCGTGTAGATCACCCAAAAGTCCGTTTTGGCCATTTTTTCTGGTTCTGGACTCCTCTCATTGAGAAAGACCTTCTGGTATATTCAAAAGTTGATTTTGATAACTTCGAATTTTTCAGTTTACAGAAAACAAAAGTTGCGGATGCTTTGTTTTGGCACAACGATGCTCTGATACCAATTTGTTGTGCCTAGGAGGTAGAAAACAATCACACACAAACACACAAGCAAGAACACACAAAGAATTACGTGGTTCGGCAAGTCGCCTACGTCCACAGGCAGCGGATTTCACTATATTTGGAACAAAGAATTTCACACTCTATAATTCTCTCTTTCTGCTCTGTATTCTCTCTTCAACTCACCACACTGAACCCCTCCCATTCAGTAACCATTTATAGATGAAATGGAAGGGCCAAAGCCTTTAACAAGCCACCAATAACATTCATGGCAACCATCAACAATCAACCACAAACAAGATTAGCCACCCTACCATATCTAGCTTCTTCATTTTTTCTTCAATCAACAGCCATCGTTGACAAAGAAATCTGAGCCAATCTTCAACATCTTACTACTTATATTAGACAAACAAAACATGATAGATATTATTACAATATCATTTTTACAGTTTATCAACCACTTAGCAAACCATCAATATCATCACTTAGCTCCCAAAGGTTATCCTGATTTATAAAGTTGATGGAGTCTCGATAAGGTTTCAAGTGGCTCATGAAACAACTACAATTGAACATCCAACTCCCAACATTCATAACCCACCCACACTCATTCACGCAACAAAAGCAATCCATATTTCAGTTGATGACCAAGATAAAAATAAAACTGCAATTTCTCCACCATTAGACTTGCCCCAATAGTGGCAAATAGTATAATACAGAGAGAACCATAAGTTCTTTTTTATATTCAGTTCCTTGCATTCATGGGCTTTGGATAAATCATGAGAATAAAACATTTCATGGATTGAATGCCTCAAAAGTGTTTCTTTGTTTTTATTTCTAATTTAAACTTTTTCTTTCTCTAATTTCATATCTATACTCTCTCTCTCTCTCTCTCTCTCTCTCTCTCTCTCTCTCTCTCTCTCTCTCTCTCTCTCTATACTACTATATAAGTTGGTAAGGATGTCACAAGTTTTTTCCCCAACAAATAGTCTTTACCATGTAACTACAAATCACCATCAGATATGGAACTTCTCTTCCTTCTCTCTCCTTCGTAGAGACAAGTGTGCCATCAGGCCTTTGAGATCATTGTTTGGCTATCCCCATGGCATTTTTCCAATTTGTGCAGAGTTGGTGACCAATATCAGCCAACAAAATTTTCACATCAATCGGGCTGCATCTTACAGAGGCAAACCATAAAATTGAGCAAGCTGCTTCAAGCACTGTCCTCCCTATCCCTGGAAGATCAATACAATAAGTTTAAAGTTGTATCTTATGGGGGTGTTTGTTTCAGCTTTTCAAAGCGAACTTATAGCTTTTAGCTTTGAAAAAGTTATTTTGGATTGTTTGGTTAAACTTATTTCAAACAGCTTCTGATTCTAACAACTTATTTTAATTCAAAAAAGCTGATTCTAAGAAACTGCTCATCCCTTACTTCTGATTATCAGCTTTTGCTATGGACATGTTAATTTATGGTTATACTCTTAGATTATTTTTATTTTTATTTTTTTAAAATAGAAAAAGATCCAAATGGACTATAGATTATTATTATATTTTTTTATGAGAAATGTAGACAAGCATTAAATAACAAAAAATAAAAATTAATTGAAAAAGCTATTTCACAACTTATTTAACAAATACTACTCAGCAACTTAAATCTATAATCCAACAGGTACACCAAACAGATTAATAACTTCTGATTAAAGTCATAATCTATAATCTGTTAAGCTATAACCTATAAGCTATTTTAAGAGTTACACCAAATGGGGCTGTAGGTTCTACTTTGAAAGAAAATAAAAAGAAAATAAATAAAGAAATAAGCAGTACTTGACTAAATCCAAGGAGCGAAAGTACTTCCTGTCAAGAATCTTAAAAAAAGAATGTTTAGTTTGAATTTTTTGAATTAAGTTTTTTTAAAATTGAGTTTCTTATTTTTTGTGTTTTTTTGTTTTTAGTGAATATTTTTAAAATTTTACATATTTTTTTTTTACTTTTTTAGATGCATCTTACTTAGACGTATCTAGAAAGTAAAATATTTGTGAAAAAATATTTTAAAAAATTAATAAATACACAAAAATACGAAAGATACATTGAATTTTCATTTTTTTTTTTTGTATTTTTGGTATTTAGTGAATTTTTTAAAGATTTTTTTCACAAAAATTATACTATTTAAGTGTATTTATGTTAGATGTGTCTAAAAATTAAAAAAAAAATTTGTTTAAAATATTTAAAAAATTCAATAAAAACAAAAAAAATACGAAGAAAGTATAATTTTCTAAAAAGTGTTTTTAAAAAACCCAAACAAGCAAAGTGAATTTTTTTCAAATTCCTTACATATTAATACAGACATAAGCACACATATGTACAATATTAGGCCATGATATAATAAAAACGAACACAGGCATGTGACATGTGACACAATAAAGATATGTTTCAAAAAATGTAGCGTAGGATATGACACTTGAGGGATTTGCAAAATATATAGTTATATATATTAATTATATGGGATACATAGGGATATGTAATTACTCCCTTCCTCTTGTTTCATTTGCCTAATCCATTTTTGTTTGAGTAATAATTCGTATGTATAGAACAAACATTGGGATTGGCCACAATATGAAAGATCTTTTAGACGAACGTAAATCTCCGCGGGAGGATTGGGGTGTGGCCATAAGAAGAAAGGCTAATACATGCGCCCTTAGAAAGACGCACATCATAAAAAAAAGTTAAGATTTTTTGTTGTGAAAGTTATAATTTTTTATGATTTGTTATGCCATATTATGATAAAAGTTACGAATGGTGAAGTTATGATGCGCACTCTAAAATTATGAACAGCAAAACTATGTCACTTTGTCATAAAAGTTATCCGTTTTTGTGATGAGAAAAGTCTTGTTATTTTGTGATTTATATTACGAAATTTTGTAGTGTTCAAGATCTCTTAGATTTGTAACTATTTTGACATATAGTAGATCTGTATGTGTGGATTTTGTTTATTTCTTTTTTTTAAATCATCATCCACTCCTACTGATGTGTTCTTCATTGCACCTGATCGACATCGACTGCCAAACTGAAGATTTGTTTCAGTCGATTTCGAAGGAGTAGGCGGTCGAGAATAGATGTGAAGTTTTCCAACCAGAGAGATTTGGTTCGGTTGACAGGCCAATAGCAAACTCGAACAGAGCCGACCAGTGCACACCCCTAGCTATGGCTTTTTATTACAGACATCATCATTTTGACAGGCAACACAATTATGGGCTCCTCCTTTTTTCGAGCATTACGGGTTCTGTTTTAATAATTCAGGTATCAGTCCGTGTTCTAGATTGGAGGGTGATGTTCATTACGGGTTCTATGTTAATAATCTAAACGAGTATTTATTTTGTAGAGCCCTTTATATATATCATTTATAAAAAAAAAATTAAGTCGATCCAATAATCATGACCTATTCAATTTATTGTATTTGTCACTAAAAATGTAGATGGTCTATTTTTAAACAAATTTGTTGTCTATTTTTTTTAGAGAGAAACGCTATAAATTAAATGGGCTACAATTGTCGAATTGACTTTTTCTTTTTTCTTTTTTCTTTTTTTGTGAATGATATACATAAAAAATTCGATAAAATAAATAATTCAGACCATCAAAACGAAACTTGTGATGAACCTATGGATTCAAACAACACTCTAATCCAAATCACAAACTAATCCAATTGGTAATTAATGTGTAGCGCCAAATAAATTTTCCTGATTAGTAGTCTCATGGGGTTATTTTTAAGTTTCTAAATTAGTTTTATAGCATTATTTTTTAATCTTAGGGGTGGCCACGCGCTGGATGTCCCTTCTAGTCCAACAAACCTAATTTTTTTGATTTAGAATAATTATTTGTCTGCAAATTAGAATGGGCAAAATTTTAAATTCGTTTATAAAATATAATAATTTTAAATTTTATATTATTTAATTAGAGAATAAATTATAAAATATATATTAATTTTTTTCTGATATGGGTATAAAAACCCAAATAAAAATATTTGTTAGGTTCCAAAGACATTTATAATTAAATTTTAAATTTATTGTAACATGGATCACATTCAAAATAATTCTCACTCACAAAAAAAAAAATTTCTAGTAATTTTTCTAGCTGGTTTCAATACAGATAGGAGCTGATCAGTGTGTCAAGGATAACTTGCTGAAACAGGATTGAGTATGGACCAAGGAATGTTTCGAACTGGTGAAGGAATTAACAAGGGTCTGTGAGACTTATTATGTGTTATGTTTCAATGATTCAATTTACTTATTTTATCAGGTACTTCATATTATTCTTATAATTATAATATATTTAAGGGAGCTGTTAAGATGTGCACTTCAATAAGATGTGCACATGATATACACATTTATTTTAAACCATTAGATTTTTACAAACTAATCTCAGCCACTGAATAATTTGATTAAGAATGTTAACAACCTCTTCAACCGGTTACCTTTTTTTCAAATTTGTTCAGTTTTTTTCCCCCAAAGCCCCTGTTTTTGAGATAGCACGGAAACACTCTCCTCTTCTTCGCCCTCGAAGACCATCCTCGAAGACCATCCCTGCGAGCAAGATCTACCCTCGACTTCGCCTGAAGGTATCTCTCTCTCTCCCTCTCTCTCTCTCTCTCTCTCTCTCTCTCTCTCTCTCTCTCTGCAACTTTTTTCTCTCCCCCTTTCTCCATATCCATCCTATGAAACCCTAGACCGCAATCCCTTTCTTTGAAACTGCCCCTTTCACGTTTGTGAACTCACTGGGTTGGTTGATAAAAATAGGAAAATACCTAGACCGCAATCCCTGGGTTGGTCTATGAAACCCTAGATCGCAATCCCTTTCTCACATTTTATATTTTCATGATTCATTATCAGTGTTCTGTTGCTCTTTCTCGTATTTCTATTTCTTAGAATACTATATTGCAGCTTCCATCTTTTTCATTTTCTCATGGGTAATGTGGAAGATTTTAACATTATAGGAACCTTTATCTAACTATATTAATATAAATAGATAGTTTATCATACTTGAAGAGAAAACATACAGAGAATTTTTCTATTGTGGTGTGGGAATTGGGCACATGAGTTAAAAAAACTAATTTTGTAATGATTTCATAACTTTGGTCTTATGGGTACTTAGGCTATTGTGGAGTGGTTTTTAACATTGTCTAATGTCTATCAAAAGTATCATAATACCAGATCTGTTCTGTTTATAACAACCAAACCACTTGTATAGATAAACTGATAAAGCTAATAATGTTTTTAACCGAACTATAAACTAACTAATCAAATGTAAAAAAAATAAGAAAATATTGAGTTAACAATATTTTCTTTTAAATACTAAAAAATTGGACAAATTTTAACCCGCCAGAAGAAATTTAGAGTTGGAGACTTATTTTACTTGCTCTTTTATCTATTGGGTTGAAGAAGAAACTCCTGCAAGTGGTTATCTCCTTTATACCTCCATTTTCTGTTCTTTTAGATTGACACACAATCCATGCATGGTTCCAATCACTTCAAACAAATGATCAACTTCTTTGAATTGGTTTTAAACTTCTTGTTCTATTTGTTCTTTAAACTTCTTTTCTCCATCTCCACTATATGATCTAGTATGAAGACAGTCGTAGACATTTAATTTAGAGTTTTTTTTTTTTTAACTTTCTTAACAATATTGATACCATCATTTATTATTTATCCAAAAAAAAAAAATTTTTTGATACCCTTATTTAATATCAAAATTTTCCTCTAGAAACCAAGTGGTAGAGTTTCTTAGGGAGGTAGTTTCAACATTATCACAGGGTACAAATCGTATGGCATCATCAAGTGTCGATGGCAGTTTCGAAATAATGTCACTTTTTTGGGTCTTTTGATTCAAAATGGATGAATATAAATTTGACAAATAATTATGTATAGATGTTGTGAGTAAATTTGTTATTTGTATATCATTACTCTTTAAATAAACATGAATCTAGCAACCTCATCAAAGTGTAAAAACATGTCAAAGTCAAACAGTAAAACAAATTCTCAAACATTTGAAAATTAAGGAATGCATATTTATCTTCATCTGGCAAAGTTTTAGACTCTGCCGTAATAACCTCAAGGATTTCAATAGCATTAATTAAGGCATGACCTTTTGTAGGGTGAAAGGTTATTGTCAAAGTTCTCCCATTAACAACAACAGTCTTGTTCAGTACAAGAGCACTGTAAAGATCCCCGCTCATGTTCACAATGTCAATATCTTGAAAAGCAATATCACCATTTATTAGGATGTGAAATACCCTTTGACCTATACCAGTGACAGAAGTATCAATCTCTGCAAAATGCAACCAAATGGAGTAGTTCCTATTGGGATCCACATCCATTATATACGCTAAATCTGCTTGTGTGTGGAATCCTATGAAAGAACTTGTAGATTTTGGTGCACTGTGTGCTTGTGTGTGGAATCCTATGAAAGAACTAGTACTTGAACCTCATATTTATATTATGGTCTCATTTGGCAACTTAGTGTTTTTCTCTATTTTAAACTATACAGAAACAAAGAAGGGTAGAAGTTAAAAAACAAAAAGATACATGTACATATATATTGATGCCTCGTATATTTCTATGCCCTAAATTTATATTCATATACATAAACAATAAAAATATTTTAAAAATTTGCCCACCATGTAGGCATCCTAATTTTTTTTTAAAATCATTATGTCCTACGTCCACTGTCGTCTCTACTTTGTTGTAGAAGATACTGCTCCTATATCATCTCTTCACTCATAAAACTAGTTTATATTACCAAGAACAAGGCTGTCCATGAAAATGAAAGATTTAGAAGAGCTTTCATGGAACTTTCAGGGTGAACACTATGGAGCAATCTCCCAAGTTAATGGAGACAACTTTATTTGTTTTTTTTTTTATTCATAGCAATAGTGGTAGTGACAACACATACTCATCACTCCTGCTACTATGTCCTACATACTAAAAATTTCTTCAAATGTCACTGTTTTCATGATATATTATAATACTAGTGAAAGCAACTATCTTTAAATACTTTGGTAAAGATCCAATGAAGGTACCTGTATAAGATAGTGAGGGGCGGTGGGCTGGCTTATTTGTCAATTGGCATGAGTGCATTCAATATAAGAATTGTATGTTGCAATCCGAAGCACTAAAATAGACATTAGGTTAACAAATGTGTTACATGAACTCTTTTACTTCTTTCCATTTATACTTGTGTTCACTAAATATGACAAGATTAAGGGTGCAAAAACTCAATTGAATTCACTAATTTTATATAATATTTGAAGAAGAAGACAATTACATTAGCAAGTAAACACATTTCTTCTCAAACTAATAGAGATATAAATTGATGTATATTCCTAAATAATTGACAATATTTTATCAAACAATATTATGCAATATGCAATATATGTGGGTGTTTAAGAGGTGTCCCACACTCTTATTGAACTTTTGAATCTAAAATCTAGATTTAGGAATATGTGGTTACCGAGTTATCAAAAAAATGATCCAATAGTCCATCCAATCAAATAATATATATATATATTTTTGTTTCTTTCTAGATCTTTTATTTTTTATCTTTTAAGTGGTTAATCGGTTGGTGTTGGTACATTTGTTTAACTGTTTATGTAATGGTTATTGATTCTTTGAACAAAAGTAGTACAGTTTCATCTCTATTATTGGTTATGCAGTTTGTTGATGTGAAAAGATGTGCAAAATAATATTTTTCATACATAGATCCTTCCTTTTCCCCCCATAATCATAAATCTCCTTAAGTATTGTCTTCTTTACTAACTCTGTTTCGATGTTCTGTTGTTGTTTGTCACAGGTCCTCAATTTCTACATCTTAACGTAGAAGTGAAGCTATACCTCCCCCCCTCCCTCCGTAGCAGTTGCATTGGCAGGTGTGCTTTTTAATTTATTTACTTTTAATTAATAGCAAGGCACTACCAGGTGTGCTTTTTATTTATTTGTTTATTTTAATTGATAATAGGATATTTGCAAGTGTGCTTTATTTATTTATTTTCTTTCAATAAATAGCAGGGCACTAGCGGGTGTGCTTATTTATTTGTTTCATATTAATTTAAAGTAGGGCACTAGCAGGTGTGTTTTTTTGTTAATTTGTTTTATTTTAATTGATAGTAGAGTACTTGCAGGTGTTTTTTTATTATTTCCGTTCAATTGATAGCAAAGCATTGGTGGGTGTGGTTATTTGTTCATTTTCTTTTAAGAATTGATAATTTATAGCAGAGCACTGGCGGGTGTGCTTTTTTCTATTTTCTTTTAACAATTGACAATTGAAAGCAGAGCATTGACAGGTGTGCTTTTTCTATTTTCTTTTAACAATTGATAATTGAAAGCAGAGCACTGGCAGGTGTGCTTTTTTCTATTTTCTTTTAACAATTGACAATTGAAAGCAGAGCACTGGTGGGTGTGCTTATTTGTTCATTTTGTTTTAATAATTGATAATTGAAAGCAGAGCACTGGCGAGTGTGCTTTTTTCTATTTTCTTTTAACAATTGATAATTGAAAGCAGAGCACTGGCGGGTGTGCTTATTTGTTCATTTTGTTTTAATAATTGATAATTGAAAGCAGAGCACTGGCGGGTGTGCTTTTTTCTATTTTCTTTTAACAATTGATAATTGAAAGCAGAGCACTGGCAGGTGTGCTTATTTGTTCATTTTGTTTTAATAATTGATAATTGAAAGCAGAGCACTGGCGGGTGTGTTTTTGAATTTATTTCCTTTGAATTGATAGCAAAACATTGGCGGGTGTGCTTATTTATTTGTTTGCTTTTAATTTATAGCAGGGTACTGATGGATGTGCTTTTTTATTTGTGCTTTTTTATTTGTTTGTTTCATTTTAATTGATAGTAGAGTACTTGAAGGTGTGTTTTCTTATTATTTGCGTTTAATTGATAGTAAAGCACTAGTGGATGTGCTTATATGTTCGTTTTCTTTTAAGAATTGATAATTGAAAGCAGAGCACTGGCGGATGTGCTTTTTTATATTTTAATTTATAGTAGGGTACTTGCTGGTGTATTTTTGTATTTATTTGCTTGGAATTGATAGCAGGGCACTGGCAGGTGTGCTTATTTATTTGTTTGATTTTAATTTATAGGAGGGCACTGGCGGGTGTGTTTTTTTGTTGATTTGTTTGATTTTAGTTTATATAATGGCATTTACGAGTGTACTTTTTTATTATTTGCATTTAACTGATGCCAAATCTGCACATCTGTTGTCTACGTGCACATCTGTTGTCTATGCGATTTGTTATGTAGATATGACGGATGAACCTGAAAGTATTAGGCAGAAAGAGGTCAACAGTAAAATTGACAATCAAGTTGCTCCGGATGGCAAGGATGATGTTGTCGATGGGAAAGAAGAAGGGTTAGCTTCCCAAACCTATGATAGTTTACGAATGCTTACTGAGGTTGATGTTTTGCAAATGAAATTCAATTCAGAGGAGGATGCTTATTCTTTCTACAATGCATACGCTAAGGTCATCGGTTTTAGCGTACGAAGAAGTAGGAAACGAATTTGTGGAGACAACAAATTTGTAGAGAGTAGGAAATGGGTTTGTTCAAGGGAAGGTGTAAGAGAAAAGAAATACTTACAGCGTGTGGAACGGGTGAGAACTCCCAGGGCAGAAACTAGACTTTTTTGTAGTGCCACATTTCGTGTGCGTTATGACAAGACAATTAAAAAATATGTTGTGACCCACTTTGTAGGGGAACACAACCATCCCTTGGCAGCACCACACTGCGTCCCTTTTTTGTGGTCACATAGGTTTGTAACAAGTGCAGACAAAGCTCAAGCAAAGGCCATGCGCAATGTGGGTATGAGAACGAGTCAAATCATGGATTTTATGGTCCATCAATCAGGGGGTTATGAGAAGGTGGGGTTCATTCACAGAGATTTGCACAACCAGTTCCAAGCTGAGCGCAAAGTACAACTCGCAGAAGGGGATGCAGAGGGTGCCTTAGGATACTTATCAGCTAAACTAGATGCAGATCCATTATTTTTTTTCAAGTACAACGTCGATAAGGATAACCGGTTGGACAAGATTTTCTGGGCAGATGGTAGGTCTCGGATGGACTATGCTGCATTTGGTGATGTATTGGTATTTGATACAACTTATCGTACAAATCAGTATAAGAAGCCATTTGTGATTCTAGCTGGCGTGAGTAACCATTTTATGACAATCATATTTGGATGTGCTTTGTTGCCTGATGAGACAATGGAGACATACACGTGGGTGTTGGAAACGTTAATGGAGGCCATGGATGGACAAAGACCCATCTCTGTTGTAACAGATGGTGATAGGGCAATGCGTCAGGCAATCGAAAGAGTTATTCCAAATTGCAGACATCGTTTATGTTCTTGGCATCTGGAGAAAAATGCCTCAACAAATGTCCACATACCAGAATTTACTAGTGATTTCGCACAGTTGATGTTAAAGAAATGTCAAATTGTTGAGTTTGACAATGCGTGGGCTCGTATGGTGAAACAATACAAGTTGGAGAACAATAATTGGGTGTTGGAGATTCACCGCAAGCGTGATAAGTGGGCTGAGGCATATCTTCGTGGTCACATGTTTGCTGGGATGAGGAGCACTCAACGTGTCGAGGGTATGAATGCATATTTCAATATGTTCCTAGAACAAAAGGTAAAGTTGTACGAATTTGTAGCACAATATGATAGGGCTCTTGCTAGGATGCGTGTTAATGAGGCAGAAACAGAATCTAAAACAGAGAATAGTTTCCCGGTTTTGACTACGCCATTGAGAAGTTTGGAAAAACATGCAGCTGAGCTCTTTACTCGGAAGATTTTTTCATTGTTTCGACGTGAAATCAGCAAAGAGGGTAAATTGTTTGTGATGGAAAGAGTTGAGTTGGAGGATCGTCACACCTATCGTTTTGGTGAGTACAAGGCACCAACAAGCACATGGACAGTTGAGTATTTTCCAGCAGATATCACAATAAAATGTTGTTGCTTGAAGTTTGAATCGTTTGGAATCCCTTGTTGCCACATGGTTGCTGTCATGAAATCTGAACAATTAATGTGTATTCCACCGAGTTGTGTCTTGAAGAGATGGACAAGACGTGCTAGGTCAGGATATCAACAACCAAGTCTTACCCAAATTTCTAGCACCCTAACACAGACAGCCCGGTTCGGTATACTAAGCTCATGTTTTAGTGAAATGTCATATTATGCCTCACACGCAGACAACGATTTTGAAGAGGCAAGGGAAATGGCTTTCCAGATGACATTGAAGATGAAAAAGCACTGGGCAATGCGAACAAAATATAATGCCGAGGTTGGGGACAAACATATTGCACCCAAATTATGTGGCGTTGGTGATCCTAATGTAGTGAAGACCAAAGGGAACCCCGGAGGGACATCTTCTATGGGTAAACCTTTAAAACCAAGGCGCTGTGGGTATTGTAGGTATGGTACTTTAATTGCATGTCCTTTTTCCATCCTGTTGCATGTACATGATTATTAAAATTGTTTATGCGTTATTTGCTATTGTAGGAGCATCGGACACACGAAGCGAACGTGTAAAAAATTGGCTTCAACTAGCCGGAGAGAGGGTAGCGACTCAGACATTGAAACATTCTTGAACACAGAGTTGGAGCCCCACATGGAAGATATTGATGAACTGACAAATTCTCAAGTGTAGTTTAGTTTTATGATGAGCCTTATAGTGATTGATATGTTGTTTTTGCAAGGAGACATTCGTGCATATTAGTTACGTTTTGTTGATGTCTTAGGTGTTTTTATCTTTCACAATATCCATAAATTCTTAGTTTGGAGAATCATTTAAAAAATAAAGGTGAATAACTCCCAAATATGTTTGCTCGAATATTGTCCTTAAGTTGGATGAGCTGTCTTTACGTTGGATGAGTTTACAATCACTACTAATATTGCAATGTGTCTCTCTCTCTCTCTCTCTCTCTCTCTCTCTCTCTCTCTCTCAACTCTATTATTTGTTTTTCTTTTAAATGAATAACAAAGAATGCATAAATATGGCTATGTCACCCCAAACGTGTGGGGCTCCCTTCATATTTCAGTTTTGATTTTTTGAAATTGCCTCGTTTTCTTATCAAAATTGACATTTGTCTACCTTGTTCTACTTGTAAATTTCTTAGTTTGGGGATTCATTTAAAAAATAAAGGTGAATAAATCCCAAATCATTTTGTTGAAATACTTGACCGGTATTTCAGAAGTGTAAGCCTACTAGACCTTGGAGAATCATTTCCTGATATGTAGTTGTAATATCTTAATCTTAGTTTTGACACTCAAATTTAGTGTGATGGTTCGCTTTTTTGGTTTCTTGGCACTTATGATTGGTCTCTTATGCTTGATGACAGTGGCATTAAAATATACAATTGCTATCAATTTTCTCGTCCTGTGCTTTGAAACTGGGCACTTATGATTGGTCTCTTTTTGTTGAATGTTTTTATCCAATCAGTCTTTATTTTCTTTCCTGCCTGCCTGTGTCTCTGGCAATTTGTCATTTTTCTAAGCAGACTAGTGTGAAACTCAGTGCCCAGTTTACTTTTTGTTTTTGTTATTTGTGGCCCCACCCGCAGTGAAAGAAGGCAAAAGGATAGTCATAGAAGTTTTATGTAATTGTATAACCTGTTGCTCTTTGCCACCCTTTTGTTTTGGTATATGTCCTTTGCAATTGGTGGTGGTGTGCCATATTATTCCTTATTGTGATAATTTCTGTGGACAATTGATAAAATCTTGTTTAACTTCCTTGACTCTATCTCAGCGGTCGGATGGCCTCGGTGGGTAGGCGAAACTAGTTGTCAGAGATGGGGGCACGGAGGGGGGTATTGGCAGGGGATGGTGTGGGCTTGTGAGGGAATTGGTGCTGGAGTCACTGACGAAGGTGTAGATTAGAGGGGAAATGAGGAGAGGGAAAATGATTGGAATGTAAAAATTCTAAGGACTGAACATGGTTGCAGCTTGTCGTGTTCTTCTTCTGGACCTTTGGTGGAACCCAACAACTGAAGATCAAGCAATAGATAAAGCCCATCGGATTGGACAGACCCGTCCGGTTACAGTTTTGCGGTTGACAGTAAAAGATACAGTTGAAGATCGCATTTTATCTCTTCAGGTATTATTTTTTTTGCTCCAATCTTGTGGCCTGTTTTTTTCCATTGTCAATGTAAAATTCGTAAGATTTTTTAAGGTAGTGTAGAAATGTTCACCATCTCCTGTCACTTTATTATTGGCACTGAATTTGTTATGCTTGCTTTTACTTTTCTTTTCTTTTTTTCTTCTCATTAATTGTTTGCAATGAGTAATTGATTTTATAATATGATGAGACTATGATTGAGAACTTTTGTACTTGATTAACATATGGTAGTAGAGGTATTTTAGATGTTGAACAGGGTCTTTTATAACAGCTGGTGAAGGCATTGGTAAGGATAAAACTGATTTACTTACTAATAATGGTTGCTTGGTTTCTTGAATGAACACCATCTTTACAAAATTTATCATTCCTTAATTTTATTTGTAGCCCAGTTAAACCTTAGTAGCATTATATCGCAATTTAATGTTCCTGTAAGGACAAAATAAGCAAAAAGGGTGTGGATAGGTGTTGTGAAGTGGAATGACCCGTCATTCAAGTAATCTAACATGATATGTCGTAATGCACAATGTAAGGCAAATGACCGACCACTGAGAAATGCTAGCACTTGAACAACTGTCCTTGACAAAACTTCATTGGGTTTATGTTGAATTTTTTTTGGGATAAATGTCTAAACTGTTAAGGTACTACTATAAAGTTTAACAAATGAGAGAAATGAGATAAATGAATGACCAACCATTAGGGAAAACCAACAGAGGAACAGTTGCTGTGGCAAATATATTCATTTCGTTTGTATGTCATAATCATGGGCTGCTTATTTCATCATTCTTCAAACTTTTGAAGTTTGCGACATGTGTATATGAGTTTGTAAAGGATGTGATCGGAGGTTAAGGAGAATGCCTCGTGCATATCTAAATTGGACAAGTAATAAGTATATACCAGGAAACTCTGGAGGAGACAGGATTTTAAACCAATTTTAGCCTTGATATGTTCTCAAGCTGAGAGCAGGGGCTCTTCTGATCATTCTTTTTCATTTTCTGAATAAATATAAAAGGGTAAATTACATCAACCTGCCTTGAAGTTTGGAAAAAATACACCAAGCCCCACAAATTTGACATAGTTAAATTATGCTCCCATAAGGTTTTAATTCACGTTACACATAGCCTCCTTTCCATCATTCATTCATTAGTCATATGGATGAAAAAAATGATATTTCATTTCTTTTTATAGTAAAATATATAAATTTTATCATTGATGATCTTTGTGTTTAGACATCACCTGCATTAGTCCCGTTTACTAAAAATTACGCAACCTTCCTTGAGGTTTGGAAAAAATACACCAAGCCCCACAAGTTTTGACATAGTAAAATTATGCTCCCTTAAGGTTTAAATTAACGTTAGCCTCCCTTCCATCATTCATTCATTAGTCATATAGATGAAAAAATTGATATTTTATTTCTTTTATACTAAAATATATATATATATATTATCATTGATTATCTGTGTTTACACATCATGTGCATTGGTCCCCTTTACTAAAAGGGAGGTTGGTGTATCTATGCCAAACTTGTGAGATTCAATGTAATTTACCCATATAATAATTGTGGATGAAGATCCTCTCACACTTGTTGTAAACAATATTTTATAGTTAGTGATGGCATTGTTTACAGATTCAAGTGTGTAGACGGTTATTATTATCTGACAGGTAATCGAATTATTGAAATCTGAATAGGACATTGCTACTTCATATATTTTTCCCTATTCCTGAGAAAAGCTTTTGTTATGTTAAATCAATCACGTATATTTGGCTTATGGTCCAAACTTAGTATCTGTATTCTATATCTCCTTTCAATGCTGATGCTGAGTACTCACTTTCTGTTTTGCAGCAAAAAAAGAGAGTGATGGTTGCATCTGCATTTGGCGAGGACGAGACAGGTAGTCGTCAGACTCGGCTTACAGTAGAGGACTTGAAGTACCTGTTCATGGTCTAATTAGGGTATTCTTTAAAGTGTAATTCAGTGCTCATATTTCAATAGATTCATTATTATTAGCAGCAGCAGCAGCTACACAGTTGAAGAAGCTTTTTCTAACGATAGATCTTTGGCAGTTGCTAGAAAAGAGCAGGCTTCATTTTACAAAGAGATCATGCGATTTGTGGGAAGAATTGACATGATCCGATTTTTTAAACAATTGATTTGTGTCACATTTTGATTGTATAGGATTTGGAGTTCAATAGCCAAGTACTGAATATAGGAGCCCAGTGGAGATTCTTTTTTTTGGTCTAAATTGTAAATGGTTTTCCATTTCTTCCCATACAGATATACTTGTAACATCGCTTTGATCCGGAAATGTGATTATATTTTATTGTGGTGGTTCTTTTTTTATTTGTTCTATTCTAGTGGTTATGTTTGATGACATTATGGAAGAACCTTAATAGTCTGACATTTGTTTCTGAATCAACCATTCGCAGAGGTCATGATCAAGCTTTGTACATCTGAGATTCAATAGGCCCCCTAAACCAATATTACTAATTGCATCATGTTGTTCCAAGCTCAATCTTTTGATTATTTTAACAATTGATCTCAAGGAAATTCGCGTTTGGAAATGCCACTGAAAAAGAATATAATGGGTGTTAGAATAATTTGAGATAGACAACTTCAATAAATTAACAATAGTGTGTGAATCAATTTATGTGAGTATATGCAAATGCGAACATGTTATTACAATGTGTGAAATAGTTCATATTAAAACAATTCGTTTTTTGCTCTCCCTATATTTCACCTTTCTTGGTTTTGTGGGAAGGGGACCTTTCAGCTTGGCTTGCTTATCAACAACACTACACCTTCCCATCTCTTTGTAGTCATTCTTCTCCTCCTTCAGTTGGGTTCTCCATTGATGTCCTATGTCCTTTGTCATCTACATTGCCTCAAAAGTGAACATAAGTGATGCTTGTAGAAAAAAAATGGATACAGATAACATTAAATATGATAACAATATGTGGTAAGCAATGTGCAAACCATATCGGTGACTTTTATTTGTGTTTCCTGCTTGCTTTTGTTTTCATCTTCGCTACAGGTTCAACCAAATGAATAATAAGGATTAATATTTCAACCCAACATAACAAATGCAATTAAAATAAGAAATTGAATAGTGTGAAGAAATAATACTTGTAGAAGAAGAATGCCGGTGTAAATCGTTTGTGTATGCAAGGTTTGTTACTTCCTTCGCTCATTGTGTATTGTTATATATTATCTACGCAAGCAAATCGTGAAATAATCGTATGAGAGAAAATTAAATCACGTTAGTCAGTGCGAGAAAAGTACACAAACTAAAAGAAAAATAATAAAGACAAACTGTTCAATTACACATTGTTTATAAATATAAAAATAAAAAATAAAAAATGAAAAAATTAAATTTCTCCACACCTAATTGAATTACACATTCTAATCCAGACAATTACTCAACAAGCAACGATTTTCCACACCTAATTGAAAGTTATATTTCTCCATCAATAATTAAGAATCACAAATTGCCACAACTAATTCACTCCAAAACAATCAACAAACAATGACTTGCCACGATTAAGAGCACGTCTAATCCTCAACCAATTCTTTCAACAGTCAATATTATTACTCGAATTTGATAATTTTTTTTTAAAAATAGTATGGATTGGAGTACGGATTGATTTAATCAAAGTTTTACTCAAATGTAAATGAAAAGAAGAAATTTATTTTTTTTAAAAGGATTGAAGATAGGGATTATATTTCTCATTCATTCATACAAACATATACATATATATGTATGTATGAATCGAAAGATTGTCGCACCAAGATTGCTAGGTGATTTGACACAGGTGTTTTTTTTTCTCCTCTTGTTGCGGTTGGCCTCTTGGCAACCATTGTTCTGCTTTTAAAACTCATCAAATATATAACTCATATTTATTAGGTTTCATATTAGGTACATCATATTAGGTTTTAAACACATGAACAACACATATATACATATTAGGATATACGCACAACCGAAAAATTGAATGAACACATAAAAATCCAAACAGACCAAAACAAGTTTAAAACAGGGCACTAAAATCAACTTACATGAGTTTTCAATCCAAGAAAACATACCATACGTCTCTACAACATGAAGGTGTTGGCTACTAATGGTGGTGGCAGCAACAACTGTGTGGATTCCAGCAAAAACAGTACACGGCTCTAAGAGAATAGGAGGCTGAGAAAGAGAGAATGGGAGAAAAGAAACGTGAGGTGGATTGCCTTTCAATTTTTGATAGTCGGATTTGAAGAATAGGAGGGTTATGACAATTGATCTCAAGGGTTCCATTTGGGTGGGAGCTTTTGGGTTCCCAAATAGGCATTGGTTGAGTTTTTAGGAAGTTTTACAATTTTTTTTTTTTTTTTGAAACAAAATATATGATTATTGTAATGGAGGTGGATTGCCTTCAGGCCACAATATGGACCGGACCATGTTGTTTGGGCCTTCTTTCAATACAAAACCCTTTATTTTGTCATGTGCTTTGTGTATTTTATTCAGAAAAAAATTAGATTGATCTGATAATCAAATAATTTATGTGTAAAAAATAAATTATTCAATTTAATATTATTTACCCAAAAACTAGTTTTCAAATAGGAATCTTAACACCAGTTTTCTTTAGCTTGTCAATTTCTTTTCAATTCAAATGCATGTACTGCTTCCTCTTTGTTTTTTTTCTAACCGAGTTTACGTAATCGTGAACACATAATGCACATAGCTGGACTTGTGAGCAATATCAGGATAAACATACCTAATTGGGTATAACATGGTGAGTTTTCAATGGTCTTACAACTAGGTGGTTTCACACAGGTTCTTTTTTTTTCTCCTCTTGTTGCGGTTGGCCTCTTGGCAACCATTGTTATAGTTTTATTGCTCAACTTCCACAACCAATTCAGTAATAGTTTTCTATTAAAAACATTAACAGTGTTATCAATTGGACTAAACTGATACGAAATCTATAGTTAAGGGACAAAATATATGATTATTATAGTGGAGGAGGATTGCCTCGAGCCGACAATATGGACCGGACCGTGTTGTTTCGGCTTTCTGGGGGCCATCATGGATCCAATTTCAATACAAAACACTTTATTTTCTCATGCGCTTTGTGTATTTTATTCCCAAAAAAAAAAAAAAAAAAAAATAGATCGATCCGATAATGAATACTTAATTAATCAAAAATAATAATTATTATAATTTATTTTTTATTATGACAGTACTTACATAAATAATTTATAATTAGCCTATTTTCAAATAATAATTTTAATTTATTATGACATTACTTACATAAATAATTTTTTCACAGAGTAGTGCATGATTTGTATTTTTAAAAATGCTTAATTACACATTCACAGTTTCTCACTTTGTTCTCCATACTATTCAGCTTGTTTGGTTCTGGTTTTCAGAAAACATTTTTCATAAAATTCTACTTTTTAATTTTTCTTATTTTAATGTTTTCAATGACATTTTTAAATATTTTAAGCATTTTTTTAAAAAAATTTTTAGACACCTAACATAAATACACTTAAAAAGTGTAATATTTGTGAAAAAAATCTTTACAAAATACACTAGATACCAAAAAAAAAAAAGAAAAGTCAGTGCATTTCTCGTATTTTTGCATAATTATTAATTTTTAAAATATTTTTTCACAAATATTTTACTATTTAGATACATCTAAGTAAGGTGCATCTAAAAAAGTTAAAAAATTACTTAAAATTTTTAAAATATTCACTAAAAACAAAAAAATCACAAAAAGAAAAGAACTCAATTTTCAAAATGGTGAATTCAAAAAACTGAAACCGAACACACTGATTAGATCCTTTTCACTTTGGTCCAAATTGTAACAAATGTTATACTTCTGTGACGGAAGATGCCCCATGGGTCAAGTTCACCTAAATTTGTACCAAATCCTTTGCTGTAGACCACCTCAACATGCAACCCTCCATTATAGAACCCTTCCATTTACTGCCTACCATGAACCATCTATTTTGAAGTGTGAAAACAAAGGTCTCCAAGTGATCCAGGTAGGAAAGTTAATTTTAAAAATTCCAAAGTTTCCCTCAGAAGTTAGCAATTGGACCAAAGTAATAAAAGACAAATAATGTAGTCATTAGGGTGGGTAACGGTAACGGTAAAAAGACAATACAATTTATTATTTTTAAAACGGAGTAACGGTAAAAAGGTTGTGACCGTCTATGAGATAATAGGCAAGGGCTAATACTAGTACGTGCTAGAGTCATAAATGTGTCAAACTGATTCATAGGTGACGTCATCATTTCGACATGAAGATAACATGAGACTAGTAGTGGTAACAATGCTATTATAGTGGTCTAAGTCGATGATGAAAGTTTTGTTTCAGTGGACCAAAGGACGTGATTAATCAAAGCTTTTATGATTTTTGGGTGGGAAGTCTAAATTCTGTTTGGAGACCCGTGGTGGACAAGTTCAAAAATAAATTGGCTGGATGGAAAAGAAGAATGCTCTCCTTTGCGGGTAGGGTAGTTTTAATTAAATCTGTGTTAACCAACCTTCCAGTCTTTTACATGTCCTTGTTTAGGATGCCTCAAGGTATTGTAAAGGAGCTAAATAAGATTCAATCAGCTTTTCTTTGGGGTGGCACTAATCTGAAGAGAGGGATACACCTAGTGAAATGGAAGGATGCTGCTGTAAGCAAGGAACTTGGAGGTTTGGGAATAAGGAACATCAAATCAGTTAATGAAAGTCTATTGGCCAAATGGTGGTGGAGGTTTGGGACGGAAGATAATGCCTTATGGAAGATATTGATTTGTGCCAGGTATGGAGCTGAGGGTGGTAGTTGGTTCCCGTTCCGTATGGCTGATTGTAATTGCTCAAGGATTTGGAGCGATATCTTATCAGTGTCACAATCTAATCCCAGGCTTTTTGACTTCTTCAAGGAGAATGTTGAAATCAAAGTTGGGAATGGTAGAAGGATTTTGTTTTGGGAGGATGCATGGGAGAGTAGTTGTTGTTTTAAAGACAAATACCCGGGACTGTTTAGTATTTCTATCAATAAAGGGGTAACATTGTATGAGATGGTGGTTAGAAAAGCAAGCTGTGCTGACTGGACCTTCAGGTTTCGAAGGAATTTAAGGGCTTGGGAGGAGGAGGAATTGAGAAGTTTGAAGGAGGAGCTAGGAGCTGGTCCAGTCCTTTGTTGGAACACTTCGGACAGCATCATATGGAAGGAGGGAAGTTCAGGGTGCTTCAATGTTAAAGCAGCCTATAATTGGTGTGAGCAGAGTTATGGGCCTAATAAAAGCATATATAGGTTAATCTGGAACAATGCTGCTTCTCCAAAAGCCCAGTTTTTCGCTTGGTTGGTCTGGAAAGGGAGAATAAAGTCTCTTGATTTTCTGCACAAAATTGGGGTTGTTGATTCTAATGTGGGTGCAAGCTGTGTTCTTTGTAGAACAGGGGAAGAAGTTTTAAATCATATCATGCTTCACTGTCCTTTTGTTTGGAAAGTATGGTCTTGTATTATCAAATGGTGGGGAGTGCAGTGGGCTATTCCTGGCTCTGTGGAATACCTGCTTCAGTGGTGGAATGGATGGAAGTATAAAAAAGGGGAAATGAAGATTTGGAAAGCACTTCCTTTAGCAGTGTGTTGGTCAGTATGGAAGCACAGAAATGAGGTTATTTTCAATAAGGTGCAACCCAATTTAGGAGTGGTCTGTGAGCTTGTTAAAGTTAGAGTAGCCATGTGGATGAAGTCTTCTTTGGTGGGTAGAGATTACTCAATTAACCAGTTCCTTTCAAACCTGCAGCAGATCAGGCTGTGTATCAAGTGATTGGGCCCCTGTGGTTTGGGTCCTATTAATTTCCTTGAGACTGCCGTAGGTTGTTTGTTATCTGCTTTCACCAGTACCAGTGGGTTCAGCTGTAATGAAGCAGATCCGTCTAGGGGAAGTGGGCCTTTGAATGTAAACTTCAATAGGTGTGGCATATACATCAAGTAGAAGCTGCTGCTGTGCGCGTCTGCTGTATGGTGTGCACTCACCCAACTTTGCACAGCTGAGTATTCTGCAGCCCAAGTGCCATCAGTATTGCATCTGGTGCATTCTGCAGCCCAAGTCCCATCGACTAATCAACGAGTTAATTATAGAGATTTGATCATCTGCTGCTCTCAAGTGTGTCATGCAGCTGATCTGATTGTTGGTCTGATCTGTACTGCATCTGTGCTCTCAATTCATGCTGGTTCTGAAGCTGTTGAAGAGGCTTGAGGCTGATCTGGGCTGAATCTGTACTGTTCATCTGGGCTGAATCTGCTTTGATTGGAAGTGCAGATGGGTATCTAGATTGTGTGTTGAAGCTCTAGTCCTGCTATGCTTGGTATGCTATGTTGGTTATGGGTAGGCTTTTGTGTTGAGTTGGGAGTCATCCTAACAGCTGCTTCAGTTATGGAGTGTGGCATACAGTGTGAGGTTGCATAGCCTTGGAGTTTGTTGAAGGTGTGTTGGTGATTGTCGCTGGTCTGTATGATGCTCTATATGCTCTCTATGAATGGGTTATTGGTCTATGTGCCTGCTGGTTGCTGTGGTCTGCTGTGTTCATTCTACCCTGGTGTTTGTTGGCTGTGTGGTTCATTCTCCCCTGGTGCTCTGGTGCTCATGCTGTAACTTAATAGATTGACTGTGGCTAATGCTAATGCTGCTGTAGAGCTGGTCTGTTTTTGAGTGATGTTTGCTGGGCTGATTTTTGGATGCTCCAGTTTTGTTTTGTTTTGTTGCTGCGAGTGTTTTACTTGTTTTGTTTCTGCTCCGTACATTGGTTACTCACCAACTTCGAGCTTGGAGTTAGTGCTAGCAAATGATTTGGTGTGCATCTAGGTGCCAACCTAGTTGGGATCTTAATGTTTCACTTTGATGCACTTTGCACCCTCCTCTTTATTGATGTACGTTATCATACTTTGTATGTTTTCTTCATCAATAAAACTTCTTTTTGCTGATCAAAAAAAAAAAAGTCTAAATTCTGTTTCATTTTTTATTTTTTTTTTATCAGCAAAAAAACCCTTTATTGATAAAAAGCATAAAACATGCATAAATTACATCAACAAAGCGGGGGAGTGCACTAAGCATCATAGCTAACCTTAATGATCCCAACTAGGTTGGCACCGCAAAGAGAACACAATCATATGGTAGCACTAGCCCAAGATTGGTGAGAAACCAATCAGAAGCAACCAAAAGAAGATGAAGGGAAAAACAAAAAACAACAATATATCCATACAGCAGCAGCATACTACCAGACCAGCAACAATCTGCCCTAACCAAGACAGTAGCAGCAGTAGCATTACAAATCCCCTCCTACTATCTGCACAAGTCTGCCAACTCAACCCCCAACAAACACCAAGGAGTAAGCACAATCACCCAAGGTAGCCACATACTGCACCCAAAATAACACCCTTGCACCAGCAGCTGATGTATCCACGTCTTCTATAATCATACACCCAAGGTAGGCACATATTGCACCCAACAGCACCCAAGGTAGAAACAGAACATTTTGCACCCAACACAGAACCTCAATACCAGCAGCTGCTGTATGCTGCCATAGGACAGCAATATGCATCACAGATGATCACATACTGTGAGTCATACAACATCTGTTGTATGTTGCCATAGGACAACTGCATATAACAGAACAGCAGCATACAAAAGACTTCAACAGACTTGAACAAGACTTCAATTACAGCAAACCAAAACCAAAACCAAAACCATGAAACAGAACAGAAACATCCACATTCTGCTGTAGTTGAACAGCATTTAGCCTACCAGAACACACCTTAACCAGCATTTAGCCTACCAGAACAGAATAGAACTCAATACCAACAGAATAGAACTCATCACTAGAATGCCAGCAACAGGACAGAACAACACAGCAGAACAGAACACAGCACAGATGATGACAACACAGCAGAACAGAACAACTAACACAGATGATGACCAACATAGCAGAACAGAACAACTAAAACAGCAGCACTCAAATACACAACCTGATCTGATTCAGATTGGAAACAAAATCTTGGATGGAATATGTGGCACAAAATTTAAGAAGAAAGAACTACAGATATGGAAAGTCATTCCACTTGCTGTTGTTTGGTCAATTTAGAAGCTCAGAAATGATTGTGTTTTCAACAGTGCCCAGCTCAACTTCTTGGAGATCATTGAGCTTATTAAGGTTAGAATCGCAGTTTGGTTGAAAAAGCACTGTCATGGTAATACATATTCCATCCAAGATTTTGTTTCCAATCTGAATCAGATCAGGTTGTGTATTTGAGTGCTGATGTTTTAGTTGTTCTGTTCTGCTGATTCAGGAATGATATCTACAAAAATGGTCAAAACTTATGATATCTGCTGATTCAGGAATGATATCTACAAAAATGGCAAAAATTCAAAACAACCCCCAAACCACCGTGTGACTCTCATGGGCAGCTTCCCCATGACAAATAGGACTTGTGACAGCTGACGGAATGCTATTCGAACCCATAGGTTGGGAGTTAGAGCCGAATACGCCCAAAACTTACTCGGAAAAGGGCGTTTCGGGGGCGAAAATTCAAAACAGCCCCCGAACCACCGTGTGACTCTCACGGGCAGCTTCCCCATGACAAATAGGACTTGTGACAACTGACGGAATGTTATTCGAACCCGTAGGTTGGGAGTTAGAGCCGAATACGCCCAAAACTTACTCGGCAAAGGGCGTTTCAGGGGCGAAAATTCAAAACAGCCCCCCGAAAACAAACAAACAAACTTTTTAGTGTATGGTAAGCAAAAAACAGAATAGAAAACAAACACTCTTAAATTTCTGAAACAGAACAGGAAACAAACAAACAAACTTTTTAGTGTATGCTAAGCAAAAGAATTCTGAAAGTAAGTGTTGAAAAATGAAATATTTCATACAATCTTAAATTTCTGAACCCAGGTTTTGGTTTCCCTCAAAATTTGCATGGAATTTTCTTTCCTGGGAAAGTGGGGAACAATTATCATGTTTTTCAAATTTGCCCATAGTTTCAATGAAGACAATTAAGTATAATCGAAGAATTTTCTTACAACTTCCTACTTTTCAAACTAGAACCCCAAAATTTCAAATCATTTTTCTTGAAATTTTTTCATCCTAATCAAATGTAGGCAAAAAATTCATTTCTAGTATCAAATTTTTTTTCATTTTTTCTTTTTCCTCCTTTCTTTCATTTCACTTTCTAACAATTTCACTTTCAATCATCATTTTATTTCTAATCAGATAGGTTCTTATGATGGATTTAGTTGTAAAACTGACACAGCTCAAAAATATATATTCATTTGATAAACAATAAGTAGGTTTTATTTCTTTTAAAAAACATTGAATTACTTAATCTAAATTTGGGAGATTGAAATCTGTTTTGAGTAACCCCAACTGACTAATTTAAAATAAAACAATTCGTGCAACGAAACAAGGCATTAGATGGGTTTGATCTAAGGCAAATTCACCTGGGCAATGATGGTTGGAGTGTTTCCAAGATGTATGGCACATGATCTCTCAAGCCAACTTCCCTTAACCTTGAAATCATAAACTTCTTCTTTAGTATTGGCAACCAAGAACACATCTAATTTGGTCTTGAATTGGATAAGTGATGACTTTTTAACACTGAAAAGCAGATCTTTGGGGTTTGAGCTAAGTGAAACCAATGCTTCTGAACAGTCGACAATTTCATCAGTTGGAAATGAAATCAGGGCAGAAGATGCTGCGGCACTGTTATTGAAACATAAAAGAGGGTACCATGCAGCTGATGACGAGGCAGGACATAACATTGAAGACGCTAAAATGCCAAAAAGAGTGCTTGGACCAGAGAGACCTTCATTTCTTGATGGTAAAACGGACTATGAATCCTGGGTGCCTCATAAAGGTGAACTACTGTCTTTGGTTTATTGATTATCACTTTATTGTGAGTTTTTATTATTATTTATTTATTTATTTTTAATGTTATTGTTGCTGATCGTATATTTGTGATGCTTCATCCGGGACAATCAGGCGATGGATGGACTTCACTAAATGATCGTTTTGGTTACTGAAATCTCGGCATTAGAGGAAGGAATTCCTGTAAGGGAGGGTTATATGTTGCTTAGTTGTTTTACTTGGTTACTGTGTATAAAAATGAGTTTTTTGGTGTATCGGCTTTTATGCCAATTATCACTCATCAGAGTTATTATTGTTCGCTGAGTGTATATATTTCACAATTTTTCTTCAGCCCATTGTGTTGATCATGCTGACCGACGAGAATTATGTTTTGTGCTGTGTTTTTAGCTTTTCTGCAGAGCTGAATTGTCATTGCATTTACATTTACAGCTCTGCCCACAGCTTTTTATTCTGATCAAATGATTTTTTGAATTAAGCTTGAACATTTTATACTTAGTGCTCCACACTTAATAAAAATTTATTTTGATCAAATGAGTTTTAGAATTAAGCTTGAAGATTTTATACCTACAGCTCCACCGAACAAAAATTTTATACCTAGAGCTCCAAGGTGTTATTAGCATGCATATTTTAAACTTATATTTCAACTATGATTTTCAGCATATTTAAAATGCAATGCATATTTCATGTGCTTTGGTTTTCTTTTCATGCATATGCTGTTGTTTGTATCTTCTATTTCTCATTTAACTACGCTTATGTAGGCAGATTGAAATTGACAGTAAATTTTTAGAAACACAACACATTATGGATTACAGCCTTCTGTTGGGTGTTCATTATCGAGCCCCTCAACACCTGCGATCTCTTATGTCTTACAATCAAAGTTTAAGAGCAGATGGGTTGGGAATTGTTGCAGAAGAAGGTCAACTTCATTCATATCCAGCAACTGATTTTCTTCAGTACTCCAATATGATGCTGTTTGAACTTCCTGATTGTTGGTCAAATAACAAAATACCTTCCTAAATGTGAAACTGTAATAAGCATCAAAGACACAAAAATAGATAAATAAAATTCTGAATGTGGTACTCCAATAAGCTTGTATAATTTGCACGGAAATTTGCCTTTATATTGTTGCTTGTCACAAGGAGTAAAAAGAAAAAAGATAGGTGTGGAAACCTCAAGGAAATTAACACATACAAAACTTGATTGATATGTTATCCACTGTGTTATTGTGCTGTGAAGTAAACAAAAACTGAGGACGATCAATGGTATGCTGCAAATTTCTATCGCTCAAATTTTTTATAGGCTTATAGCTTGTAGTGGAAATGCAATTATTCAAGTTTTCGGAGTTTTCCTCTGTTTTTTTTGTTTTTTTGCTTATGTATATAATTTTTTTTTTTTTACATCTCTCTTTTCATTTCCCTTCACAAATCCAAGATTCAAACATGATTCCTGATCTTCATAGCTAGTTCTTAAAGGATTTGGATCTTTCATACAATATGCTAGGTTTGATTTATGCATAAATGTTGAACGCAAATATTTTTTTCTTCTTTGGATACCCAAAGCCATAATAATTGGATTCTTTCATCCAATCTGAAATCACCATTCCCCTCTTTATACAAATATAATTGCATCATCTATTGGGACATGAAACTCTTAACTAAATTTTGTTGATATGATCCAATCAAAATCTATAAAGGATGAAATCTCCAACTACCCACAAGGCCTTGTTCTGGTCCCCTGTGGAGGCAGTGATAGCAGTAGTGTTGTAGGCCCTCATATCAGAGGTAGCCGATTGAGGGCTGCATCTGCTACTGGTGATGAGGAAGTGGATGTGGATCTCCTTCTTCTTGGTACAGCAAGGTATGATCATTAAACCAGAATTCTTTTTAACTTTTGCAAAAGCATCCGAAGAAAGCATGCATGATTGATTCTTGAATGCGAAATCCTGTTTAGATTTAGTGTGTAGGTGAATTCAAATGGAAGACTGAAATAATTTTAGTCGCTAATTACCTTTACCGACAATTCTTTGACGACGACTATTGCGACCAAATAATTTAGTTGCTAAAACCCTTCGGCGACTAAAAAATAACTTTTGGTGACTAAAAATTTAGCCGCCAAAAGTGAAAATTCTTGTAGTGTATTGTGGTTATGATTCATTAATAAAAGTTATGACATTTTGTTAATCTTATTATGATTGTAGAGAAAAAAGTTGTGGTTATGATTCATTTTAGTAAAAGTTATGATTTTACTACCAAAAGTTATGATTTGTCATGGTGAATCATAATAAAAAATGTTACGATTCAAATGTTATGATAATTGATTAGAAATAACTATATTTGTTATGAGTTGTCATTATATTGTTATGATTTATAGTGTCTTTGTTATGACACTTTGGTGAATATTATGACATTGTTATGATTCATTGTAGTATTGTTATGATATTTGAAAACAAGTTATGATTCTTTCTGTAACCTGTTACATGACCGGTTTAGCAGGTCATTTGTTATGATGTGGCACGATATGGACCATACAATAAGTGCATATCATATGCCCTTTTATAAGGTGCACATTGTAGACTTTCCCTATATTTAATTTATTGTATTTATCACAAAAAATAAACGACAATTGTATTTTTTTTTATAACAAATATGATAAATTAAATTTGTTACGATTATTAGATCAACCTTTTTTATTATTATTATTATTATTATTTTGTAGATGATATATACGAAGAAAAAAAAGAACGGTTTAAATCATCAAAATAAAACCTATGATAAACTCTATGAACATCAACAACACTTGCAATTCTGGTTATTGACCACTTTCTTAAAAAAACTAAGTAAATCAGGAATTGATTTTGTTTCTTAGTACTTGTAAGTTAGAACAACCTACGTACCACGTATTGTACTGTACTATCATTTTTGTTAAACAACATTGGTAGCTACATATGATTTTTAAAATAAAAAATTTAAAAAAAAAAAGAACAAGAAAAAAAAAGTATATATATATGGCTGCATCATAATGAGACAAACATTATTTTTTGACACGTAAAAAGGAACCATTAGCTGACGCTGATCAAGATCTCACTTGTTTTAATTTGGTTGAGTTAGACACGAGGCCGAGGCATAGCTCCTATGTTGGAAAAGGAATGAGCAGTGAGCCGACTCGGAAGCATCAATGGAACTCTTTTGCCCATTATTATCTGATGCACCCACTTCCACAGCATCTGAAGTCAGCGGCTCAACAACTCACCTGAAGAGAACAACACGTAGAGAGAGCAGAGAAGAGGCCCAACTGAGTCTGGCAAAAGAATTGAAGCCAGAGAGACCAAATCAAGCCAACCAAACACCACCGCCCCACGGCGAGCATAAGTTTGAGGGCGTTGACTTGCAGAAAATCTCAGTTCAGCATCGTAGGCTAAGCAATACATAAGCAAACTAGCAATGGCAACACTAATTCATTTGCGGTGAGTTTCAAATGGGGATATTTCAAGTTTTCGATACACGAGTTGTAGAAAGTTGAGTGGCACCGGGACGATAAAGGCTAGAACGGCATGATAGGAAGACAAGTTATTGAGCTTTCTTGTTGTTGGGAGAAGTAGTATCTCATGCCGATAATCAGAACGTTGATCTGTCCAAAGAAGTTTCTGTGTGTGTAGCAATCCCAGTTTCGATCCTTCTTTTATGTTTTGCCACTTTGATTGGGCCGATGGGGGGTCGAGGGGGCAGCACCCCTTTGCGGGTCCAAGGGCAGCGCCCTGGCAGCAGCGCCCCTCAAAACAAAAATGCAAAACGCATTCGAAGTTGCTTGTCCGCACGTGCGGGGAATGAGGCCGCACGTACGGAAAACAGGGCAGGGGGCTGAAGCACACTGCTAAAAAGGCAGGTGCGGCTGGAGGTGCGGGAAGTTAGGTAGATCCCGAATTTTTTTTCCTTTTCTTCTCTCTTTGGGCTGATTGAATGTCACTTTTTGTATATCTCTCTCTCTCTCTCTAAAAACATTTCCTCTCCTTTCTCTCTACATTTCCTACCAAAAACCTCACAAGATCTTTGATTTTTCCAAATCCATTGGGATTTAGATCCAAGTCCTTCATCAAAGCTGGTTATCTAGGTGAGGGCTACGTTGTGTGCGGTGGAGATCGAGTTTAGGCATCGTTGATTTTGGGGTTTCAACTTGTTTCTTCTTCAAACTTGAGGTAGGGATTTTCTACACTCTAATATGGTTTTTAGCTTAGTTATTTGCTATTGTGTATAGATGATAAGATTCGGTTGTGGTTTGGACAAATCTAGGATTTGGGTGTGAAATGAAAAGAGGGGTTTTGATGAATATGAGGTAAACGAGTATGAGACTTGAATATAAGATCATGTTGTGCCAAAATAGTTAATTTTGGTGTTTTGGTTGATATTTGGTGAAAGGGGGGTTTTGCCCTAATTTTGATTAAATTATTATTTTGCATAAATAATTTGGATAAACATTGAAAATGTGAAATTGGAAGGTTGTGATTATAAATGGTGAGTTTGGATATGTATTATCTCACCTATGTAAGTTTTGAATAAAATATTTGTTTGAGATTGAACATCTCTTTTAAAATTATTGTATTGGGCTATCAGTTGAGGATAGCCATGTGTAGACACCCAATTTTTGACCGTCCTCAAGACTTGGATGTCATCATTTGAACATTCGATAATCATCCATGCTCGTGTTCGTTTTGAGTTCCCGAAGGTCTCGGCTGTGCGCCTTGCCTTAAGATCTCTCAATTTGTCTGTTTTGTGCTTGGTTGTCGACCAAGGACTTGTGGTTTTTGCTTCTGAGGGAAGGGGGTGGCTTGTTGGCCATCCCCACAACCCATCGGCTAAGGCCTTGCACAATCGGCCATGTTTCCTTGCCATCGGCCATAAATGGTGGCCGATCGGCACTCTTTTTGGTCGATCGGCCATATTTTCTAGCCGAGACCTTTCCACCTGCTTTTGCAGATATTTTTGTGCCAGCTGTGACAGCTGGTGAGCACAATTCTCATCCTCCATACACATGTATAGAGGGATTGCATCAAGACTCAAGCTTGTTCAACAAGCTTGAGAATTGAAAGTCTATAAGAAGGGAGACCCCTCTCCCTTTCTAGTGGTTCTGAAATCTTGAGATACAAGTTCTATATATATATCTCTCTCTCTCTATATTTGTGTGAGTTTGGGCTCCAAAGTGTAATTTCTTCATACTTTTGCACTAAAGCACCCACTAGAACACCATCCTTTTGTTACTGAGGCTTCTTGAGGTTGTTTTTGGTTGTTTTGGACTAGTTTTGATCCAAGAAGAGTGTTGGAGTTGTGTTCTTGAAGGTGTTCTTCAAGGGTGAGTAAACTACCTTTTAATCCCTTGTTTTGGCTTAAGCTTTTAGGCCTATTTGTATGCTGATTTAAGCTTAACTTTCTACTATAAAATGTTCTGATTTTTCATGCTTGTGATGTTTGTTTAAGGTCACTTTTGTGTTTGGGGTAGTCTACCCCCTCTTAGGCCTTGTTTGGCCTTGCTTTGTGCCTTCCTTTTTGAGCTATTGGGACCACTTTGTTTGGACCTTCTCACCACTGAAATCCAGAGGATTTTTAGTGGTGGAAAAGTGGTTTTGAGGTCCCAAATAGGAGAGGGTCATCCCCTCTCCTTGTGTCTTGTATGTCAGTATAAATGGCTCATAATAGTAGCATGTTTGCTTAGCTTGTTTTGGCTCCATTTCAGCAAGTATTTGGTGTTATTTTTCCATGCTATACCTCTGTCTAAGGTTGGCTTGATAGCCTGTTACATGCACCATGCACTTGAAGTGTAATCCTCTCTATTGCCTTAACATGCATCTTGTGCTTGGACCATCATTCTTGCATGTTTTGGCTCAACTCAAAGAAGCTTTTAGCCTTGTTTTACCATGCTTAGGCTCTGATTTGTGTTGTTTTAGTCATGCATGCGTTGTTTTGTATAGCCGTGGTTCAATCTAGCTTGTTAGCTTTGAGTGTCCAAGTTACTAGCATGCGTTACTTAGAATATTCTCATGATTTGGCATCGTTCGAAATGATATTTCAGTGCATGTTTCATGGTCAAACACTTGCCTTTGTCATCCTTTCAATGCTTTGAAGAGTTGGTGCTTCATGCCTTAAGAGTAGATCATTGTGCATGCCTCTATGCTTAGGCCTTTGAGATGCTATCTCAGTGGGTTTTTGGGCTTATTTTGACATGCCATAACTTTGATTTTTATTGGTTAAGTCATGCCATGTTCGGTTTTGATAGGTGTAGTATAATACCCCTTTGTGGCCTCGCATGCTTCATGCTTTTGGTTTTTTTTTTTTTTTGTTCTAGCTTGTGTTGGCTAGGTTCAAGCATGCTTTTGGTCTTGTATTGACCTGCCTTGGGACTGTTTTGGATGCCCATGCCCCTTTGGGGCTTGTTTTGCATGGCCATGGCTTAAGTCCCTTTGCTGGTTTCGAGTTTTGAACTTTCTTGCATGCTATGCTTGTCTTGTTGGAGTGGTTTGGCACCATTCCATGCATGATTTCAGGGCCTATAGTGTTGTCACACTTGCATGCTTTTCACTCTTTAAGTGCTCTTGAGAGTTGTCCTCTTTACGCCTTAATTTTTAGACCATTACATGCGCATGCTTGTCTTGCATTTCATGTCTTCAATTCATCACTTTGGCCACTGATTTAGGCATGGCTGAGGTCTGTCCATTTTGGTTTAAGTCCATCTTTTGCATGTTGTTGCATGCTCGTTCCTTTTTGCATGTTGTTGCATGCTTATCTTTGCATGTTGTTGCATGCTTGCTCCATTTTGTTGTTATTCCATGCTTGGTGCATTGCATGTTGTTGCATGCTTATTGCATTGCATGATTTTGCATGCTTGTTGCATTGCATTGTGTGTCCATGCCTTGCCTCTTGATCAAACATGATAGAGGTTAAGGTCCCTTATGTGTTTTTGTGCATTTCATTCACATTGAATTGTGCGACTCGGCCTCTTTGGCCATCATGCATCGAAATGCGCGATTGATGGCTCGAGAGTCGAACACTACACTCCTTTGAGCTTCAAACATGATAAGGGGTGTAGTTTCACAACATTTTCTTGTAAATGTATTGCCATGCCTCTGTTTGTACTCTGCTGCAGCAAAAGGAGCAGTTTGCAGAAATCAGTGGCCGATCGGCCATTTTGGCTGTCGATCGGCTATCAATGTTTGGCCGATGGAATCATAAGTGGTCGATGACCCTCATCTCTTGGCCGATGGCCTCTCAGCATATCCATGGGGTGAATCAGAAGTGTGTTTGAGATTTGTACAATTTTCAGAGGTGCAAAACAGTGCAAACAGAGGCAACGTGAGGCATGGCAACGGATTTCCGAGCGAGGCAATCGAGCATGCATCATTCATCACTTCGAGGCAGAGCTGTGGCAGCCTGTTTTAGTTTCTTACTTAGCTGGTTTTGTAACTTAACTAATTTGTTTAATTAGTTAAGGGTTTTGTAATAATTAATTAGCTAGGATAGTTAGTTAATTAGTTGGTTTGTATTATTCATTCGGACCCTCCATCGAGAGGGCGAATTTTGTAATAAGTGTGCATGAGTGTGTGAATGTCTTCCAACCCCACATCTTTCTCCCTTTTACTTAACCGCTTACGATGGTTAGTTCTAGGTCATGTTTTGATTAGCATCCTAATGCTATGCATGTTTGCATCATTCATCTGTATTGCATGCACCGGGCTCGGCGCATCATACTAACTGCATTGTGTTTCAATACATTTACTTGAATATGTGTCCAACAGCATGTTATCAAGTTGTATTTCATATGCCATCTTAGAATAGCCGAGCCTAAAATACCGTACATAGACCGACTCGTCCGGATATTGAGGATGGGTACACCGACTCGGCCGTGACTGTGCCAGACCGGTTAAAAATATCGCACATAGACCGTTTCGACGGGTCTGGAGATCCTATGGTGCATTTGCGGCTGTTTTAGGACATATTAAGGCCGATGGGCCTCTCCAGATTGCAGAAGCTTTCTCTGTTTGGCCGGACCCTGTCAGGTGTAGTGGCTATTTGGTATGCAAAATTGGAGGACTCTGCTAAGAGAAGTTGGGAGGAGATGGCTGAGGCCTTTATAGCTCAATACTCCTACAATACGCACATTGAGGTCACAACTCGTGATCTCGAGACAACTAGACAGGAGCCAAAGGAGAGCTTCTCCGATTTTGTGACCCGCTGGAGAGCTAAGGCCTCGATGATGACCATCAGGCCGGTCGACAAGGACCAAATACGGATGGTTGTGCGCAACCTCCAGCCCAAGCTCATGCAAAAGGTGATCATCCTCCCCCTCCCCACCTTTGCAGATCTACATGAGATAGGGGTGCAAATCAAGGACGCCATGAAACAGGGCCTCATTGATCATGAGAGAGAGCAGCCCAAGAGGGCATTCAACCGCAGTGCTAATGCAGGCACAAGCAGTGCTGCAGTTGCCAGAGCTTCAGACGTGGGCATGGTCACCACCACGACCCTAAGAACCCTTGTAGCTACACCATTCACCGGTGCGTCCGGGAGTAACTCACAAAACAACCAAGTTTTTCACCCCGAGGCCAAAGAACCTTCACTTCACTATACATGTCTTTGGTCCAAGGCTTTGGGGGTTTTGATCAGGAAAGGGCACTTGAAGGCCCTAGAGCCGCGACCATTACCAGAAAAACTTCCCCCCTCCCATAATTCGGCGGAAGTACTGCGCCTTTCACCAACAGCATGGTCCACGACACCGGACCAGTGCTATAGATTGCGTCACGAGATTCAGGATCTCGTCGACAAACAGGGTGATCGTGCCTCCGGAGAAACCGAATGTCACAACCAACCCTCTCCCACCACACAACCAAGCTCCACCCCCCAAAACGCATCAATTTGATCCAAAACTAGGGTTGTGTCATACGGACCCTAGCATATATATCAACCCATTCCCACCTACCCAAGCCGGAGGTGTTCATTCCTGACAGCACTGACTTGTGTATATTGGACATTTTTCAAACTCAACCAGAAACGGTGGTGGTGGCTATCGAAGATAAAATTGGGTCAACTGTGAAGGCAGGTGAGAATGGTTATACAAAGCCTGAGGGGTCTGCGAGCTTCATGTACAACCCGAGCAGTTACATTACATCAGCAGGCCAGGCTAGGCCGAATGTGGAATTGCCAATGGGGGCAGAGATTTGTGTAGTACGGGAGGATAGACTTGTTCAGGGGCTAGATGACCTAGCGAATCTGGAAGAGGACATTGCTAACCTTCAGTTTTTCAACGAACAGGATCCGGGAGACGTGACTGTCAACTGGTTTGGTCTAGAAGGGTCAGCAGAAGCTACCGGGTGGCTCAGCGACGAGCCACATATTATTGAGCAGTCTCAACCAGAACAGGGTCCGTCAGGGACGAGGACATCAGCTGTGGCCGAAAAAGTCGAGAATCAGAATGCCCTGGCCAGAGAGCACCGGTGTAAAGAATTTTGCTCAGAATACGAGCAGTTTGGGTACGGAAGAAACTGAACAGCAGGCTGCACTGAAGCAGTTTGAGCGGGAAATGATCGAAGATTCTGAGAGGGCCAGAAAGGCCAAAGCCCCTGCAGGGACAGAACGTGCTGTGTGTACAAGAACGGAACGTGTTGCGGGCACAGGAACAGAAGGTGCTGCGGGCACAGGAATGGTTGTAACGGAACCGGATAATTGCCTGTCGATGGCCGACGGTATGTGGTGGGAAGATAACGACCTATGTCTTCCCCACACCGATGAAGACTGGGGGCAAAGCCAGCCGGATGATACCTGGTATGTTGGCGAAGTAGACCACATGACTAGGAGTGGGCGGTATTTCAAGCCCCCGCACTTAGATCAACCAGAGGCTTCCGGAAAGGACAAAGAGGTAGACAAGCAGAAAGAAAAGCTGCTCGAAGAGGAGGCTGTGCTGAAATAGCTAAAGAAGATACAAGCAGACATCTCCATCTGGGACTGCTTATAGCCTCAAGAGTTCATCGACAAGTTGTCCTTTCTGCGATGGACAAGGCCAAACTTTCAATAGATACCACGCCTGAGCAGCTGGTAAGACTGGTCTTTCCAGGAGGAGCTTCCCCGACGTTGACCTTCTCTGACAAGGAGCTGCCGCCTGAGGGCGCAAACCATAACAAACCACTCTACATCTCTATTGAGTGTAGAGAGAAGTGGGTACCGGTAGTTCTTGTTGACACGGGATCCGCCATTAACGTGTGCCCGTCAAGGACGGCATATGCAATCGGGTTGAAGCCCGCGGATTTTGTGCCAACTGCCCAGGTGATAAGGGCATATGACAATACGAGCAAAGAGGTGATGGGGACTGTGCAGATTCGGACTCAGGTTGGTCCAAGATAACACGAGATTGACTTTCATGTCTTGGACGTTCCCACAACCTTTAATTTACTCCTAGGGCAGCCGTGGCTGCACCAGGTGAAGGCGGTCTCTTCCACCCTCCATCAAATATTGAAATATCCCCACGGGAAAGGGGTGGCTATTGTTTTTGGGAATTCGTCAATCCATCTCGCCGGAAGTGTCTACACTAGTTTTGGAAATCGAGCATGGCACGGAGGATGTGTTCCTATCAGGATTTACCCTAGCCGAGGCCCGGGTCATACAGAACATCTTAGTTATTGATGAGGGGTTATATTGTAATAACCCGACCCTCGTATGTGATTCTGATGTATTTTCAGTCCTTTCTTCTGTGCTTTCAAATGCCTATTGTGAAATTTTATAAGGAATTAAGGTTAATTAAGTGAATCCTGTGGTTATGGATGCATATCTGTTTAAGAAGGAAAGCATCTGTTACAATTAGAATGTTTGAATCGGAAATTGAGGGCCTTAGAGACTTGATAATCCGAAATTGATTTATATTTGGAGTCAGCATAATTTCTAGGTAATAATAAGCATTTTTGTAAAAATTTGATTAGGAACGATTAAATTGATTAAATTTTGTCCTCATTCACTTATATATATATATATATGTGTGGCTCCCTAGACATTTGACTTAGGATTGTGAACTCAAATATTTCTGAGAGTGTTAGGGAAGGAGAATGGGGGAGGATGACCTTCAAGGAAGGCATTGGGAAGAAAATTTAGAGGGAACTTGAATTGGAGTGTGATTTCTTCACAATTGTGTAACCTAGGACTTGGAATTGAACCTCGGGTGTGATTATTGCTTAATTTGGATCATGTTTTATCATTTGAGTGATTTAGAACTAAGTTGGTTATGCTATTTCTTGTTTTCTCATGAAGAACGAACTTAGTTTACATATGTGATGTTGTGTGCAAGGGAGAATTGGGTTATGTTTATGTTTATGGGTTTAAGAATTAGATATCTAGTTTATATCTAGATTGATGTGTGCGTTTGAGGATCCTATGAACATGATTTTATGCCATGTTTTATCAATTAAGAAAGCTATTTTGGGCCTTGTTGATGTTCACCAAAAATTGGGATTGTGTTTGAATTTTCAAACTGTGGTTGCACAGAATCGCCGAACGTGCGGGGGTCATGGCCGCACGTGCGGGAGCTTGGCCGCACGTGCGGGAAATGGCAAAATTGGAGAGTTTGGCTACTGCTTAAAAGGCACGTGCGGGCTTCACTGCCGCACGTGCGGGACCAACCGCCGCATGTGCGGCCCATGCTGAAAAATACGAGTTGCTCCGTTTTGCGTGCTTGACCCTCGGATATTTTTAGAATTTGTATTTTATGCCTACTGATGTTTGTAAAATTCATTTGAAGTGGAATGAATCAGGAACTAATTCAACAAAGAGAAATGAACTAATTCAAAAGTTATGAATGTGTGCAGGACACACTCCGGGAGGAACTAGCACGTCGTCACAACACTGTGAGTAGTAGTACTGTAATCGTACGTTTACTACTGTTAATAATTCTTATTATTAACGCTCCGTTCTTCGCAAGTAATTACGTTAACGTTTATGTTGTTTGGAAATCAGTAAGAACATTGAAAGATTCTGTGTACATCGGCATGACTCTGGAACTACTCTGCATCCCGATTACGGTTAATAGTTAGCACTAATGTGCTATAACCTGTAAGTTACCTATGACTCCGTATAAGGAATACATACGAATTATCAATACTGTGCAATTGGTTGACGGGAAGGAATTATGAATGTAAACCCCGCTTACTAGGAACATGATACTTTGAACGAAAACATGATATTTTGAATGTCCTAATATGGACTCATATCGTCTTGTCCGGTTCGCCGCATGTTTTACGATATAGATATCTGTCTAGAATGGATTATTGAAATGAATATTTTGATAGAATCATGGGTTGACTTATATGTCAAAGAATTGAATATTAGTAACACTGTTATATGACCCACGTTATGGTGTGAATTGTTCCGTCCCCATGAATAGTACTGAAGTGACACATGAGCTTCTGTGAACAATTATTATTAATGCTCTGTTATATGCAAGACAACTGTGTCAATCTGTAACATACGCTTTACTTACAGCTAATGATTGCCATTAAGCATTCTGTTATTGCATTTTAATTATGTAACTATGTGAATGATTCAAAGAATGTGAATGAATGATGGAAAGGATGTGTATACTTTCATATGACTCTGGAACTCTATAAGATTATGGAAATAGTCTGCTCTAATGATATCTGGGCCTATGGGGCCAATCTGCATTTTTTGGGTATGAAACAAAGTGTTGTACGAAACTAAGTGCTATAATGTGAGTCACCTCTAGAATCCGTAGGAGACACCTCTTGAATTCATACATACATGAAAGGGCTTAATGCCAATCTGTTTAAGGGCGTAATGCCAATCTGTTTAAGGGCGTAATACCAATCTGTTCAAGGGCTTAATGCCAATCTGGGGCTTAATGCTAATCTGTTTAAGGGCTTAATGCCAATCTGTTCAAGGGCTTAATGCCACTCTATTTAAGGGCTCAATGCCACTCTGTTCAAGGGCTTAAAGCCATTGTGTTTAAAAACTGGGCCTAAGGCCGTTCTGGAAATAATTACAGCATTAGTTTAACTACATGTCCTTTTACTTTAGATACGCATTAATCTGGATTATAATTCAAGTTAATCATTGGTTTATTAAAGTACTATTATTCACTGAAATTGTCTCACTCTGTATTTTGTCTAATTCTGTAGGTAATAAATCTGGAGGTCAGCTTTAACCCTCGATGCTCGACTCTCTTTTGTCAACCTCTGTGTATCCAGGCATTTGAATGAAGCCTGCTCATCTTAGTGGAGTTTTGCTAAGTTTTAGCTTGTACTCTGATTGTCTTTAATATGTTGAGGCTTCTAATGTTTTTGTTATCCGCCTAAATAAAGGGCGGGGTTTGTATATGTGTACGTAAATATTTATCATCTGATGCACTGTTTGTGATCCTGGCATGATAGTGGTCGCTCAATGGATGTAATTATTTTTACTTTATGTTATTTTCTAATATTTAATGCTTCCGTTCAGGCCCCATATGTTATGTATGGCAGGTTAAGTGTCCGTTTCTGAGTAAGTCTTGCCCAAACTTTTAGGGGCGAGTTTGGGGCATGACATATATGTTAGCACACAGTCTGTGTACCTTATGAACAAGCTTCAGCACATCCCTAGGATGGGACTAAGAAAAAGTGGCCGGAATGGCATTACAGTATCGGTCGAAGTGCCGCACAACCCGCATACCTTTGGCTTAGGCTATCTGTCTACCAAAGAGGACTGGGTGAGGAAAGGCAAAGAGATGGCCGGAAGGGCTAGAGCCAAGCAGACCGGGAAGCGTTATGAGTTGATGCATCGGCCTATCCAGGGCACCCTGAACGGACGCTTCGTCCGGGAGAGGGAAGACTTTCCATTCTGTGGTTTCCCAGAGCCGTGGTTGAACGCAGAGAAGAGGCGCCTGCCGAGATTTGAGATTTTCTTTGACTTGCAGTTGTCTGGGGATGATGTTGCTGAGGAGCAGACAGACCCATCAGCTGAGGTTGAGCAGTGTAAGGAAGTGGATTCCGAGAGCACCGAGGTTGAAATGGGGGTAGCACTGGCTTGTCTACTTTCAGATCCTCCAATCGTACATGAGTGCTTGGGGGATGACCTGTCAATGTCTATGATCGGGAATGAAATGGCTGCAAGCCCACCTTCAAACATTCTGGATGCGTCCATCACACCCTCCCTCGTCTGGCAATACGAGGAGGGATTTCTATCGAGCAGCACCGGGTCAGGTAGTGAGCCGGAATCTGATTCCACCAAGTCTGTGGAGTCAGAATCAAGTTCCAGCTCGTCTGAGTCTGAGTCCGGTATTCTTGGGGGTGACAACCCGGATGCCACAGTCCTGTCTAGGTCGTCTTTTTCTTTTTCCTTTGAGTCTGTTGTAACAGAGGAATCAGGCGACTTGAAAGTGATTAATGAGAATGGAATGGCTGTGGCCTGTGAGTACTTTTTTGTGCCTTTGATTTATTGTATTAATCAGGACTTTCAAAATTTCGATGAAAACGACGAGGAAGAAATTCCTCCGGTTTTGAAATATTTGCTAGATCAAGAGCAGGAGAGGTTTATAAAGCCGCTGGTTGATGAAATCACCCAAATTAATGTTGGTACTGAGAAGGACCCACGGCTAGTCCAGATCGGGTCCACGTTGTCTTCGGAAGAGCGCGAGCGCTTAGTCGTTTTATTAAAAGATTTCAAAGATGTTTTCACGTGGTCCTACAAAGACATGCCTGGAATCGATCCTGAGATTGTACAGCACCAGATCTCTCGTGACCCAGAGGCCGACCCATTAAGCAGAAGCTCAAAAGGATCCGCCCAAACTAGGCTATCAAGATCAAAGAAGAGGTCACCAAGCAAATTGACGTAGGGTTCCTGCTAGTATCTGAATACCCAACTTGGTTGGCCAATATAGTTCCGGTGCCGAAGAAGGACGGCAGAATTCATGTATGTGTGGACTTCAGGGATTTGAATAAAGCCAGTCTAGAGGACGACTTTCCTCTACCGCATATCAATGAACTAGTGGACTTCACTACAGGGCATGCGTTGCTCTCATTCATGGATGGGTTTTTAGGGTACAATCAGATTCTGATGGCACCCGAAGACCAGGAGAAGACTGCTTTTACCACCCCGTGGGGGACCTATTGCTATAGGGTGATGCCATTTGGGCTAAAGAATGCTGGAGCTACATATCAACGGGCTGCGACCACAATATTGCACGACATGATCCACAAAGAGGTTGAGGTGTACGTGGACGACATGATTGTCAAGTCCAAAGAAAGAGAGAGCCACTACACCTCCTTGCAAAAATTCTTTCAACGGATCAGAGAGTATCGGTTGCGACTGAATCCCCAGAAGTGTACGTTTGGTGTTACAGTAGGGAAAATATTGGGGTTCTTGATCAAACAGAGAGGTATCGAGGTCAATTCTTCCAAAATCAAGGTCATCTTAGAAATGCCACCACCAAGGACTAAAAAGGAGGTGCGAGGCTTTCTAGGTAAAGTGCAATTCATAAGACGGTTTATTGCAAAATTAACCTTGACATGTGAGCCACTCTTTGGTCTTCTGAAGAAAGGAAAGAAATTCCAATGGGACGATCGATGCCAAGCTGCTTTTGAACAGATCAAGCAATATTTACAGAACCCACCTGCGTTGTCACCGCTTGGACCGGGGAAACCGTTGATCTTGTATCTTTCAGTGACTGAAACTACAATGGGCTGCATGCTTGCACAGGAGTCTAAGGACAAGGTGGGGAGAGCTATCTACTACCTGAGCAAGAAAATGCTGGATTACGAGACTCGCTACACTCCGCTGGAGAAGGCTTGTTTGGCCTTGGTATGGGCTACCAGGAAGCTGCGGCGCTACCTGTTAGCTCACTCTGTAATACTGGTTTCGGGATTAGATCCCATCAAATATCTCTTCGAGAAACTAGCACTTACGGGTAGTCTAGCCCGTTGGTTGCTTCTACTTTTTGAATTCGATCTTAAGTATGTGACGCGCAAGTCAGTGAAAGGGAGAGCGGTAGTGGAGTTCCTAGCCGATCACCCAGTGGAAGGGGATAAAGCAGTCGAGTATCTGTTCCCAGACGAGGCCATTCCGCATGTCGAAGAGGAGACCTGGACGATGTACTTTAACGGAGCGTCAAACCAATACGAGTATGGGATAGGGGTGTTGCTAATAGCACCCGACAATTCCCTCATACCTTTAGCATTCAAACTCCGTTTCAAAGTCTCGAACAATGAAGCAGAATATGAGGCATGTATTGCTGGTTTAGAAGCCGCCCTAGAACTAGGGGCAAAACGGTTGGACGTTATCGGGGACTCGAACCTTTTTGTATCTCAAGCTAAAGGAGATTGAAAAGTCAAAGAAGAAAAGATGAGAATCTATCACCAGACCTTGGACGTGCTGATTCCTCGGTTTGAGAAACTAAACTTCGCTCATCTGTTGAGAGAGAACAACTGGCTTGCAGATTCACTAGCAACTCTATCTTCTATGATAGACATCCCTTTTGGGGTCCGGATGTGCCCGATCATCATCGAGCAAAAATTTGTGCCGGTCTACGAGCTGATTGCCGCCATAGATGAGGTACAAGATGAGAACCCCTGGTATTATGATGTCTGGAACTTCTTGGAAAAAGAGGCGTATCCACCAGGGTCAAATGCCAAAGATAAGAGGGCAATTCGAAGAATGGCTGCTCAATTCATCGTCTGCGAAGGAAAACTGTACAAGAAAGGTCATCTTGGGATGCATAAACTGTGTTTTGATGCTGAAGAATCTAAGCGCCTGATGGGGGCCATCCACGGAGGAGAGTGTAGAGCGCACATGAACGGGGTGATGCTAGCCCGAAAGATCCTTAGATAGGGTTATTACTGGTCCACCATGGAGGAGGATTGTATTGGCTTTGTCCGGCGATGCCACAAATGCCAGATCCATGCAAACCGCATGAACATTCCGCCGTCGAAGCTGTACAACATGACTTCGCCATGGCCGTTTTCAGCCTGGGGGATTGATGTGATTGGGGCTGTCACTCCGAAGGGGTCCAACGGCCATGAGTTCATTCTGGTCGTGATAGACTATTTTACGAAGTGGGTTGAGGCCCAATCTTATGCGGTGTTGAAGGCATCGCATGTTGCTAAGTTCATCAGGAACAACATCATCTGTCGCTACGGGGTCCCGAACGAGATTATTTGAGATAATGGTTCCCATTTCAAGAAGGAAGTGATCGACTTGTTGGACAAGTACAACGTGGCTTTTCATAAGTCATCTACATATCGGCCACAGACCAACGGAGCAGTTGAGGCCGCCAACAAGAACATCAAGCACATTCTGCAGAAGATGGTGGAAACCTACCGGGACTGGCCAGATAAGCTGCCATTTGCTCTGTGGGGCTAGCGAACTTCAATTCGAACTTCTACTGGGGCAACTCTGTATTCCTTGGTTTATGGGATGGAGGCTGTTCTACCTATCGAAGTTGAGTTTGTGAGTACTGACTGAGTGTCAGATAGCTGAGGCAGATTGGCAACAAAGCAGGTTCGAAGAACTCATGCTCTTTGATGAGAGGAGGCTGAAAGCACTATACCATGTTCGGGGTTATCAACGAAGAATCGCCAGGGCTTTCAACAAGAAGGTTAAGTCCACGAATTTGAAAAAAGGGGATCTTGTGCTCAAAGACAACCGAGCTCCCATCCACGACCCTAGGGGCAAGTTCAGACCTAATTGGACTGGTCCTTACATCATCAAATCTATCTGGTTGGGTGGAGCTGTCGTTCTGATGGACCTAGATGGCCTAGAGTTCTCCCAACCGATTAACATGGACAAGTTGAAGAAATACTTTCCATGAGTAGCTTGCAAGGTTGAAAACCTGAAAGGGCGACCTAGGCAAAAGTTAGAGCATGAAAAATTTGAAATTATAAAAACTGAGCTCGCAATGATGAAAACCCAGAAAATGCGGCCTTGGCAAAAGTTAGAGCGCAAAAAGAGAGTGTTAATACACGAGTGAACCCAAGCCGAACTACGTAAGGCTTGATTCCCATCTTTGGGATACGTAGGCAACTTCATTCTGAAGTTCAGCCATAAACACTTCCCCAATCAACTTTGTCCATGTGATCATGTTTGGTCATCTTCGTCTATTCTGCATTCAAGAGCTCAGTTGTGATCTCCAGTGCAGTGTTATTCAGACTAGGGGCAACTTTCCAGTTGCTGGGATCCGAGGTTGTACATCTCAGTGATAGATCTCAGGCGTGTCTAGTTGTGATCCATATCGAAAATGGTTTTGAAAAGTTTTAATAAAAGTTGATTTTGCTCAAATTAATCTTTTTACAACTTAGACCATTTTTGGACCAAACAGAAAATTTTCAGTACCCACAACCTTCAATCAAATTGATTTCAATACAGAGTTCTCCTACTCTTGAATACAAATTGAAGTTTTTTTTTTATTACATTCATAAAGAAAACTTAAAAGTACTGATTAAAGCAAATAAATTCGAGGCATAGTCAAGTGTTCCTGCCTCATCTCCCAGAGCTTGTGGAAGCCTCTGATGCCAAAGTGGGCCCGACCTGTGCCTCCTTATCAAGCCAAGCTATGCACTCGTCAGAGAGGGTGCAACTGAAAGTGGGAGCGGGGGCCAGAAGCTCTCTAGTCCTCCATGTTGTGGCATACCAAGCTAGTTATGCGCCTCGGACTGGAAATGCAGCAGGGTACTCTATCCCCTCCTCCGGGTAGGTCTGATCATGGCCAAACTGGCGCCGGAATCGGAACGAAAAGTAAAAGACACAATGTGTCAAGCCGATCAACTGAACCCCAGATTGCCAGGACATGCTGTAACTCATTGCCGGTAGATTGAGCCAAGGACAGCGCCAAGCAATGTCTATAGTGGACAAACTGCACATCCAGTCGCACCACCATCCCTCATCAGGGGCATCGACTAGACGTCATCGGAAAAAATAGTCGTGAGCTAAATATGCTGGGAATGAGTCCACAACCTTCAATTTATCCACCAACCATATCTGGGGAGGGATAAAAAATGAGAGATTAAAGAATAGAGAGGTGTACGTTGAGAGAAAAAGTAAGAAAAGGGTTTTGAGAGAAAAATCGAGCCTGAGGTCCAAGTGATGTGAGAAATATATGTGAGATGGGGTGGGAAACATTGCCTGCAGCAGTAGTGGACTCCCCGCGAATCTAGTCGTCTCTCGGCGATGGAAAGCATCCAAGCCCATCAATGTCTCAGCCAGTGTCATGGCAATGCAGCTCTTGCCTTCTCTTAAGCCTTGGGCAACCTCGATCAAACGGACGCTAGACCATCCGAAGCCTAAGGCAAGCAAAAAATGAGACAGCATGCACAAGCAAAGCGCATGTCGCCTAAAACCCTGCCAATGAATGGTCGCTGCGATCACCGGCATCAGAAAACAAATGAACCAAGCTGGGGATGTCCAATTCTCCATCACGTATTAAAGACCGAGCGTCATGCATAGTGAGCCCACACATCTGTCCTAAGGCATGGATGTGGCCAAAGCGGAATTGTGGCAAAATCTCCTCCTCGCGTTCAGACTCCATCAAAGCTTGGAATTCTTCGAAAGTGGGACACATCTCTTGTCCGCCAAAGCTAAAGATATGTGTTACCGGATTCCAAAACCTTGCCGTGGCATGAAGGAACGGAAAACGCAGCGGGGTGCGACTCAACATGAATAGTGCATGTAGACACCCCATTTTTGACCGCCCTCAAGACTTGGACGTCACCGCTTGAACATTCGGTGATTATCTATGTTGGTGTTTGTTTTGAGTTCCCAGAGGTCCCGGCTACGCGCCGTGCCTCAGGACCTCTCAACCGGTTTGTTCTGTGCTTGGTTTTGTACCAAGGCTTGTGTGTTTTTGCATCTGAGGGTAGGGGGAGGCTTGTTAGCCATCCCTGAAGCCTACCGGCTGCCCCATACCTCCACCGGCACCCCCTAGCGGCCACCGGCACTTATTTCTCAAAACCTTTGGCCGGTCGGCACTGTATTGTGCCGACCGGCACTATTTTGTGCCGGTGACTGTTTTGGCTGGTCGGTGTGACCCCTTTGCACCCCCAGGGATGGTGCATGCCAGCTGTGACAGCTGGGGTGCACCATCACCACTCCCCATGCCCGGGTTTGCACCCTTTGCACCCTTGAACCCCATAAACCTTCTAGAAGGTTGAACCCTTGGCCAAGCTTCTTGGAGAAGCTTGGCCAGCTGTCTTAGCTTCCCTTGGAAGCCAAGACCCTCTTGCACCTCTTGAACCCCCCTCTCTTTGCTTAGCCACTAAGTTAAGAGCTTTATTTTGCCTATATAAGCTCATCTCTTCCCCTTGAGTTAGGGGTTAGCCATTTTAGGTCAAAAACCAGAGCTTATATCTATATATCTGTGTGATACACACTCTCTCTCTATATTTTTCCCTCTCTCTCCTCTTGTGTGTGTGTTTTTGGGCCTAAAAGTGTAGTTCTACCTCATTTTTGCACCATTACACACACTATTACACCTTAGCTCGCGATTGAGGGACTTGGGAGGTTGATTGTTGTGATTTTGGACTGACTTTGATCACTAGAGAGTGGCTGCTCCACCTGTTCTTCAAAGGATCTTCAAGGGTGAGCTTGTTACTTTAGTTTCCCCATTCTTGCACTAGCTTTCTACCCCTCTTGCTTTGTGTTTTTGGATTTGTGTTTAACATAAAAAAGACTTGTTTTTCCTTGCTTAAGAACATTTATCAAGGTTGTTTTGTGGTTTGGGTAGAGTCTCACCCTCTTAGGCCTTGTTTTGGCCATTTTGGAGCCTTTTCTTGAGGCCTTGTGTACTTGGTGTTTTTGATCTTCTCACCACTGAAAACCAGTGGGTTTTCAGTGGTGAGGAAGGTATTTTTAAGTCTTAGATAGGGGAGGGACACCCCTCTCCCCTTGGCCCCTTGCTTGCCTTTGTTTTGGGCTCAAATAATAGCATGTATGCATGGTTGGTTTTGGCTGCATTTCAGAGCATATTTGTGGTTCACATGACATGTTATGCCTCTGTTTTAGGTTGGTTTTATGGTCCTTAACATGCCTCTTATGTTTGCTTTGAAATGCTCTCTTATGCCTAGAAATATGCCATGCTTTGAGGCCATGTTTCCTTGCATGTTTTAGCTTAGTTTCATGGAGATACTAACATCATTTTGCCATGTATAAGGGCTGTGGGCCACTATTTTCGTCATATTTAACATGCTTGACATGGTTGTTTTGCATGATGGCTTGTAAGCCTTAGGTAGGTGATCCATGTACATGCATTAGATAGTCTATTTGGATGATTTGGGATCATTTGACATGCTATTTCAGACCCTAATCCATGCTCATATGTTTGTACTTGTCATCTCTTTCATGCTTTAAAGGTGTGTCCTTTTATGCCTAAGAATAGGCCTTGTATATGCTCCCATGATCAATGCATTCTGGGGGTGCCATGTGAGGGGATTTGGGTGTCATTTTGCATACTAAAAATCTGTTTTTGGTTGTTAAATTCATGTCATGAGTGGTTGTGTAAGTGGTAGTAAAATGCCCTTTTGGTGCCTTAGGTTTAGGCCCATGAACTTGCATGTTTGGGTAGTATTTTGGTCATCATTTAGGGCTTGTTTTGCCACTATTTTGGAGTGGTTTGAGGGCTGCCCCATTGAAGTTAAGGCCACCATTGTATGTTCATTACATGCTTGATGCATGTTTGGTTCATCGAGTGTTGTAGTAGGTTGGTCCCATTGCTTGATTGGCCCGTGTTTGCATGCCACTTATACCTTGCATGCTCTAGCATTTTGCATGCCTATTGTGATAGTTGCATGACACTTGGTATGCCTTGCATCTTAGTCCCATTGTTGCATAATTTGAGCTATATTGCATACATGCATTCCATGGCTTGGCTTGGGGATTGTCAAGCCAAGCATAGGATTGAGAAGAGTTCACACTTCAAGTGGTGCAACTCGTCTCAATTCTTGGTCACCAAGACCTTTGACTAAGACATGATAAGGCCTTGGATTTCATTTGTTTGTTTGCATGCATTACCATTAAAATGCAACCTTGGTTCCTTAGGCCATCATGCATCAAGATGCATAATTGATGGCCCAAGAGCCAAGAGTCATGCCTCCTTGAGTCCCCAAGCATGATAGGAGGCATTGGCCATGCTTACATATGCTCAAAATCCATGCCATGCACTGCTGGTTTGCTGCTGCTGTCAAACTGTCCTCTGCAGGAACTTTCTGCCGACCGGCAGTACAGTGTGCCGACCGGCACACTTTTTGTGCTGATAAACTCTACAAGAAGTCGGTGGCCAATTTAAGCAGCCGGTGGTTACTTTCTCCAGCCGGTGGGGTATTGCAGTTCATATAGAAGGTATTCTGGGACTTTGGGGATTTTTTTGGAGAGGCAGGGCAGTAGAAACAGAAGCAACAGCGTCATGACGCGGGTTTCCGGGCAAAGTTGGATCGAACATGCATCATTCACGCACCCCGAGGTAGGGCTGAGGCCCCTTTCTCTTATGTTAACATTTAATTTGATAATTAGAAATTTCTGTAATAATTAATTTATTCTGTATTTGGACTGTATTATTTTTGGACTGTATATTCTTTTGGTCCCTCCGTGTGAGGACATAATTGTAATAAGTGTGTGTGGGTGTGTGCATGTCTTCCAACCTCCATTTCTTTCTTCCCTTTTATTTACTTGCTTTGATGGTTAGTATTAGGGCACGTTTATTTTAGCATTCCTTATGCAATGCATGCGTGCATCCATGCATTTGTTGACATACATCAGGCTTGGCACATCATACAAACTGCATCGTACTTTCAATTCCAAATTGAATGCGTGATAGTTGTAGCATTTCACATGCCATGTCTAGGATAGCCGAGCCTGCCTAGATTACATCTTTGCATGTGTTGCATTAGACATTTCAGTATGCTTAGGTCCATGCATGGATTTCTAACGAGCTTCTGTTTTGGCTTGGAGTACTAGGTGAGCTTTTATGCTTTAGCATATCGCATGAGTGTGAATGTTGCCATAATAGCATGATTACCATGAGGCTAGCTGCTTATGTGATATAACTGCTTGAATGCCTGTGGATGGAGGTCAGATTACCTAAATTGGGACAATGCATTAAAAACTGTGAGTTTTAAGCCCACTAGTTAGTGGCAAAACCATCTTTTCTAAAGCCCACTTGAGGGTGGCAAAACCTGCATTTTAGCCTACTTGCGAGTAGCAAACCGTTTTCAAAACAAACATGTAGTGTTTTGTTCCAACTTAGGCGATTTGGTCTATACTTGTTTGCTGTGCGCATAACATAGTAATTCTAGGCTAATAATTGGAATAAGAGCATGTAATGTTTTCAAAATCGGATATCACGGTTACTAGAGGCCGGTCTTCAGACCGGGCGAAAGGGGGTGCTCATAGCTGACCTTCCCCGATCGTACCCAAGCTCCCGAGCCAAGACCACTTTGGTGATGACGGACATGTGGCCTTCGGCACTGAGTCAGGGTTTCCTAAATTTCCCATTTTAAAATATTTAGGTGGCGACTCTATAATCTGGCAAAGCAGTCCATGTTTGGCACTACTTTTCAAAAAATCTGTTTTTCTTCAAAACGATTTGCCAGAGTTGGACTCTTTGGTTCAGATTAAGAACCGTGACACAAAAGGGAGTCCGAGCTGTAACATCGAGGTCCCCCCGCGGACGTGTTACAGTTTCTGGCGACTCTGCTGGGGACTTTAGAGAGCTTGACTCGAACTCGTGATATCCTGTTTTGACTACACATATGTGTTTCTTTGCATTGCATGTGCATTGGTGCGCCTAGGACACCGTGTTGGCCATCTGCTATTCCCGAGCGGTTTGCCGGAGGCTTGTCTTGTCAAGGCATGTCCGTAAGGCTGGCCGGTTGCGGGCTCTGCCAGTATGGGAACACAAACCCCGGTTTTACCGGGGCACCCTTTTCGACCATTCGACCTAGTGCATATCGAAATCCGTAGTGACCATTCCAAACTAGGACAGGTTGCTCACCCGATATTAGGTTGTTTGAAACCGCTGCGTGCGTAGTGAAACCCTAGCTCCTGACAAAATAGGACAGGGAAACCCTACCCCAACATAGGGGTGTATTGGCTCTCATTTATCTGCTATGTGCTTTTAGAGTGTATCTCTACAGGAACACACATGTCAGTTTGCAGGGTTCGGTATCAGGCCTGAGGGCACCAGTAACGGTATTTTGGGGAATCAGTTATCTGTGGGTACAAGGTTCAGACTTGGGGGCAATGATTCAGAAATAGTGATCAGTATTTGAGGAACAGTGTATCGAGTTCAACGTGTTATCTAAACTGTGTGTTGTATGTTTATTTTATGCTGTTATGCTGTCCGATTGTCTGTTTATTTATACGCTTTATTTATCTTTTTATAGGGTAGTTGAGCATAATTGCTTCTGACCCGATAGATATCCCCCAAGCACCCTGGATTAGAGGACGTCGACTCTTTCGATCTGAGGATCTGATAGACGGACAACCAGTGTACTACTCACTACCCCCGGTTACTAGACGGAGGTCAGTCAGGCAGAGGACATCAGTACAGCAGTCAGTTCAGAGGGCCTTATCTACCCCACTTGTGTTCAGTAGGGATCAGGATTCCGTGTCACCAACAGAGGAAGAATATATACCGACAACTCAACCAGAGCAGGATAGTATGGCTAGTTTGGAAGAGATGTTGCGCCACCTCCAAGAGAGTATGAAAACAATGCAGCAGGATGCCGTCCGTCAGGCAGAATTCTCCAGGCAACAGGCTACAGTTGTGAGGGAACAGGCAGAGACAATTGCCAGACTAGAACAGCAAACCGGAGCATCTGCTTCGCATCAAGTTCCCCCCCCCCCACCAGGAGTTCCAAACCTTGGGGAGACAGCCAATGTTCAGAATGATACAGAACTGCCCACGGGACCACCCCCACCTCTAGCCCCGCCTCAAATCCAACCCCAGCTATCAAAGACGCCCACCAACCTACTGGACTCTCCCTTTGAGTTCGAGACTGATTCTACCGCACTGAAACTGAGCAAGCTTGAAAAGCTGTTCAAAAGATCCCAAGGGGTCAAGACTATCCCCGATATTGAAGATGGTTATACCGACGCAGCTGTGACGCTGCCCGACAGATTCAAAATGCCTCATATTGATCGGTTCGACGGGACCGGGGACCCCATGGTGCACTTAAGATTGTTTTCAGATGTCCTAAGGCCAATGGGCCTCAGTAGGCTTCAGAAGTTGTCTTTGTTTGGCCGGACCCTGTCGGGTGTGGCGGCTATATGGTATGCCAAGTTGGAGGATGACGTCAAGAGGAATTGGGATGAAATGGCTGAGGCCTTCATCGCGCAGTACTCATACAACACACAGATTGAGATTACGACCCGTGATCTCGAGACGACTAGACAAGAGCCTAAGGAAAGTTTCTCAGAGTTTGTAACCAGATGGAGGGCCAAGGCTTCGATGATGACCTTGAGGCCTACAGACAAAGACCAAATTCGGATGATTGTGCGCAATCTCCAACCGAAGTTGATGCAAAAGATGATAGTACTCCCCTTTCCTACTTTTTCTGACCTGCATGAAATGGGGGTGCAGATTGAGGATGCCTTGAAGCAAGGCTTGATCGATAACGACCGGGAGCAACCCCGACGAACTTTCAATCGTGGTGGCAATGCAGGCCCGAGTGGCGTTACGACTGCAAGAGCTCAGGAAGTGAGTATGGTCACCACTAACCCCCCTCCAAGAAATACAGCAGCTTCACCATTCTCCGGTGCGTCCAGAAGCAACCCGCAAACAACCAAATACCCACCCAGAAACACCAGAACCTTCGCCCCACTTTATATGCCCCTATCCAAAGCTCTGGGGGTTTTGATCAAAAAAGGGCATCTGAAGCCCCTGGAGCCGCGGCCCCTACCAGAAAAACTCCCTCCTACCCATAACCCAGCCAAGTATTGTGCATTTCATCAACAGCACGGCCATGATACCGACCTGTGTTTCCGGTTACGTCATGAGATTCAAGATCTCATCGATAACGGGGTGATTCTGCCTCCGGAGAAACCCAACGTTACTACAAACCCTCTCCCCGCACATAACCAAGCTCCACCACCCAAAAGACTCAATTTTATCCATACCGGGGGCCGTGTCCTACGACCCTAGCATTTATATCACACCTACCCACCTGCCTAAACCAGAGGTGTTCCTCCCTGATTGCACCGACCTATGCATGATAGACATCTCCAAAAGCCAGCCCAAGCCAGTAGTGGTGACTGTCAAGAACAGGAGAGAGGAGATCCCAAAGGAAAAACAGGTTGTTGAGCCAGAGTCTGCGGAATCTGGGGATTGTACTAAAAAAGCATACAGTCCGGGTGACTATATTTCGTCAATAGGCCAAGATAGGCCCAGAGTGGAATTGCCAACGGAGGCAGAGTTATGTGTAATTCAAGGAGAGAGTCTGGGACCGGGAACAGATGGTGTAACAACTATGGGGGAGGACCTTGCCGATCTCCAGTTTTACAGTGACCAAGACCCAGTGGATGCGGCAGTCGCATGGTTCGATTACGAAGATTCAGCGGAAGTCACCGGATGGTTGGACGATCAGCCCGATGTGATAGGAGAATTTCAGCAGAGCAGAGTTCAGCAGGAATGAGAGTATCAGCGACGGCCGGAAGGGTCGAAAAAGCAGAACACATCGCCGGGGGGCGCCGGTGTCGAGAATTTCGCCCGGGATTGGAACATTTTGAGTACAGAGATAATCGAGCAGTCAGCTATGTCAGAACAAGCAAGATTTGAGGATTCTGATGAGAATCAGGAAGGCGAAGGCCCATGTGAAGTTGAAACTGCTGTGTGCACAGGAACTGAGAACGCTGCGGGCATGTGGATAGGAGATGCTGCGAAGCGCAAAAACAGTCATGCCAGAGCCGGACAGATGTTTATCAGCTGCTGATGGTATGTGGTGGGAGGATGAAGATTATGCTTGCCCATACAGACGAGGATTGGGGTAACAACCAACCCGATGACACTTGGTACCTTTGGAGAGGTAGATCCATGACACGGAGTGGGCGGTATTTTAAACCTCCACACTTAGATCAGCCAGAGGCTTCTGGGAAGGATAGAGAGGCTGAAAAGCAAAAAGAAAAGCAACTTGAAGAGGAGGCTATGCTCAAACAGCTTAAAAAGATACAAGCAGACATCTCTATATGGGGACTGCTCATGGCATCACGGGTGCATAGAGAGGCTGTCTTATCAGCCATGGACAAAACAAAGCTTTCAATAGAAACCACGCCAGAGCAGCTGGTGGGATTGGTCTTTCCGGGGGGAGCCACCCCGACGCTGACATTTTCCGACAAGGAATTGCCACCCGAGGGGACAGAGCATAACAAGCCCCTCTACATTTCTGTAGAATGTAGGGATAAATGGATACCGGTGGTACTTGTTGATACCGGATCCGCCATTAACGTCTGCCCGGCAAGAACGGCATACGCAATTGGTTTGAAAGCCACAGATTTTGTACCAACAGCCCAAGTTATCCGGGCATATGACAACACAAGTAGAGAAGTGATGGGAACCGTAAAAGTTCAGACAAAGGTCGGGCCAGGGCAGCATGAGATAGATTTCCATGTCTTGAAAGTGCCTGCGACTTTCAACTTGCTTTTGGGGCGGCCGTGGCTGCATCAGGTGAAGGCGGTGTCATCTACTTTGCATCAAAGGGTGAAATACCCCTATGGAAAGGGAGTAGCCATTGTCTTTGGAAACTCATCAATCCACCCACCACCGGAGGTATCCACGCCTGTTCTAGAAATCGAGCATGGCATGGAAGATATGTTCATATCAGGGTTTACCCTAGCTGAGGCTCAGGTTGTACAAAACATCATGGCTGCTAACGAAGGGATCTATGTTAGTGCCCAAGCAGTGTATCTCATGAACAAGCTCCAACATATCCCTGGGATGGGATTAGGAAAGAGCGGCCGCAAAGGCGTTGCAGCATTGGCCAGAGTGCCACACAATCCTCACACCTTCGGCTTGGGTTATCTGCCCACTAAGGAAGATTGGGTGAGAAGAGGAAAAGAAATGGCTGGAAGAGCCAAAGCAAAACAAATGGGAAGACCTTTTGAGTTGATGCATCGGCCCATCCGGGGTACCCTAAACGGACGCTTCATCCGGGAAGGGGAGGACTTTCCGTTCTGTGGTTTTCCGGAGCCGTGGTTGAACGCAGAGAAGAAGCGTGTGCCGGGTTTCGAAATCTTCTTTGACTTACAGATAGCTGGGGATGATGTTGCTGAAGAGCAGACAGACCCAACAGTTGAGGCTGAGCATAGCAAAGAAACGGAGTCTGTGGATACAGAGTTTGAAATGGGGGTAGCACTGGCATGTCTACTTTCAGATCCTTCGATCGACCAGTTGTGCTTGGGGGATAACTCCTCGGTGTCCATGATCGGAGATGAGACGGCTGCGAGCCAACCAGCAGCTATTTTGGATGCATCCATCGCACCCTCCCTCACCTGGCAGTACGAGGAAGGGTTTTTGTCGAGCAGCACCGGGTCAGGTAGTGAGCTGGAATCTGATTCCACCGAGTCTTGTGAGTCGGAATCAGGTTCCAGCTCGTCTGAGTCTGAGTCCGGTATTCCTGGGGGTGATAACCCGGATGCCACAGTCCTGTCCAGGTCGTCTTTTTCTTTCTCTTTTGAGTCTGTTGTAACAGAAGAATTGGACGGTTTGGAAGTACATAATGAGAATGAGGTGACTGTGGTTTCCGAGTACTTTTCTGTGCCTTTGGTTTATTGCTTAAATCAGGACTTTCAAAATTTTGATGAAAACGACGATGACGAAATTCCTCCGGTTTTGCAACGACTAATTGAACAAGAGCAGGAGAGGTTTGTTAAACCCTTAATGGATGAAATCACTACCGTGAACGTTGGTGTAGACACCCCATTTTTGACCGACCTTAAGACTCAGACGTCACCGGTTGAGCGCTCGGTGATGTTGCATACTGTGCTCGTTCAGAAGTCTCAGAGTCACGGCCGCGCGCCCTGCCTCCGGACCTCCGAACCATCTTCTCTACCTTGTCTCGGTTTGCGAACCAGGCCCGGTTTTCTCTGTTTTCTTTCCTAAGGGAAGGGAGTGGTCCCGCAGATTATCTCCCGGTGGCCGTGAGCTACTTTTCGTGGCCGTAGGCCATTTTGCCCATTTCGGAGCCCGGTTCCCGGTTTTCGGGGCCGTTAGGCCGTGTGCCTCGGCTCGGGACCGCCCAACCATCTCCGCTTTCTCCGATTTTTGGCGGAGACCTCTGTTTTAATGTTCCGAGGAACACTGGGGCCCCTGATGCCCACTTTGCAGCCGAACACCACTTCCGGTGCCCGGCGACCCATTTTCGGGACCCCGAACTGCGTGATTTGGGCCCCGAGCATTCATTTTGCATCAGCCTTCTCTGGTTTTTGGCGGAGACCTCTGTTTTAATGTTCCAAGGAACACTGGGGCCCCTGATGCCCACTTCGTGGTCGTGTGCCGCTTCCGGTACCTGTAGCCGGTTTTTGGGACCCCAAACTGCGCGGTTTTGGTCCCGAGCATTCATTTCGCATCCATTTTCTCCGGTTTTTGGCAGGTATCTCTGTTTCGTCATTCTGGAGGACACTGGGGTCGCAGATACCCACTTCGCTGCTGAACACCACTTCCGGCACCCGCAGCTCATTTTCGGGATCCCGAATTGCTCGGTTTTGGCTCCGAGCGTTCATTTCTCATTAGTTTTTGTTCAAACTTGGCAGGTGCCTTTGTTTCAACATCAGGAAGATCACTGGGGGGTGGGAGGCCAGCAATTATCCCAGATAACCAGTTTCGCTCCTCCGGAGCCCGTTTTGCTCACTTCCGGGCCAATGTTGAACACCCTAGGGGTATTTTCTTCCAACCAAAGCTACATATCTGTGATGAGGGCATCTAGGAGGACCCTAAGGGTTGGTGGTCGGCCAGAAATTCAGGGTTTCATTTTTGGGCCTCTCCTTCAAGCTCTATGTTGTGGTTCCTGCTTCAGTGTTGCCAATTTCCGACCTTGGAACCTTGTTCTACACATCTTGGAGGACACTTTGGCATAGTGGTCAGCCAGAAATTGTTGACTTCATTTTTGGGCCTCTCCTTCAAGCTCTATGTTGTGGCTCCTGCTTCAGAGTTGCCAGATTTCAACCATGGGGTCTTGTTCTACACATCTTGGAGGACACTTTGGTATGGTGGTCGGCCAGAAATTATTTTGTTCATTTTTTGGGGGTGGCCGGCCGGCCATGGTGAGTGGCTGGCCGACCAGGTGGGGTGGCCGGCCGGCCACCTCCCACAAATTTACCTGGCCGGCCAGCTTCCTGCTTTCCAGCCTGTCCCAGCTGTCCGGATATTTTCCAGCATATCCCGGGGCATCCGGGGGATATTTCGGGAGGGAAAGATTGGGTGCTTTCCCTCCCCTTTTACACCCCATTTCTTGTCTATTTGAAGGGCCCTCCCTCTCCTTCTTCAAGGTTGGAAAAAATGGTCTCAAGTGATCATCTTCAAATTCCTCCATTTTCATAGCTCAAAACCTCAAAAAAGCTTCTAAGTCCCTAGGTCTTCTCTTCATCAACACCTAGCCTCACCATCCCTACTACCACTCCAGTAGCTAGGAAGTGAATTTCAGAGGTTGAGAAGCTACAAATCAAAGCCAAGAATCAAAGAAAGACAAGTCTTCAAGGGTAAGTCTTCAAAACCAACTTTTAGGGCTTTTTCTTGGTTCATTTTTATACTCTAATTGGTTGAGAATTGGGGCTCCGACCCATACTGCTTTTGTGCTTGTTTTGAGCCCCTCTACAACTTTGTAGAAGGGCTCAACTTCATTTGATGCTTCTATGATGTACTTGTTTCAATACCTAGCTTTTATGCCATTATCTTGCATGCTAGTTTAGGCCTATTTCCTTTTGTTTTTAGGGGTCCGACCCCTACTGGTTTTGTGCTCATTTTGAGCCCCTCTACAACATTGTAGAAGGGCTCAACCTCATTTGGCCATTGTATATACCACTTCCTTCAAATTCCATCAAGTGTGCCCATTTTTGTACACAACTTTTGACCTATTTCTATTTGTTTTTGGGACTTCGACCCCTACTGAATTTGGTCTTATTTTGACCCCCTTTACATGTTTCATGAAGAAAAGTTTGCTGTTTGATGTATAGTTTGGCATGTCTCTTGTTATAGCATATTTGGAGCCTATTTTGCATGGATCTTTTAGCATGTTTGTGTTCTGATTTTGAGGATGTAATCTTCTGCATATATGCTTATTTTTAGCTAATCTTCAATGTTGTAGAAGAAAGTTTGTCCATTTGGGGTTTGCATATGTCACTTGTCTCAATACTCCTCTTTTGGCCACTAACTTTGCATGCTATTGTTGATCTATCTATGCTTGCATCTTGGCCAAGTTTGTTACTGAAATATGCCATATTTGGGACTTCCTTGCTACTGTTCTTGCTGCCATGATCATATTTTGCATGTATAGCATGGCTATAGGCCATTTCGGGGCTTAATTTCACATTTTCGGGATGAATGCATGCTTCGAGTGTCATTTCGAATTGTTTCGGGGCTGTTTTCCCCTTTATTTAAGTGCTGAAATTCCATTGCCATGCTTGCATATCATTTCCCATGCCATTTGCATCATTTTTGCATTGCCTCGGTTTGCGTGCCAATGGGCACGCACTTCGAGGCACCTCATTTTTATCATTCCGGCGGCCTATGTGAGTGTGGTTGAGGCCCTCTCATGTTGGCGTAAGCCCAATTTGCATTTTCATGCTTGTATGCCTCTGCCTCGGTTTGTGTGCCCGTGTGCACGCATTTCGAGGCACTTTGTTTTTTATCCGACGGCCTCCTATGTGAGTGAGCTGAGGCTCTCCCATGTTGGTGTAAGCCCATCGTTGCATTCTGTATGCCATTTCGTCTCATTTTATCATTGCCTCGGTTTGCGTGCCTGTGGGCGCGCATTTCGAGGCACTTCAGTTTTATCCGATTCTCCATCGCATATCATCGCCTCGGTTTGCGTGCCTGTGGGCGCGCACTTCGAGGCACTTCGGTTTTATCCGATTTCTACTTCATATCATCGCCTCGGTTTGCGAGCCCGTGTGCACGCATTTCGAGACATTCTGCTTTATCCGGTTTGCATTGCGTATGCCTCCGCCTCGGTTTGCGTGCCCGTGTGTACGCATTTCGAGGCACTCTGTTTTATCCGATTTGCATTTCATCATTGCCTCGGTTTGCGTGCCAGTGGGCACGCATTTCGAGGCATCTCATTCTTATCATTCCGGCATCCTATGTGAGTATGGTTGAGGCCCTCTCATATTGGTGTAAGCCCATCATTGCATTTCGTGCCTTTCATGTCATCTCATGCGTGTATGCCATTTTCTCGGTTTGCGTGCCCGTGGGCACGCATTTCGAGACATCTCATTCTCATCAGCATTGTGCATGCTAGGTCATATGTTAGTTGCATTTCATGCATATCATGCATATTGCACGGGAAACGAGGCGCGTTTCGTACTCCGAGTGACGGAACGGGTCTCAATTCCCAAGTCACCGACACTCCGGATAACCCATGATGGAGTTAGGTTTTGTTGTAGCATTCATCTGCATTCATCCTATATTGAGTTGTGCAATTCGGTTCCTCGGCCATCATGCATTGAGATGCGTGATTGGTGGCACGAGGACCGAGGCATGCATATATTTGTGAAATACATTGCTATGCCCTTTTCCTGCTCTCTGTTACAGCAAAATCAAGGATCAGCAGCTTTTCAGAGCTTGGCACGCAATTCGAGATAAATTATAAACAGAGGCTAATTGGGGCATCTCAGTGGATTTCCGCGCCAGGCAGCCCAACATGTATCATCCGTCAGAAGCAAGGCAGTCCCTGGCTTGCATGCCAGTTTTATTTCTTTTGTAATTAATTTGTTAATTAATTAGAATTTGTACATTGTGGACTGTATATTCTTTTATTTGGACTGTATTAATTATTTATTCGGACCCTCTGCGCGAGGGCAATGCTGTAATAAGGGTGGGTGAGTGTGATGTATGTCTTCCAACCCCCATTTCTTTCTCCATTTTATTTACCCGCTTTGGATGGTTAGATATAGGGCATATTTCAATTAGCATACAGTATGACAGCATGTTTGCATCATTCATCTGTTTTGCACGCACCGGGCTCGGCACATCATACAAACTGCATTTGTATTTCAATTCTAAGTTGAATACATGATAGTTGTAGCATTTCATATGCCATGTTTAGAATAGCCGAGCCTGCTATAGTTGCATTTTGGCATGTGTTGCATTAGGCATTCTGTATATTTTAGGATCATGCATGATTTCTAATCAGCTTTTGTTTTGGCTTGGAGTACTAGGTGAGTTTTATGCTTTAGCATCCTTGCATGCGTGTGAGTGTTGCCATGATAGCATGCTTACCATGAGGCTAAATGCTTATGTGATAACTGCCTTGAATGCCTGTGGGTGGAGGTTGAGTTACCTGAATTGGGACAATTCGTTGACTGTTTGTTTTAAGCCCACTAGATAGTGGCAAAATCACTGTTTTTCTAAGCCCACCCGAGGGTGGCAAATCCGCATCTTAGCCTACTTGCGAGTAGCACCATCAAACCATTTTCAAACAAACAAACATGAGATGTTTAGTTCCAATTCAGGTGATTCAGTCTATACTTGTTTGCTGCGAGCATCACATAGTAACCTAGGCTAATAATCGGAATAAGAACACACAATGTTTTCAAACACAGATATCATGGTTAGTAGAGGCCGGTCTCTGACCGGGCGAGCGGGGGTGCTCACGATGTGACCTTCCCCAATCGTACCCAAGTTCCCGAGCCAACTTTGGTAATGACGGACACGTGGCCTTTTGGCACCGAGTCAGGGTTTCCTAAATTTCCCATTTTAAAATATTTAGGTGGCGACTCTGTTATCTGGCAAAGCAGTCCATGTTTGGCACTTCTTTCAAAAAATCTGTTTTTCTCAAAACGATTTGCCGGATTTGGACTCTTTGGTTCGAGACTGAGAACCGCAACAAAAATCGAGTCCGAACTGTAGCGAGGTCCCCCGCGGGCGTTGTTACAGTTTCTGGCGACTCTGCTGGGGATTTAGAGAGCTTGACTCGAACTCATGATATCTGTTTTTGACTACACTTGTGTGTTTCTTTGCATTGCATTTGCATTGGTGCGCCTAGGACACCGTGTTTGCCATATGCCATTCCCGAACGATTTGCCGGAGGCTTGTCTTGTCAAGTCATGTCCGTAAGGCTGATCGGCTCTGGGCTCTGACAGCATGGGAACACAAACCCCGGTTTTACCGGGGCACCCTTTTTGACCATTCGACCTAGTGCATATTCGGATCCATAGTGACCATTCCAAACTAGGACAGGTTGCTTACCCGTTTATAGGTTGTTTGAAGCCGCTGCGTGCGTAGTGAACCCCTAGTCCCTGACGAAATAGGACAGGGAAACCCTACCCCAACATAGGGGTGTTTTGGCTCTCACTTATCTGTTATGTGCTTGTTAGAGTATGCCTCTACAGGGAATGCATGTATCAGTATGAGTTTGGGCATCAGGCCTGCGGGCATCAGTTTTTGAATTTGGGAATCAGGCCTGCAGGCATTATCCAGTATTTGGGAATCAGTTGTCCGCGGATATCAGATTCAGTTTATCAGAACAGTGATACAGGAATATTGACCAGTATTTGAGGACAGTGTATAGCCAGCTTACCAACTGTGTGTTGTTGTATACCCGACTGTGTGTGGTGTATTCAATTTAAGCCGTTATGCTGCCCGTTTTATTTCTGGTTATTTATTTCTTTTTCGCTTTATTTATCTTTTTGCTAGGGACCGTTTGTAGCACAATTGCTTCCGAACCCGTCGATACCCCCCAAGCAATCTGGACACGAGGTCGCCGACTCAACCGATCCGAGGATCTAGTTGACGGACATCCAGTGTTTCACTCACTACCCCCTGTTATCAGAAGGAGGCCGAGAAGGCACAGTATATCAGAGCACAGATCACCAGAACGGCAGTCTACTATAGTGTCAGATAGTCGGGTTGAGCTTCCTGTTTCTGCTATAGAGATACGCCTGCCGGTTCTTCAAATGGAACAACAGAATACAGCTATGGAGGCGATGATGCGCCAGATGACTGAAAGCATGAAGCAAATGCAAGATGATGCTATCCGCCAGGCGGAATTTTCCAGACAACAGGCCGCTGTCATGGCCCAACAGTCTGAGTTGATCACCAGATTACAACAGCAGAACGCAGCGTCTGCCTCAAATCAGGCTCCTCCTCCACCCGGGGCCCCATTACCTGAACAACTACCTGCTGGCCAGAATGCCCCTCCAAACCCGCAAAATGCCCAGGCTGCCCAGAATACCCTCCCGAATCAACAGAACATTCTGCCAAACCCCCCAAACATTCAAGAGGACACGGGTCTTCCAACGGGGCTGGCTCCGCCCCCGCTTCTACCACAACTGTCCAAAAACATTACACCTAACCACCTGGACTCTCCATTTGAGTTCGAGGTAGACCAGACAGCTCTGAAATTGAGCAAGTTGGAGAAGCTCTTTAAGAAGTCACAGGGAGTGAAGGCCATCCCAGATATTGAGGACGGTTATACTGATGTAGCCGTGACATTGCCGGACAGATTTAAGATGCCCCAGATCGATCGCTTTGATGGATCTGGGGACTCTATGGTTCACCTCCGGCTATTCTCAGACGTTCTAAGACCAATGGGCCTAACCCGACCGCAAAAGCTTTCTTTGTTCGGTCGAACCCTGTCGGGTGTGGCATCCACTTGGTATTCAAAGCTGGAAGATCAGGTGAAGATAAACTGGGATGAGATGGCTGAGGCCTTCCTTGCACAATATTCATACAACACGCAGATCGAGATCACAACTCGTGATCTCGAGACAACGAGGCAAGAGCCCAAGGAATCTTTCTCTGACTTTGTGACCCGGTGGAGGGCGAAGGCATCGATGATGACCTTAAGGCCAACAGACAGAGACCAAATACGGATGATTGTGCGCAATCTCCAGCCGGCGTTAATGAAGAAGATGATTGTAGTTCCCTTCCCCACTTTCGCAGATCTGCATGATATGGGGATGCAAATAGAGGATGCGATGAAACAGGGTCTGTTTGACCAAGATCGGGATCAACCCCGGAGAACATTTAACCGGAATACCAATGCAGGCCCGAGTGGCTCTTCCAATACAAGAACTTCAGAGGTCGGAATGGTCACCACCACTCCCCCTCCCCAATCAAGGTCCGCAGCGGCCACACCTTTTTCTGATGCCTCTGGGAGCAGTAATCAAGCCCCAAGATACCAACCCAGGGGTCAACGAACCTTCTCCCCACTCTATATGCCTTTGTCTAAAGTCCTCGGGGTTCTAGTCAGAAAGGGGCACCTGAAACCCTTAGAACCGAGGCCTCTACCGAATCCACTCCCCCCTTCCCATAACCCAGCCAAATATTGCCAATACCACCAACAGCATGGTCATGACACCGACCAATGCTACAGGCTGCGTCATGAGATTCAAGATCTCATTGACAAAAACATCATTCTACCTCCCCAAGGACCCAACGTCACAAACAACCCACTCCCCAAACACAACCAAGATCCACCAAAAAGAGTCAACCTCATCCACACTGGGGTCGCTTCATATGATCCCAGTATCTATATCACTCCCTCCCACCTACCCAAGCCAGAGGTGATCCTCCCTGATAGCACGGACTTGTGCATGATGGACACCTCTACACCCCAACCTGAGCTAAAGGTGGTGACCACCGAGGATGGAACGGGGCAGGCTTCTGAGGAGAGCAAAACAGTTGAGTCTGGGGTGGAGCAAACTGAGAATTTAGCTGGCAGAGCTTATGATCCGAGTGGGTATATTTTGTCAGTAAGCCAACCAAAGCTGGATGCGGGATTGTCGGAACAGGCTGAGTTGTGTATGATCCGAGGGGACAAGCTTGAATCAGCGAGGGATGATCTAACTGCGGTGGAGGAGGACTTTGCCAATTTCCAGCTCTTCAACGATCAGGAACCAAGAGATGCATCAATCAACTGGTACGAATACGGGGAGTCGGCAGAAGCCATTGGGTGGTTGGATGATCAGCCGGATGTTGTGGAGTTTCAGTCAGAACAACGCCCAGCAGGGGCAAAAGTACCATTTGTGGCCGGAAGGGCCGAAAATCAGATTGAATTGCCGGAGAGCGCCGGTACGAAGAATTTCGCTCAGGAACAAAACATTTTGAAAACCGCACAGTTGTTGTTGGAGGAACAAGGGAAAAGATGGGATTCTGAGAGAGCCCGAAAAGCAAAGAACCATGAGGAAGTTGAGAGTGCTGCGAGCACGAAAATTGAACACGCTGTGAGCATGAGAGAGGAAAATGCTGAGAGCATAAACGAGCCGGAACCAGACAGGTGTTTGCTAGATGCTGGTGGAATGTGGTGGGAAGATGATGACTTGTATCTCGCCCACACAGACGAAGACTGGGCAGGTGGCCAACCAGACAGTACCTGGTACCTCGAAGAGGTGGACCATATGACGAGAAGTGGGCGGTATTTCAAGCCCCCACACCTTGATCAACCCGAGGCATCAGGGAAAGATAAGGAGGCAGAGAAACAGAAGGAGAAGCAGGTTGAAGAAGAGGCTGTACTGAAGCAGCTAAAGAAAATACAAGCAGACATCTCCATCTGGGGACTGCTTATGGCTTCGAGGGTGCACCGGCAGGCTGTCCTCTCTGCTATGGACAGAGCCAAGCTTTCCATCGAAACTACGCCTGAACAGCTAGTTGGGCTAGTCTTTCCGGGAGGAGGTTCCCCGGCGTTGACGTTTTCAGACAAGGAATTGCCGCCCGAGGGCGTAGATCACAACAGACCTCTCTACATCTCTGTAGAATGCAGAGATAAATGGATTCCGGTGGTACTTGTCGACACCGGGTCCGCTATCAATGTTTGTCCGGCCAGAACGGCGTATGCAATTGGGTTAAAGCCTGCGGACTTCACACCGACTACTCAAGTAATCAGAGCCTACGACAATACAAGCAGGGATGTCCTGGGGACAGTAAAAATCCAAACCAAGATTGGGCCAGGACAACACGAAGTAGATTTTCATGTCTTGGAGGTCCCTGCATCTTTCAACATGCTTTTGGGGCGACCCTGGTTGCATCAGGTGAAAGCCGTCTCATCTACTCTACATCAAATGGTGAAGTACCCCTATGGAAAGGGAGTAGCCATTGTTTTTGGGAACTCATCAATCCATCCCCCTCCGGAGGTATCTACGCCAGTCCTGGAGATTGAATACGGCATGGAGGATATGTTTATATCGGGATTTACTTTGGCTGAGGCCCGGGTGGTACAGAACATAATGGCTGTGAATGAAGGTTTGTATGTCAGCGCTCAAGCCGTCTACCTCATGAACAAGCTATAGCATATCCCGGGGATGGGATTGGGAAGAAGCGGCCGGAAAGGCGTCGCAGCATTGGCCGAAGTGCCACATAATCCACATACCTTTGGACTGGGTTATCTGCCCACCAAAGAAGACTGGGCGAGAAAAGGAAAGGAAATGGCCAGCAGAGCCAGAGCGAAGCAGGCTGGGACGCCTTTTGATTTAATGCACAGGCCCATCTGGGGTACCCTGAACGGACGCTTCGTCCGGGAGGGGGAAGATTTTCCATTTTGCGACTTCCCAGAGCCATGGTTAAACGCGGAGAGGAAGCGCGTACCAGGCTTCGAAGTCTTCTTCGACCTGCAACTATCCGGGGATGACGTTGCCACAGAGCAGACAGACCCAACAACTGAGGCTGAGCAGAATAAGGCAGAGGAGCCTGAGGGCACTGAATTGGAAATGGGGGTAGCACTGGCAAGTCTCCTCTCTGATCCTCTGATCGACCAAGATTGCTTGGGGAATAACGCCGTGGTTTCCATGATTGGGAATGAAATGGCCATGAGCCAACCAGCAGCTATTTTGGACGCATCAATCGCACCCTCTCTCATTTGGCAGTACGAGGAGGGATTCTTATCCAGCAGCACCGGGTCAGGTAGTGAGCCGGAGTCTGATTCCACCGAGTCCTGTGAGTCGGAATCAGATTCCAGCTCGACTGAGTCTGAGTCTGGTACTCCTGGGGGTGTCAACCCGGATGCCACAGTCCTGTCCAGGTCGTCTTTTTCCTTTTCTTTTGAGTCTGTTGTAACAGAAGAATTGGACGATTTGGATAAACTTAATGAGAATGAGGTGAATGTGGTTTCCGAGTACTTTTCTGTGCCCCTAATTTATTGCTTAAATCAGGACTTTCAAAATTTTGATCAAAACGACGAGGACGAAGTTCCTCCGGTTTTACAACGACTAATTGAGCAGGAGCAAGAGAGATTTGTTAAGCCCTTAACGGATGAAATCATTTTTGTGAATATTGGTACTGAGGAGGACCCGCGACTGGTCCAGATCGGGTCCACGCTGTCTTCAGAGGAACGCAAGCGCTTAGTCGCTTTATTAAAAGATTTCAAAGATGTTTTCGCGTGGTCCTACGAAGACATGCCTGGGATCGATCCTGAGATTGTACAGCATCGGATCCCCCTTGACCCCGAGGCCCGACCTGTCAAACAGAAGCTCAGAAGGATCCGCCCGGATTGGGCTCTTAAGATCAAGGAAGAGGTCACCAAGCAAATTGACGCAGGCTTCCTGCTAGTCTCTGAATATCCGACTTGGTTGGCCAATATTGTTCCGGTGCCAAAGAAAGATGGCAAGATCCGGGTGTGCGTAGACTTCAGGGATTTAAACCGAGCCAGTCCGAAGGACGATTTTCCCCTACCGCACATCGATGAGTTAGTGGACTTCACAGCAGGGCACGCTTTGCTCTCATTCATGGATGGCTTTTCAGGATATAATCAGATAGTGATGGCGCCAGAGGACAGAGAAAAGACTGCATTCACCACCCCGTGGGGGACATACTGCTATCGGGTCATGCCGTTTGGGTTGAAGAATGCTGGGGCTACTTATCAACGGGCCGCTACCACGATACTACACGATATGATCCACAAAGAGGTTGAGGTGTACGTGGACGACATGATTGTCAAGTCCAAGGAAAGAGAGGGCCACTACACCGCCTTGTGCAAGTTTTTCCAAAGGATCAGAGAATTCAGGTTGCGGTTAAACCCTCAGAAATGTACATTTGGTGTTACAGCGGGAAAAATGCTGGGGTTTCTGATTACACAAAGGGGCATCGAGGTCGACCCTTCCAAAATTAAGGCCATCTTAGAAATGCCACCACCAAGGACTGAAAAGGAGGTGCGAGGCTTTCTGGGTAAAGCGCAATTCATAAGACGGTTTATTTCAAAACTAACCTTGACTTGTGAACCACTTTTTGGCCTCCTGAAGAAAGGAAAGAAGTTCCAATGGGACGGCCGATGTCAAGCTGCATTTGAACAGATTAAAGAGTATCTACAGAACCCGCCCGTTTTATCACCACCAGAACCGGGGAAACCGTTGATTTTGTATCTGTCAGTGACTGAAACCACAATGGGCTGCATGCTTGCACAAGAATCTGAAGATAGGGTGGAGAAAGCCATCTACTATTTGAGCAAGAAAATGCTGGAATATGAGACCCGATATACACCATTGGAAAAGGCTTGCTTAGCTCTGGTATGGGCTACCAGGAAGCTGCGGCACTACCTGTTAGCTCACTCTGTAATGTTGGTTTCGCGTCTCGATCCCATCAAATATCTTTTCGAGAAACCAGCGCTTACGGGTAGGCTAGCTCGTTGGTTGCTGTTGCTCTCCGAATTTGATCTTACATATGTGACGCGCAAGTCAGTGAAAGGAAGAGCAGTGGCAGAGTTCCTTGCCGACCATCCGGTTGAGGGGGATGAAGCAGTTGAGTATCTATTCCCAGATGAAGCAATTCTGCATATCGACGAAGAAACTTGGACGATGTACTTTGACGGAGCGTCAAATCAACATGGGTATGGGATAGGAGTGTTGCTGATAGCACCCGACAACTCCCGTATCCCTCTAGCCTTCAAACTCCGGTTCAAAGTCTCAAACAATGAAGCAGAATATGAAGCGTGCATCGCTGGTTTAGAAGCAGCCCTGGAACTAGGGGCAAGACGGCTGGATGTCATTGGGGATTCAAATCTTGTTGTGTCTCAAGCTAAAGGAGACTGGAAAGTAAAAGAAGAAAATATGATAGTGTATCACCAAACCTTGGATTTGCTGATTCCTCGGTTTGAGAAGCTGAATTTCGCTCATCTACTAAGAGAGAACAACAAGTTCGCAGACGCCTTAGCAACTCTATCATCAATGATAGACATCCCGTGTGGAGTCCGAATGCGTCCAGTCATCATCGACCAGAAATTTGTACCTGCTTATGAGTCGATTGCAACCATAGATGAAGTTCAGGACGAACACCCTTGGTACTACGATATCTGGAATTTCTTGGAGAAAGAAGCATACCCGCCAGGGGTAAATGCCAAAGACAAGAGGGCAATCAGAAGAATGTCGGTTCAGTTCATCATCTGTGGGGGTAAGCTGTATAGAAGAGGTCATCTGGGAATGCATAAACTGTGTGTGGATGCAGAAGAGTCAAGGCGTCTGATGGAAGCCATCCACGGGGGTGAATGTGGTGCACATATGAATGGGGTGATGTTGGCACGGAAGATCCTTAGACAAGGTTATTATTGGTCCACCATGGAGGAGGATTGTATTGGTTTCGTCCGGCGATGCCACAAATGTCAGATTCATGCGAATCGCATGAACATTCCGCCGTCAAAGCTATACAACATGACTTCGCCATGGCCATTTTCTGTCTGGGGAATTGATGTAATTGGAGCTGTTACGCCGAAGGGGTCGAATGGGCATGAGTTCATCTTGGTAGCGATAGATTATTTTACAAAGTGGGTTGAGGCCCAATCTTACGCAGTGTTGAAAGCTTCACACGTTGCGAAATTCATCAGAAACAACATCATCTGTCGCTACGGAGTCCCAAATGAGATAGTTTCTGACAATGGTTCCCACTTCAAGAAGGAGGTGATTGATTTGTTGGAGAAATACAATGTGGCTTTTCATAAGTCGTCTACTTACCGGCCACAAACCAACGGAGCAGTTGAGGCCGCCAACAAGAACATCAAGCGCATACTACAGAAGATGGTGGAAACCTATCGGGATTGGCCAGATAAGCTGCCGTTTGCTCTGTGGGGCTACAGGACTTCGATCAGAACTTCAACTGGGGCGACTCCGTATTCATTAGTTTATGGGATGGAGGCCGTTCTACCTATTGAGATTGAGGTTCCGTCATTACGAGTATTGGCCGAGTGCCATATAGCCGAAGCAGATTGGCAGCAAAACAGATTTGAGGAACTCATGCTTTTCGATGAAAGAAGGTTGAAGGCACTGTACCATGTTCAGGGTTATCAATGCAGAATCGCCCGGGCTTTCAACAAGAAGGTTAAGTCCAGGAATTTGAAAGAAGGATATTTAGTACTCAAAGACAACCGCGCTCCTATCCACGACCCAAGGGGCAAGTTCAGACCTAATTGGACTGGTCCCTACATCATCAAGTCAATCTGGTCAGGTGGAGCTGTGGTTCTGATGGATCTAGATGGCTTAGAGTTTTCCCAACCGATCAATATGGACAAGTTGAAGAAATACTACCCCTGAGAGGCTCGCTAGGCCGAAAACCCGAAAGGGCGACCTAGGCAAAATTCAAAGCATAGAAAATTTGAAATTATAAAAACTGAGCTCGCAAGGTTGAAAACCCGCAAAGGGCGGCCTTGGCAAAAGTCAGAGCGCAAAAGGAGAGTAAAAATACCCGAGCGAACCTAAGCCTGAACTACGTAAGGCTTGATTCCCATCTTTGGGATACGTAGGCAGCTTCATCTTGAAGTTCAGTCACAATCTTTTCCCCGATCAACTTTGTCCATTCTGATCATCTCAGTCATCTTTATTCATCAGCATTTATTCTGATCTCCGGTACAGTGCCATTCAAACTAGGGGCAACTTTCCGTTGCGATGAAGTGCTGCGGCACCATTCAAACTAGGGGCAACTTTCCAGTTGCTAGGATCCGGGATTGTGCATCTCAGTGACAGATCCCAGGCGTGTCCAGTTCTGATCCATATCGGAAATAGTTTTGAAAAGTTTTAATAAAAGTTGGCTTTGTTCAAATTAATCTTTTTACAACTAAGACCATTTTTGGACCAAAGCGGAAAATTTTCAGTACCATAACCTTCAATTTCATTGACTTCAAAACAGAGTTCTCTCGCTCTTGCATACAATTGAAGTTGCTTTTTATTACATTCATAACGAAAACTTGAAAGTACTAATAAAGCAATAAATCTGGGGCACAGTCCAGTCAGATGTCCCTGCGCCCCCTCCCAGAGCTAGTCGAAGCTTCAGATGCCAGCTTAGGCCCAACTTGTGCTTCTTCATTGAGCCAATCCCAGCACTCATCAGACAACGTGCAATTGAAAGCAGGGGCAGGGGCCAGGAGCTCTCTGGTCCTTCAAGCTGTAATAGGCCGGGCAAGACGTGCACCTCGGACTGGGAATGTAGCTGGATACTCTATCCCCTCCAGAGGGCAAGTCTGATCATGGCCGAACTGGCGCAGAATACGGAATGGGAAGTAAAATACACAGTGAGTCAAACCGATCAGTCGAATCCCAACCTGCCAGGACATGCTATAGCTCATTGCCGGGAGATTGAGCCAAGGGCAGCGCCATGCAATAAGATCTGCTGATAAATTGCACATCCATTCAAACCACCAGCTCCCATCAGGAGCATTGACTAGGTGTTGCCGAAAGAAGTAGTTGCGGGCTGAATAAGCAGGGCAAGAGTCCACAACTTGCAACTTATCCATCAACCATATCTGGGGAGGGATGAAAAATGAGAGATTAAAGAATAGAGAGATGTGCGATGAGAGAAAAGTGAGATAGGGGTTTTGTGAGAAAAATCGAGCCCGAGGGCCGAGTGATGTGAGTGAACATACATGTGAGCTTGGATGGGAAACATTACCTGTAGCAGTAGTGGACTCCCTGCGAATCTGGTTGTCTCCCGGCAGTAGAAGGCATCCAGGCCTATCAATTTTGGATACATTCCATTATCCAGGTAGTCCATCCAAAGTACATCGTGCTATATTTTTGCTTATCGAGTTGTTGTTTTTGCTTATTGAGTTGTAAGTTTTGTCGAGCTGTCGCATTTTGTGTTTTGAGTTGTTACTTTTTGATTACACAATTTTGTTAAGTCTTGTCGATTGAGTCGTTAACATTGTTGTATTTTGTTTATCGAGTTGTAAACTTGCTAAGATTCTGTTTTATTTCTTAGTGAGTCAATTTGTTTTTATTTGTTGCGTCGGTTCACTACCTGACCCGGTAATACATGAGGCACATTTTCATTCAATTCCACTTTGTGCAAAATAATGCGATGCGATGCTAAGAATTTCAAATACAATATCTTTTCAAAAGCTGTTTCATTTCATCATGTTTTACAACAAAATAAAGGTACAAGTTTTACAGAAAATAAAACTGCCTAACAATGTGCAAAGTGCTACAAACTACTAGCTAAAAAGTAGAATAAAGCAGGAAATAACATCAGTGCCCTCGGGAGCGGGAATGGGGAGGCCCTCTCATCCTCTTCTGCGGGATAATCTCTACCTCATCATCACCATTTGGATCGGAGCTGTCGTCCTCCGGATCCCCCTCAGGCTCGTCTCCACTCCCGGAACCAAGACCGGAGCCTCCCCCTCCGGGAGATGTGTCTGACACATGATCTGCGACCTCCTCCTCGTCATCCTCAACAATGGGTGCCCTGCGTCTGCGAGACGACCCTCCTCCTCGAGCTCCTCGGTGAGGCCGAGATGGCCCAGCTCCTCGAGGCCCAGTACCTCTACCTCTCTGAAAAGGCCCGGGAGGCCCACCTTGTGTCGGAGCATAGACTGGAGGCATCTGAAAATGCAAAGTGCAATACATCAGTTCAAACATAAAAAGCAGGTGCAAGTACAGTATGGGAGTGGGGTGTGTGCCAGATGTGTTCTACACAGCCTATCAGTGCAAGGGAATGTTTAAAGCCAGAGCATTAACAAAAATATGATAAATGCAAGAAAGATGAAGGGTACCTGGAAGCCCATGATGGACATCTGTGCCTCTCTACGCAGGACCATCCCCTCGAGTGAGGCCACCACTCCGAGCATCTGATCTATGTAATCTCGAGGAGGCTGCAGATACAAGCTCGATTCATCAATTAATAAGCAACTGTCAAAATGTCTGTGTGACAAATGAAGAATAGTAGAACATACCGGTGGTGAGTCAGGATCACTGACGTATCTGTGACCAGGCGCCGGAGGCTCCATAGGGATCGGAATCGGGGAGGTAGCCCCATACTGCCAACACGTCAACTCAGTCGGCATCTCTGGCCATCCAGGGTGATCAAGAGTCGGAGGGATCGGAGGAATCGAACTGCCTCTACCTCTAGATGTGCCAGCCCTGCTAGAAGAAGGGATGTCTGTAGCACGAGCATGACTCGAAGATGGTGCGCCCGCGGACCTCCGTGGTGGAGCCCGTACTCCCGTCAAGGGGGGCATCAAATAGATACGGCGGTAGGTGGCGTAGCTCCCCTCAAGGAGATGTATCAAAGCATCACTGCCCTGCATAGCAATGCTGACCTCCTCAGGAGATAATCTATCAGCAGTCCGCATGGTGTCTGGAGGCACAGCGGGAGGGTCCTGAGAATTTCCCCCCCATAGCTGGCGCTGGAAGCGTTCCCCCAGGAACCAAACTCTACCCACTAGTCCCTCGAGCAGGAACCTATACTGGGAACTAGTCGACCCTCCGGGGTACTGATCCTCGAGGTCATCGCCGAAGATTGCCCAAGGCTGCCAAGTGATCTGCGGATAACCAGTGCATAAGTCAATCAGAAATCAGAACGTACAAAGCAGATCAAAGATGAAAATGGAAAAAGAACTGAGAGTTCTAAAATACCTCTGTCGCTCGAACAGTGTCGAAGTACTGCCGCAGAGAGAAGAGAGTCTCTCGAGGCCTCGACAAGTGCTCGCCCTCAAACATCAGTGAATATGGGGTCATAGGAGGTCCTGTCACCTCCATCTCCGGGGCTAATGTGGGAAAATATGCATATACCCATAGCTGAGAAAAGCAGTGCGGGATGTGAATACAGGGTGCTAAAGGCAGAATACAGAATGCAAAGTGCGCCGTGTGTGCAGTGAACAAGCAATGAGAAGCAAAAAATGTAAATCAAAAGGACAGAATGTACCTCCCAGGTTCTCCAGTAGCCGCCGAGTAAATCTCCCCGTCCGCGAGAGACTGCGCTCATGTAACAGTACAGGGTAGCCAGGCTAGCGCCGCCCCAATCATACTGGCTGACCTGTGATAGGTCTGCCAAAGCACTCAGGAGATATAATCCTACCATGTTCCCTCTATCAGCGAACAAGGTGGTGCCGAGGAGATACATGAGAAAACCGCGGGCATACTGCTCCGCCTCCTCAGGAGTACCGGGCTCCATCTGTGGCCGCCGGAAGTACAAAGCAAACCAGGAGTATCGGACTCTCCCCGAACCTCTGTCTACAGGCGGGTGTGTCCCCAATAGGTGCATCCAAGCAGCCTCCCACTGGCCCATATCCTCGTCATAGGGAATGGGTACACCGCCTACGTCTAGGCCGGTGAGTATAGCGAAGTCCAGTGGGGTCATGGTCATATCCCCGGCTGCAGAAAAATGGAAAGAATTGGTGGTGTCCCACCACCTCTCTGCTAGAGCCGCGAATAAAGTCCTACTGATGAGGCAACGAGATAATCCCCTGCAGAATGGTCCAAATCCTGCAAGGTCGACCAAGCCCCGGACAGCTTCCGGAAGCTCAAAATACCACTCCCTCGCGGTGACGGAACCATATCCTCGCACTGTGCGAGAATGAACCTGCATTTAGAATGAATGCATAGATCAGCAAATGAAGTGAAACTGAGCTGTGTGCAAATGAAGTGAAAATGAGCTGTGTGCAAATGAAGTGAAAATGAGCTGTGTGCAAATGAAGTGAAAACAGGCTGCGTGTTCAGTAAATTTGGTATTTGGGCTGCGTGTTCAAAGTTTCAGTACATCTGAGTTTGGGACTGTGTGTTCTACTCAACATCAGTGGGCTGTGTGTTCGCTTCAAATTGGGACTGTGTGTTCTACTCAACATCAGTGGGCTGTGTGTTCGCTTCAAATTAGGACTGTGTGTTCTACTCAACATCAGTGGGCTGTGTGTTCACCTCAAATTGGGACTGTGTGTTCTACTCAATATCAGTGGGCTGTGTGTTCACCTCAAATTGGGACTGTGTGTTCTACTCAACATCAGTGGGCTGTGTGTTCACCTCAAATTGGGACTGTGTGTTCTACTCAACATCAGTGGGCTGTGTGTTCACCTCAAATTGGGACTGTGTGTTCTACTCAACATCAGTGGGCTGTGTGTTCGCTTCAAATTGGAACTGTGTGTTCTACTCAACATCAGTGGGCTGTGTGTTCGCTTCAAATCTGGGCTGTGTGTTCAGTACATCAAGTTTGGGGCTGTGTGTTCTACTCTCAATTCGTGGGCTGTGTGTTCGCTTCAAATCTGGGCTGTGTGTTCAGTGCATCAAAGTTTAGGGCTGTGTGTTCTACTTTCAAATCTGGGCTGCGTGTTCAGAAAATCTGAGTTTTGGGAGTATGTGTTCTACTCTTAGTCAGTATGTGTTGTGTGCTCATTTTCAACTTCGGGCTGTGTGTTCGGCGAATCAATGTTTGAGCCGTATGTTCAATTTCTAATTAATGTGCACTATGCGTTCACAATTATTCAATGAGCTGTGTTCACGGAATTCAAGTGGCTAAGTCACATGCTCAGGATGCAAGTACTATGTCATAAGCTAAACTGTGTGTCTAAGCATGGCAGGGGAATGAAATGCACGAGGAATACAGAGACTAAAGTAAAATACCTCTGCATCATAAGAGAGGTGCTGCTCTGGCTCTCGTAGGAGAAGATCCCTTGGTACTCGGTCGTTAAACTCAGTGAAATGACGAAAAGTGGCCCGCGGAAGCCTATGAGCCGCTGGGGCATATCGATCAGGAATGAAAGGGCGAACTCTCGGAGGCAATGCCATAATGTCAAAGTCATCTCCGGCGCCGGGAAAACCTCCGCCGTGAGGGAAATGGCCCGCCATGTCGAGAAATCTGCAAAGATGAGCAAAAATGAGCAAAATGGGCCAAAGTTGGAAAAAGTCAACAAAAGTCAACTCTCGGGAAACAAAAAGTCAACAAAAGTCAACCCCCGGGAAAATTTTCCAAATATTGAAACAAAATTACCTCAAGTGGTGAAAATGAGAAGAGAAGCCCCAAAGTCGAAATTTAGTCGCTTCAAAGTGCTTAAATCTGAAAGATTTCGCAAAAACAACTTGCGTGGGAGGCCGAGGGGCGCGTATAGAATGCAGATCTGAGAGAGAAAATGGCTTAGAGAGCAAGAGGAGAGAATTCCACACTTGGGGGTGTGATTTCGGAGGCAATGGGCAAGCATATATATAGAAAATGTCAAAATGACCATTTTGCCCCTGCTTTTGGCAGGTGGCCGGCCGGCCACCTAACCTGGCTGGCCGGCCCCTCTACTTTCTGGCCCTGGCCGATGGCCTCTCCTAGGGCAATGGGCTGGCCGACCATGTCCCCCACCCCCTCCCCTACCTCTCTGCAAATTTTGAGGAAAATCGGAGTTCCCGGGACCTGAAAAAGTTGAAGAAAAGTGCACTTTCTGGCGCCGAATTGCTCCACCGGAACTTTGTTTGCAATTATTGACATGTGTCTCGTCATTATTCATCAAAATCAGAGCGTATCCTTTTTAAACATGTTGTGACCTCTCCAGGAGGTGAATCAGAGGCCGCGATTGAGTTGCCGTCGCCGAAATGCGCGTTTTCCGGTTCATCATTTCATGTCAAAAGGGCATCCTGATTTATGTTCGTTTTGCTTCATTCGGCTCATAATTCGCATTCTCATGATTGTTTTGCATTGTCATGCATGATTTCTTGGTGTATAATACTTCCATGCTTGAACATGCGTTGTCACGCATTATCTGTTCTCGCATTGTGATGCATTCATTCGCCGACACTGTGTGTGTCAAGCTTTTGGAACTATAGGAGTCACATGGAATATATGTTGTTGCATATTGTTCTTGTTGAATTTCTCTATTTTGCAGGCACGATATTGTATGTACGGTTCATTTGAGGCTGGTGCGACCAGACGAATCGCGCAGGTATCGTATCTTCTCCGTGTGAGACGCGATGAGAATTGAATGATTCTCCGCATTCCTAACTGCATGAAATGTAGTTGTTTGCTTTGCCTTCTCGCTTATAATTGTTGCATCTATTTGCGAATACTTGCTTCATTACAGCTTCCTGCACTCGCATGATCATCTGGCTCCGCGCCTATCATTTTGCATTTTGCCCCTGCCTTCGGGCACACATTCTCTGTTTATCTTGTATGATTGTCTAAGTCTTCGGCCTCGTCAAAAATGGGTCGTCTCTGGGCTTTGACACTCACTCCCGTCACTTCTTGACTTCCGAGTTCTGTCAAAGAGGGGCAACTGTAGACACCCCATTTTTGACCGACCTTAAGACTCAGACGTCACCGGTTGAGCGCTCGGTGATGTTGCATACTGTGCTCGTTCAGAAGTCTCAGAGTCGCGGCCGCGCGCCCTGCCTCCGGACCTCCGAACCATCTTCTCTACCTTGTCTCGGTTTGCGAACCAGGCCCGGTTTTCTCTGTTTTCTTTCCTAAGGGAAGGGAGTGGTCCCGCAGATTATCTCCCGGTGGCCGTGAGCTACTTTTCGTGGCCGTAGGCCATTTTGCCCATTTCGGAGCCCGGTTCCCGGTTTTCGGGGCCGTTAGGCCGTGTGCCTCGGCTCGGGACCGCCCAACCATCTCCGCTTTCTCCGATTTTTGGCGGAGACCTCTGTTTTAATGTTCCGAGGAACACTGGGGCCCCTGATGCCCACTTTGCAGCCGAACACCACTTCCGGTGCCCGGCGACCCATTTTCGGGACCCCAAACTGCGTGATTTGGGCCCCGAGCATTCATTTTGCATCAGCCTTCTCCGGTTTTCGGCGGAGACCTCTGTTTTAATGTTCCGAGGAACACTGGGGCCCCTGATTCCCACTTCGTGGTCGTGTGCTGCTTCCGGTACCTGTAGCCGGTTTTCGGGACCCCAAACTGCGCGGTTTTGGTCCCGAGCATTCATTTCGCATCCATTTTCTCTGGTTTTTGGCAGGTATCTCTGTTTCGTCATTCCAGAGGACACTGGGGTCGCAGATACCCACTTCGCTGCTGAACACCACTTCCGGCACCCGCAGCTCATTTTCGGGATCCCGAATTGCTCGGTTTTGGCTCCGAGCGTTCATTTCTCATTAGTTTTTGTTCAAACTTGGCAGGTGCCTCTGTTTCAACATCAGGAAGATCACTGGGGGGTGGGAGGCCAGCAATTATCCCAGATAACCAGTTTCGCTCCTCCGGAGCCCGTTTTGCTCACTTCCGGGCCAATGTTGAACACCCTAGGGGTATTTTCTTCCAACCAAAGCTACATATCTGTGATGAGGGCATCTAGGAGGACCCTAAGGGTTGGTGGTCGGCCAGAAATTCAGGGTTTCATTTTTGGGCCTCTCCTTCAAGCTCTATGTTGTGGCTCCTGCTTCAGTGTTGCCAATTTCCGACCTTGGAACCTTGTTCTACACATCTTGGAGGACACTTTGGCATAGTGGTCGGCCAGAAATTGTTGACTTTATTTTTGGGCCTCTCCTTCAAGCTCTATGTTGTGGCTCCTGCTTCAGAGTTGCCAGATTTCAACCATGGGGTCTTGTTCTACACATCTTGGAGGACACTTTGGTATGGTGGTCGGCCAGAAATTATTTTGTTCATTTTTTGGGGGTGGCCGGCCGGCCATGGTGAGTGGCTGGCCGACCAGGTGGGGTGGCCGGCCGGCCACCTCCCACAAATTTACCTGGCCGGCCAGCTTCCTGCTTTCCAGCCTGTCCCAGCTGTCCGGATATTTTCCAGCATATCCCGGGGCATCCGGGGGATATTTCGGGAGGGAAAGATTGGGTGCTTTCCCTCCCCTTTTACACCCCATTTCTTGTCTATTTGAAGGGCCCTCCCTCTCCTTCTTCAAGGTTGGAAAAAATGGTCTCAAGTGATCATCTTCAAATTCCTCCATTTTCATAGCTCAAAACCTCAAAAAAGCTTCTAAGTCCCTAGGTCTTCTCTTCATCAACACCTAGCCTCACCATCCCTACTACCACTCCAGCAGCTAGGAAGTGAATTTCAGAGGTTGAGAAGCTACAAATCAAAGCCAAGAATCAAAGAAAGACAAGTCTTCAAGGGTAAGTCTTCAAAACCAACTTTTAGGGCTTTTTCTTGGTTCATTTTTATACTCTAATTGGTTGAGAATTGGGGCTCCGACCCATACTGCTTTTGTGCTTGTTTTGAGCCCCTCTACAACTTTGTAGAAGGGCTCAACTTCATTTGATGCTTCTATGATGTACTTGTTTCAATACCTAGCTTTTATGCCATTATCTTGCATGCTAGTTTAGGCCTATTTCCTTTTGTTTTTAGGGGTCCGACCCCTACTGGTTTTGTGCTCATTTTGAGCCCCTCTACAACATTGTAGAAGGGCTCAACCTCATTTGGCCATTGTATATACCACTTCCTTCAAATTCCATCAAGTGTGCCCATTTTTGTACACAACTTTTGACCTATTTCTATTTGTTTTTGGGACTTCGATCCCTACTGAATTTGGTCTTATTTTGACCCCCTTTACATGTTTCATGAAGAAAAGTTTGCTGTTTGATGTATAGTTTGGCATGTCTCTTGTTATAGCATATTTGGAGCCTATTTTGCATGGATCTTTTAGCATGTTTGTGTTCTGATTTTGAGGATGTCATCTTCTGCATATATTCTTATTTTTAGCTAATATTCAATGTTGTAGAAGAAAGTTTGTCCATTTGGGGTTTGCATATGTCACTTGTCTCAATACTCCTCTTTTGGCCACTAACTTTGCATGCTATTGTTGATCTATCTATGCTTGCATCTTGGCCAAGTTTGTTACTGAAATATGCCATATTTGGGACTGCCTTGCTACTGTTCTTGCTTCCATGATCATATTTTGCATGTATAGCATGGCTATAGGCCATTTCGGGGCTTAATTTCACATTTTCGGGATGAATGCATGCTTCGAGTGTCATTTCGAATTGTTTCGGGGCTGTTTTCCCCTTTATTTAAGTGCTGAAATTCCATTGCCATGCTTACATATCATTTCCCATGCCATTTGCATCATTTTTGCATTGCCTCGGTTTGCGTGCCAATGGGCACGCACTTCGAGGCACCTCATTTTTATCATTCCGGCGGCCTATGTGAGTGTGGTTGAGGCCCTCTCATGTTGGCGTAAGCCCAATTTGCATTTTCATGCTTGTATGCCTCTGCCTCGGTTTGTGTGCCCGTGTGCACGCATTTCGAGGCACTTTGTTTTTTATCCGACGGCCTCCTATGTGAGTGAGCTGAGGCTCTCCCATGTTGGTGTAAGCCCATCGTTGCATTCTGTATGCCATTTCGTCTCATTTTATCATTGCCTCGGTTTGCGTGCCTGTGGGCGCGCATTTCGAGGCACTTCGGTTTTATCCGATTCTCCATCGCATATCATCGCCTCGGTTTGCGTGCCTGTGGGCGCGCACTTCGAGGCACTTCGGTTTTATCCGATTTCTACTTCATATCATCGCCTCGGTTTGCGAGCCCGTGTGCACGCATTTCGAGACATTCTGCTTTATCCGGTTTGCATTGCGTATGCCTCCGCCTCGGTTTGCGTGCCCGTGTGCACGCATTTCGAGGCACTCTGTTTTATCCGATTTACATTTCATCATTGCCTCGGTTTGCGTGCCAGTGGGCACGCATTTCGAGGCATCTCATTCTTATCATTCCGACATCCTATGTGAGTATGGTTGAGGCCCTCTCATATTGGTGTAAGCCCATCATTGCATTTCGTGCCTTTCATGTCATCTCATGCGTGTATGCCATTTTCTCGGTTTGCGTGCCCGTGGGCACGCATTTCGAGACATCTCATTCTCATCAGCATTGTGCATGCTAGGTCATATGTTAGTTGCATTTCATGCATATCATGCATATTGCACGGGAAACGAGGCGCGTTTCGTACTCCGAGTGACGGAACGGGTCTCAATTCCCAAGTCACCGACACTCCGGATAACCCATGATGGAGTTAGGTTTTGTTGTAGCATTCATCTGCATTCATCCTATATTGAGTTGTGCAATTCGGTTCCTCGGCCATCATGCATTGAGATGCGTGATTGGTGGCACGAGGACCGAGGCATGCATATATTTGTGAAATACATTGCTATGCCCTTTTCCTGCTCTCTGTTACAGCAAAATCAAGGATCAGCAGCTTTTCAGAGCTTGGCACGCAATTCGAGATAAATTATAAACAGAGGCTAATTGGGGCATCTCAGTGGATTTCCGCGCCAGGCAGCCCAACATGTATCATCCGTCAGAAGCAAGGCAGTCCCTGGCTTGCATGCCAGTTTTATTTCTTTTGTAATTAATTTGTTAATTAATTAGAATTTGTACATTGTGGACTGTATATTCTTTTATTCGGACTGTATTAATTATTTATTCGGACCCTCTGCGCGAGGGCAATGCTGTAATAAGGGTGGGTGAGTGTGATGTATGTCTTCCAACCCCCATTTCTTTCTCCCTTTTATTTACCCGCTTTGGATGGTTAGATATAGGGCATATTTCAATTAGCATACAGTATGACAGCATGTTTGCATCATTCATCTGTTTTGCACGCACCGGGCTCGGCACATCATACAAACTGCATTTGTATTTCAATTCTAAGTTGAATACATGATAGTTGTAGCATTTCATATGCCATGTTTAGAATAGCCGAGCCTGCTATAGTTGCATTTTTGCATGTATTGCATTAGGCATTCTGTATATTTTAGGATCATGCATGATTTCTAATCAGCTTTTGTTTTGGCTTGGAGTACTAGGTGAGTTTTATGCTTTAGCATCCTTGCATGCGTGTGAGTGTTGCCATGATAGCATGCTTACCATGAGGCTAAATGCTTATGTGATAACTGCCTTGAATGCCTGTGGGTGGAGGTTGAGTTACCTGAATTGGGACAATTCGTTGACTGTTTGTTTTAAGCCCACTAGATAGTGGCAAAATCACTGTTTTTCTAAGCCCACCCGAGGGTGGCAAATCCGCATCTTAGCCTACTTGCGAGTAGCACCATCAAACCATTTTCAAACAAACAAACATGAGATGTTTAGTTCCAATTCAGGCGATTCAGTCTATACTTGTTTGCTGCGAGCATCACATAGTAACCTAGGCTAATAATCGGAATAAGAACACACAATGTTTTCAAACACAGATATCATGGTTAGTAGAGGCCGGTCTCTGACCGGGCGAGCGGGGGTGCTCACGATGTGACCTTCCCCAATCGTACCGAAGTTCCCGAGCCAACTTTGGTAATGACGGACACGTGGCCTTTTGGCACCGAGTCAGGGTTTCCTAAATTTCCCATTTTAAAATATTTAGGTGGCGACTCTGTTATCTGGCAAAGCAGTCCATGTTTGGCACTTCTTTCAAAAAATCTGTTTTTCTCAAAACGATTTGCCGGATTTGGACTCTTTGGTTCGAGACTGAGAACCGCAACAAAAATCGAGTCCGAACTGTAGCGAGGTCCCCCGCGGGCGTTGTTACAGTTGGTACTGAGAAGGACCCGTGGCTGGTCCAGATCGGGTCCACGTTGTCTTCAGAGGAACGCGAACGCTTAGTCGCTTTATTAAAAGATTTCAAAGATGTTTTCGCGTGGTCCTACGAAGACATGCCTGGAATCGATCCTGAGATTGTACAGCACCGGATCCCTCTTGACCCCGAGGCCCGACCTGTCAAGCAGAAACTCAGGAGAATCCGCCCTAACTGGGCCATTAAGATCGAGGAAGAGGTCACCAAGCAGATTGACGCAAGCTTCCTGCTGGTATCCAAATACCCGACTTGGTTGGCCAACATTGTTCCAGTACCGAAGAAGGATGGCAGAATCCGGGTATGTGTGGACTTCAGGGATTTGAACAGAGCCAGTCCGAAGGATGACTTTCCCTTGCCGCATATCGACGAGTTGGTAGATTTCACAGCGGGGCACGCTCTGCTTTCGTTCATGGATGGCTTTTCAGGCTATAATCAGATAGTAATGGCACCCGAAGACCGGGAGAAGACTGCTTTTACCACCCCGTGGGGTACATATTGCTACAGAGTAATGCCGTTTGGGCTGAAGAACGCTGGGGCTACATATCAACGGGCTGCAACCACAATATTACATGACATGATCCATAAAGAGGTCGAGGTGTATGTGGACGACATGATTGTCAAGTCCAAAGAAAGGGAGGGCCACTACACCGCCTTGCAAAAGTTTTTCCAAAGGATCAGGGAATTTAGGCTGCGGTTGAATCCTCAAAAATGTACGTTTGGTGTTACAGCGGGAAAAATGCTGGGATTTTTGATTACACAAAGGGGCATCGAAGTCGACCCTTCCAAAATCAAGGCCATCTTAGAAATGCCACCACCAATGACTGAAAAGGAGGTGCGAGGCTTTCTGGGTAAAGTGCAATTCATAAGGCGGTTTATCTCAAAACTAACCTTAACTTGTGAACCACTTTTTGGCCTTCTGAAGAAAGGAAAGAAGTTCCATTGGGACGGCCGATGCCAAGCTGCATTTGAACAGATTAAAGAGTATCTACAGAATCCACCCGTGTTGTCACCACCAAAGCCAGGGAAGCCGTTGATATTGTATCTGTCAGTAACCGAGACTACAATGGGCTGCATGCTCGCACAAGAGTCGGAAGATAAAGTGGAAAGGGCCATCTACTATCTGAGCAAGAAGATGCTGGATTACGAGACCCGCTACACTCCGCTGGAGAAGGCTTGTTTGGCCTTGGTATGGGCTACCAGGAAGCTGCGGCACTACCTGTTAGCTCACTCTGTAATGCTGGTTTCACGACTTGATCCCATCAAATATCTTTTCGAGAAACCAGCACTTACGGGTAGGCTAGCTCGTTGGCTGCTGTTGCTCTCCGAATTTGATCTCAAGTATGTGACGCGCAAGTCTGTAAAAGGGAGAGCGGTAGCAGAGTTCCTTGCCGACCACCCGGTTGAAGGGGATGAATCGGTTGAGTACCTGTTCCCAGATGAAGCCATTTTGCACATCGAAGACGAAGCTTGGACGATGTACTTTGACGGAGCGTCAAATCAGTATGGGTATGGGATAGGAGTGTTGCTGATAACACCTGACGATTCCCGCATCCCTTTAGCATTCAAGCTTCGGTTCAAAGTCTCGAACAATGAGGCAGAGTATGAGGCATGTATTGCCGGTCTAGAAGCTGCCCTAGAACTAGGGGCAAGGCGATTGGACGTCATTGGAGATTCGAACTTAGTTGTCTCTCAAGCGAAAGGAAACTGGAAAGTCAAGGAGGAGAAGATGATAATTTACCATCAGACCTTGGATTTGTTAATCCCTCGGTTTGAAAAGCTAAATTTCACTCACCTAGTGAGAGAGAACAACAGGTTTGCAGATTCAATAGCAACTCTATCTTCTATGATAGACATCCCATCTGGGGTCCGGATGCGTCCAGTCATCATTGACCAGAAATTTGCACCTGCCTATGAGTCAATCTCTGCCATAGATGAAGTGCAGGATAACAACCCTTGGTATCACGATATATGGAACTTCTTGGAAAAGGAGGCATATCCACTAGGGGCAAATGCCAAGGACAAGAGGGCAATTAGAAGAATGGCTGTTCAGTTTATCATCTGCGGGGGTAAGTTATACAAAAGAGGTCATCTGGGGATGCACAAGCTGTGCGTGGAAACCGAAGAGTCGAAGCGCCTGATGGAGGCCATCTATGGAGGAGAATGTGGGACACATATGAATGGAGTGATGCTGGCACGAAAGATCCTCAGACAAGGCTACTACTGGTCTACCATGGAGGAGGATTGTATCGGCTTTGTTCGGCGATGCCACAAATGCCAGATTCACGCAAACCGTATGAACATCCCGCCATCAAAGCTGTACAGCATGACATCGCCATGGTCATTCTCAGTTTGGGGGATCGATGTGATTGGACCTGTTACCCCGAAGGGATCGAATGGGCATGAGTTTATCTTGGTAGCAATAGATTACTTTACGAAGTAGGTCGAGGCCCAATCTTATGCCGTGTTGAAGGCTTCGCATGTCGCAAAGTTTATCAGAAACAACATTATCTGCCGTTATGGAGTCCCGAATGAGATCATTTCAGACAATGGTTCTCACTTCAAGAAGGAGGTGATTGATTTGTTGAAGAAATATAATGTGGCTTTTCATAAGTCATCCACGTATTGGCCACAGACCAACGGAGCAGTTGAGGCCGCCAACAAAAACGTCAAACACATACTGCGGAAGATGGTGGAAACCTATCGGGACTGGCCAGATAAGTTGCCGTTTGCTTTGTGGGGCTACCGAACTTCAATTAGAACTTCTACCGGGGCAACTCCGTATTCCTTGGTATATGGGATGGAGGTCGTTCTACCCATAGAGATTGAGGTTCCGTCTTTACGAGTACTGGCTGAGTGTCAGATAGCTGAGGCAGATTGGCAGTAGAGCAGATTCGAGGAACTCATGCTCTTTGATGAAAGGAGATTAAAAGCACTGTACCATGTCCAAGGATATCAACGCAGAATCGCCCGGGCTTTTAACAAGAAAGTTAAGTCCAGGAATTTGAAGGAAGGAGATTTGGTGCTCAAGGACAACTGAGCTCCCATCCATGACCCAAGGGGCAAGTTCAGACCCAATTGGACTGGTCCCTATATCATTAAGTCTATCTGGTCAGGTGGAGCTGTGGTTCTGATGGACCTAGATGGCCTAGAGTTCTCCCAACCGATCAACATGGACAAGTTGAAGAAATATTACCCTTGAGAGGCTCGCTAGGTCGAAAACCCGAAAGGGCGACCTAGGCAAAATTCAGAGCACAAAAAATTAGAAAATATAAAAACTGAGCTCGCAAGGTTGAAAACCCGCAAAGGGCGACCTTGGCAAAAGTTAGAGCGCAAAAGGAGAGTGAAAATACTCGAGTGAACCCAAGCCTGAACTACGTAAGGCTTGATTCCCATCTTTGGGATACGTAGGCAGCTTCATCCTGAAGTTCAGCCATAAATTCTTCCCCGATCAACTTTGTCCATTTGATCATCTCAGTCATCTTTGTCCATCAGCATTTGCCGCAATCTCCGGTACATTGTTTTTCAGACTAGGGGCAACTTTCCGTTGCCGTACAAGTGCCGCGGTACCATTCAGACAAGGGGCAACTTTCCAGTTGCTAGGATCCGGGTTTGTACATCTCAGCGACAGATCTCAGGCGTGTCCAGTTCTGATCCATATCGAAAATAGTTTTGAAAAGTTTTAATGAAGATGACTCTGTTCAAATAAATCTTTTTACAACTGAGACCATTTCTGGACCAAAACGGAAAATTTTCAGTACCACAGCCTTCAATTTCATTGATTTCAAATAGAGTTCTCTTGCTCTTGCATACAATTGAAGTTGCTTTTTATTACATTCATAAAGAAAACTTGAAAGTACTAATAAAGCAATAAATCCGGGGCATGGTCAAGTCAAATGTCCCTGCGCCCCCTCCCAGAGCTGGTCAAAGCCTCTGATACCAAAGTGGGCCCCTCCTGTGCCTCTTCATTAAGCCAATCTAAGCACTCATCAGACAAAGTGCAGCTGAAAGTGGGAGCGGGGGCCAGGAGTTCTCTCGTCCTCCATGCTGTGGCATATCGGGCCAGCTGTGCGCCTCGAATTGGGAATGTAGCCGGATACTCTATCCCTTCCGGCGGGCAAGTCTGATTATGACCAAACTGGCGCAGAATACGGAATGGAAAGTAGAAGACGCAGCGAGTCAAGCCAATCAATTGAATCCCGGGTTGACGGGTCATGCTGTAACTCATTACCGAGAGATTGAGCCAAGGGCACCGCTAGGCAATGCGGTCTGCGGATAAACTGCACATCCATTCAAACCACCAACCCTCATCAAGGGCGTCAACTAGGCGTTGCCTGAAGAAGTAGCCACGAGCTGAATATGCTGGGCAAGAGTCCACAACCTTCAGTTTATCCATTAACCACACCTGGGGAGGGATAAAAAAAAAATGATGAGAGAATAAAGAATAGAGAGAAGTACGATGAGAGGAAAAGTGAGAAAAGGGCTTTGGTGAGAAAAACCGAGCCTGAGGGCCGAGTGATGTGAGCAAACATAAAATGTGAGATGGGGTGGGAAACATTACCTGCAGTAATAGTGGACTCCCTGCTAATCTGATCGTCTCTCGACGATAAAAGGCGTCTAAGCCCAACAGTGTCTCAGCCAGGACCATGGCAATGCAACTCTTGCCCTCCTTCAAGCCTTGGGCAACTTCAATCAACCGGACACTGGGCCCTCCGGAACTAGAGACGAACAGAAAATGAGAAAGCAGGCATAGACAGAGGGCGTGTCGCCGAAAGCCTTGCCAGTGATGGTCGCCGCGATCACCAATCTCGGAAAAACGACAAACCAAGCTCGGAACATCTAATGTCCCGTCACAAATTAGAGAACGAGCATCGGGCATTGAGAGCCCACACATTTGTCCTAAGGCTTGGGCATGGCCAAAACGAAGTTGGGGCAGGATCTCCTCATTACGCCCAGATTCCATTAGAGCTTGGAAATCTTCAAAAGTGGGACACACCTCTTGCCCGCTAAAGCTAAAGACATGTGTTACCGGGTTCCAGAACCTTGCCGCGGCATGGAGGAATGGAAAATGCAGCGGGGTACGGCGCAAAGTGAATAGTGCGTTTATGCCGAAAGCCCGGAAATTCAGCTTTTCCGAGCCATCCAAGTTGTTAATCCAAGTTGCGAGATTTTGGGCAAGAAATTCTTCCATTTGGAGTAAATCAGTGTGGAAATGAAGGAAACCACGAAGTTGAGACCCTTTTGAAGAAGATAAGGTTGAGTGAAGGACAGATGTCAACATTCTGCTGGTGCTGACATTTTAAGTGCCGACCGGCCAACTATAGTGCCGACCGGCCATCTGTTTTGGCCGGTAGATCATCTTTTCGGCCGATGGTCATTCCTCAAGGCCGGTAGCCTTTCTGCTCGGCCGGTGGTCCTCTTCCTTGCCCTCTGAGCTGTTTATGCTAGGAATTTGGAAAATCCCACCACTTCCAATACCCTCCGGAGATCAATTCTTACGAGGGCGCGCCCATTTGCTTATCGAGTTGTGGCATATTTGCTTATCGAGTTGTATTTCACTCTCTTTGAGTCTTTGTAATGTTTATCAAGGTGTATTCGCATTTGGCTAGTTTGCTGAGTCCCCCTGTTTTGCTTATCGAGTTGTAATTGGTTTACTACCTGATTATTACGATGCGATGCTTTGTTTTCAAAACACAGTTTCAATTTCAGTCACATTGTTATGTGATGCCTTGCGATGCGATGCATAGAACGCGCAAATGTAACACCTTTTGAACAAATAGCTGTTCCATCTCCATCATATGTTTTGCAAAAAACACACGCTTTTGAGAAATAAAACCTGCCCGAGGCAGTGCAATGTGGTTAAACTCCTAGTAAAAAGGAAAGTAAAGCAGAAGGATAGCAGGGTAGCAGAGTGCTGGGTTTGACACCGGTAACCTCCCCCTTTCGATCATCGTACCTTTTGCGCCCTTGTTCGGGTCAATCGTATGATTTGGCACCCTTATCACTCAAGGCAGTCCAAGAAATCGCGCATTCAGAACATAAATGGAGCTTCGAGTTGACCTCGTACCACAACTTTCGTGAGCAATGCTCGGGACATGCGAAGGATGTCCCTTCCCGTATCCTTTCATATCTTGTCAATTCTTTAAATCATTTCAATTATACTGTGTTGCAATACGTTGCATCTCAACATCATGTTTTACCATGTTCAATTTCAAGTTTCTCTATATACACATTGCATTGTATGCGTGCTTTGCTTTACTGATATGTGTTCAAGTTTCTCTATATACACATTGCATTGTATGCGTGCTTTGCTTTACTGATATGTGTTCAAGTTTCTCTATATACACATTGCATTGTATGCGTGCTTTGCTTTACTGATATGTGTTCAAGTTTCTCTATATACACATTGCATTGTATGCGTGCTTTGCTTTACTGATATGTGTTCAAGTTCTTTTCTATATACACATTGCATTGTATACGTGCATTGCTTTACTAATATGTGTTCAAGTTTCTCTATATACACATTGCATTGTATGCGTGCTTTGCTTTACTGATATGTGTTCAAGTTCCTTTCTATATACATTGCGTGCACGTGTGCATTGCTTTACTCACATATGTTCAATCCTACTATCTTGCTGCACACATTGCATGCATTGTCACACACTTTCGACTGCCTTGTCATGCATATTGCTAACAAAATATTGTACCTGTTAAGCTTGCTTTCTTTGCAGGCACGATATTGTATGTACGGCTCATTTGAGGCCGGCGCAACCGGACGAGCCGCACAGGTATTGTATCCTCCGAGTGAGACGTACTGAGAATTGCATAATTCTCTTACATCTTTTCTGCATTGTAGTGTAGATCGGCGTATGCCAGCTTATAACTGTCGCATGTGTGCTTCATTACAGCTTTCTTTGCATGATCATAAGTTATGCTCGGCTTCTTGCATCGTCTTGCATTTTGCCCCTGCCTTCGGGCGCATACCTTGTTTGTCTTGCATGTTTGTCCAAGTCTTCAGCCTTGTCAAAAATGGGTCGTCTCTGGGCTTTGACATTCACTCCCGTCATCGTTATGACTTCCGAGTTCTGTCAAAGAGGGGCAACTGTAGACACCCCATTTTTGACCGCCCTCAAGACTTGGACGTCACCGCTTGAACATTCGGTGATTATCTATGTTGGTGTTTGTTTTGAGTTCCCGGAGGTCCCGGCTACGCGCCGTGCCTCAGGACCTCTCAACCGGTTTGTTCTGTGCTTGGTTTTGTACTAAGGCTTGTGTGTTTTTGCATCTGAGGGTAGGGGGAGGCTTGTTAGCCATCCCTGAAGCCTACAAGCTGCCCCATACCTCCACCGGCACCCCCTAGCGGCCACCGGCACTTATTTCTCAAAACTTTTGGCCGGTCGGCACTGTATTGTGCCGACCGGCACTATTTTGTGCCGGTGACTGTTTTGGCTGGTCGGTGTGACCCCTTTGCACCCCCAGGGATGGTGCATGCCAGCTGTGACAGCTGGGGTGCACCATCACCACTCCCCATGCCCGGGTTTGCACCCTTTGCACCCTTGAACCCCATAAACCTTCTAGAAGGTTGAACCCTTGGCCAAGCTTCTTGGAGAAGCTTGGCTAGCTGTCTTAGCTTCCCTTGGAAGCCAAGACCCTCTTGCACCTCTTGAACCCCCCTCTCTTTGCTTAGCCACTAAGTTAAGAGCTTTATTTTGCCTATATAAGCTCATCTCTTCCCCTTGAGTTAGGGGTTAGCCATTTTAGGTCAAAAACCAGAGCTTATATCTATATATCTGTGTGATACACACTCTCTCTATATATTTTTCCCTCTCTCTCCTCTTGTGTGTGTGTTTTTGGGCCTAAAAGTGTAGTTCTACCTCATTTTTGCACCATTACACACACTATTACACCTTAGCTCGCGATTGAGGGACTTGGGAGGTTGATTGTTGTGATTTTGCACTGACTTTGATCACTAGAGAGTGGCTGCTCCACCTGTTCTTCAAAGGATCTTCAAGGGTGAGCTTGTTACTTTAGTTTCTCCATTCTTGCACTAGCTTTCTACCCCTCTTGCTTTGTGTTTTTGGATTTGTGTTTAACATAAAAAAGACTTGTTTTTCCTTGCTTAAGAACATTCATCAAGGTTGTTTTGTGGTTTGGGTAGAGTCTCACCCTCTTAGGCCTTGTTTTGGCCATTTTGGAGCCTTTTCTTGAGGCCTTGTGTACTTGGTGTTTTTGATCTTCTCACCACTGAAAACCAGTGGGTTTTCAGTGGTGAGGAAGGTATTTTTAAGTCTTAGATAGGGGAGGGACACCCCTCTCCCCTTGGCCCCTTGCTTGCCTTTGTTTTGGGCTCAAATAATAGCATGTATGCATGGTTGGTTTTGGCTGCATTTCAGAGCATATTTGTGGTTCACATGACATGTTATGCCTCTGTTTTAGGTTGGTTTTATGGTCCTTAACATGCCTCTTATGTTTGCTTTGAAATGCTCTCTTATGCCTAGAAATATGCCATGCTTTGAGGCCATGTTTCCTTGCATGTTTTAGCTTAGTTTCATGGAGATACTAACATCATTTTGCCATGTATAAGGGCTGTGGGCCACTGTTTTCGTCATATTTAACATGCTTGACATGGTTGTTTTGCATGATGGCTTGTAAGCCTTAGGTAGGTGATCCATGTACATGCATTAGATAGCCTATTTGGATGATTTGGGATCATTTGACATGCTATTTCAGACCCTAATCCATGCTCATATGTTTGTACTTGTCATCTCTTTCATGCTTTAAAGGTGTATCCTTTTATGCCTAAGAATAGGCCTTGTGTATGCTCCCATGATCAATGCATTCTGGGGGTGCCATGTGAGGGGATTTGGGTGTCATTTTGCATACTAAAAATCTGTTTTTGGTTGTTAAATTCATGTCATGAGTGGTTGTGTAAGTGGTAGTAAAATGCCCTTTTGGTGCCTTAGGTTTAGGCCCATGAACTTGCATGTTTGGGTAGTATTTTGGTCATCATTTAGGGCTTGTTTTGCCACTATTTTGGAGTGGTTTGAGGGCTGCCCCATTGAAGTTAAGGCCACCATTGTATGTTCATTACATGCTTGATGCATGTTTGGTTCATCGAGTGTTGTAGTAGGTTGGTCCCATTGCTTGATTGGCCCGTGTTTGCATGCCACTTATACCTTGCATGCTCTAGCATTTTGCATGCCTATTGTGATAGTTGCATGACACTTGGTATGCTTTGCATCTTAGTCCCATTGTTGCATAATTTGAGCTATATTGCATACATGCATTCCATGGCTTGGCTTGGGGATTGTCAAGCCAAGCATAGGATTGAGAAGAGTTCACACTTCAAGTGGTGCAACTCGTCTCAATTCTTGGTCACCAAGACCTTTGACTAAGACATGATAAGGCCTTGGATTTCATTTGTTTGTTTGCATGCATTACCATTAAAATGCAACCTTGGTTCCTTAGGCCATCATGCATCAAGATGCATAATTGATGGCCCAAGAGCCAAGAGTCATGCCTCCTTAAGTCCCCAAGCATGATAGGAGGCATTGGCCATGCTTACATATGCTCAAAATCCATGCCATGCGCTGCTGGTTTGCTGCTGCTGTCAAACTGTCCTCTGCAGGAACTTTCTGCCGACCGGCAGTACAGTGTGCCGACCGGCACACTTTTTGTGCCGATAAACTCTACAAGAAGTCGGTGGCCAATTTAAGCAGCCGGTGGTTACTTTCTCCAGCCGGTGGGGTATTGCAGTTCATATAGAAGGTATTCTGGGACTTTGGGGATTTTTTTGGAGAGGCAGGGCAGTAGAAACAGAAGCAACAGTGTCATGACGCGGGTTTCCGGGCAAAGTTGGATCGAACATGCATCATTCACGCACCCCGAGGCAGGGCTGAGGCCCCTTTCTCTTATGTTAACATTTAATTTGATAATTAGAAATTTTTGTAATAATTAATTTATTCTGTATTTGGACTGTATTATTTTTGGACTGTATATTCTTTTGGTCCCTCCGTGTGAGGACATAATTGTAATAAGTGTGTGTGGGTGTGTGCATGTCTTCCTACCTCCATTTCTTTCTTCGCTTTTATTTACTTGCTTTGATGGTTAGTATTAGGGCACGTTTATTTTAGCATACCTTATGCAATGCATGCGTGCATCCATGCATTTGTTGACATACATCAGGCTTAGCACATCATACAAACTGCATCGTACTTTCAATTCCAAATTGAATGCGTGATAGTTGTAGCATTTCACATGCCATGTCTAGGATAGCCGAGCCTGCCTAGATTACATCTTTGCATGTGTTGCATTAGACATTTCAGTATGCTTAGGTCCATGCATGGATTTCTAACGAGCTTCTGTTTTGGCTTGGAGTACTAGGTGAGCTTTTATGCTTTAGCATATCGCATGAGTGTGAATGTTGCCATAATAGCATGATTACCATGAGGCTAGCTGCTTATGTGATATAACTGCTTGAATGCCTGTGGATGGAGGTCAGATTACCTAAATTGGGACAATGCATTAAAAACTGTGAGTTTCAAGCCCACTAGTTAGTGGCAAAACCATCTTTTCTAAAGCCCACTTGAGGGTGGCAAAACCTGCATTTTAGCCTACTTGCGAGTAGCAAACCGTTTTCAAAACAAACATGTAGTGTTTTGTTCCAACTTAGGCGATTTGGTCTATACTTGTTTGCTGTGCGCATAACATAGTAATTCTAGGCTAATAATTGGAATAAGAGCATGTAATGTTTTCAAAATCGGATATCACGGTTACTAGAGGCCGGTCTTCGGACCGGGCGAAAGGGGGTGCTCATAGCTGACCTTCCCCGATCGTACCCAACCTCCCGAGCCAAGACCACTTTGGTGATGACGGACATGTGGCCTTCGGCACCGAGTCAGGGTTTCCTAAATTTCCCATTTTAAAATATTTAGGTGGCGACTCTGTAATCTGGCAAAGCAGTCCATGTTTGGCACTACTTTTCAAAAAATCTGTTTTTCTTCAAAACGATTTGCCAGAGTTGGACTCTTTGGTTCAGATTAAGAACCGTGACACAAAAGGGAGTCCGAGCTGTAACATTGAGGTCCCCCCGCGGACGTGTTACAGTGCATTGATGCCAAAACCCCGGAAGTTCAGCTTTTTTGAGCCATCTAAGTTGGCAATCCAATTTGTGAGATTTTGGATAAGAAATGCTTCCATTTGGTGCAAAAAATGAACTGAAATGGAGAAAACTACGAAGCTGAGGCTTTTGTAGAAGATAAGGTGTTGAATGGAAGACAGGTGTCAGTATTCTGGAGGTGCTTGCCATTTTTGGCTGATTTGCCAAAAATAGTGCCGACCGACCATCTTTTTTGGCCGATTGGCTAGTAATAATGGCCGATGGCCATTTCTTGTGGCCGATGGCCTCTCACTTTGGCTGAGGGCCTCCCCCTTTGTTCTCTAAGCTGTATAAGTGTTGAAGATGTTGAGAACTTGTGACTGGTTCCACTTCAAATGCCTTTCGGTGATGATTTTGCGAAGTCGCGCTTGTGTTACTTCAATTTGTTTATCGAGTTGTTGTACTTTTGTTTATCGAGTTGTATTTTGTGTTCTTTAGTCCTTGTCTTGCTTATCGAGTTGTATTTACATTTGGTTAGCTTGTCAAGTTCTTTGTTTTGCTTATCGAGTTGTTTTGTTGTTAGTTGGTTCACTACCTGATTAATACAATTTGAGTGTTTGATTTTCAAAACAAAGTTCAATCTCATTTACATTGTTATGTAATGCGATGCGATGTATAGAATGTACAAATATAACACTTTTTCAACAAAAAGAGCTGTTTCATTCCATCATGTTTTCCTTTTGCAAAAGTACATAGTTCTGAAGAAAATAAAATCTGCCTGACGCAGTACAATGTGCAAAACTACTAGTAAAAAGGAAAATAAAACAAAAAAGGAGAAAAGCAACAAAATGTCTGAATAAAGCAAAAAGAGAAAAGCAGCAAAATGTCTGGATCGGCGCCAATCTCCTCAAGTACGGGAGTCTGTCCTCGTCCTCTTCCTGGACGAAGGTCCAGGATCGCCGCCATCACCTCCGCTGTCTGAGCCATCTCTGGCCTCATCTTGAGACGACTCTGCCTCTGCATCAGACTCGTCATCATCCGGGGAAGGCTCTCGTGAACTACTCCCAGAGCGAGTGCATCTATGCCTGCCTCAGCTATGTATCATCATCCCCTGTCTGGCTCCCCCTACTGCTCTTGGAGGCGCTGAAGGTCCTGCTAGAGCACCCCCTGCAGCCAGAATCTGGAATAGGGCCTGAAAAGAACAATTGGTAGATACATCAGTTATGCTATGCAAAGTCGAGTATGGTGTCAAATACAGTGTATGATTGCAGTGTATGAATGATGTGAACAGTACATGAGATACAGTGTGTCAGTGCCGTGAGTGGTATGTCAGTGCAGTGTATTGAATGTCGTGTTGATAATGTAATGCATCAGATTATGTATGGAACAGATTGTGCAAAGTTTTGGGACTGAGTTTGAAGGAACTTACCGGGATACCATAGATGGTCAGTAGGTCTATGCTCCTCTGCAGCATCCCCATCACTGAGGCCGTCAGCTCCAAAGACTGACTAGTGTACTCAATCGAAGCCTGCAAAAGTGTTGAAGTATTTAGTATTCCGCAGAATATCAACTGAAATGAAATGACTGTACAGAATGAAAAGTATAGTACGTACCAGGGTCGAACCGCAAACTCCGACGAGCTCATGATCAACCGGAGAAGGAGCGATGGGTATCTGATAAGTCTCCCCACCCTGTCCTCAGAATGTCATGGTGGTGGGTAGCGCTGGCCACTCTACTCCCTGTCCCCTCCAGGACCCACTCCTGTCGCAGGCCCGAGACGGCCTCGATACTCCTGCTCCTCCGGCTGGCGCTGTAGGCCTTTCCCTCTCAGCTCGGCGAGCACTGGTCAAAGGTCGCATAAGATAGGTCTGGATGAACTCGGTGTAGTCGCCCTCATCTCTGAAGAGGTCAGAATCCCAGCCTATCGTGAAATCCATCATCTCCTCCAAAGTGTACCTCTTGGTGGCCCTCGTATAGGTAGAAGGTGGCCTTGGGACTATCTGCTCAGGCACGCCAAGGGTCTGCCGCAAGAAGTGCTCCCCGAAATACCAAGCCCGGCAGACTGGACCCTCCAGCAAAATCCTGAACCGGGCAGTCTCTTGAGCACCTGCGTACTGTTCTCTCACTACCTCCGGTAACACGGCCCAAGGCTGCCAGGTGATCTGCAAATGACAGGATATACAGTTTGTTATCTGTTATTGAAAGTGCAATGTAAAACGAAGCTTAAATAAATTGTAATGTTTGAAATACCTCTGTTGCGGTAATGGTATCGAAGTATCGGCGGAAGAATAGGAAAGACTCCCTCGGCCTCCACTCGCACCTCACATCGTATCAATGAGAGTATGGAACTGTGGGGGGCGTCTCCACATCCAGCACTGGGGCAAGCCTCGGAAAGTAGGCATACACCCACAACTACATAGTGTAACAGGGTAAAAATGAGTAGGCTTATCAGTAAGGCAGTATGCAGATAAAGTAGAAATCAAAGAATGGTGTGCAGTGTATTGTGCAGAGTGTGCAGTGTACAGCCAGTGTGAAGCAAATTGCATGTATGCAGTTTGTGTAGTGTACAGCCAGTGTAAAGCAGATTGCATGTATGCAGTGTGTGTGGTGTACAGATAGTATAAGGCAAAACTGTAAAACAGAAAGGGAAAATGTACCTCCCAGGCTCGCCAGTAGCCCCCAAGTAGATGTCCGCTGCGGCGAGAGAAAGAGCTCATGTATCCATAGAGTGTGGCTAGGCCTGCGCCGCCCCAGTCGTAGCGCCGGATCCGCGTCACATCCACCAGCGCGCTCAGCAGATAAAGAGCAACAGTGTTCGCCCGGTCGGTCAATAGGGTGGTACCCAGCAAGAACATGATGAATCCTCGAGCGTACTGCTCCACCTCTTCGCGAGTCGTAGGCGCCTATATCCGAAAATGGTCCTCGAACCAAGAATACCTCACGAACCCTGGACGGGAGAGAGGTGGTCGAGCACCAAGCAAATAGATTTAGGCAGCGTCCCACTCGTCCATGTCAGTATCGAAAGGGATCAGATCACCCTCTACTCCGATGCCTGTGAGCATAGAGAAGTCGAAGAGAGTCATCGTCATCTCCCCTGCAGCAGAAAGGTGGAAGGAATCGGTGGTGTCCCACCACCTCTCCACCAGTGCACATAGAAGGGGCCTACTCGCAGTGAGGCGCGAGAGTCCCATGCAGAAAACGCCAAAGCCAGCCTGATCAACGATATGACGAACCGTATCGGGCAACTCCATGTACCAACCTCGGGCAATGGTGTTCCCATATCCCCAGAAGGCATGGGAATCTCCCTGTGTTCAAAGACAAACAGATGCGAAGTAGTATTAGATATACAGTGTTTGAATGCATTCAGAGTTGATGAAAATGCAGTGTGTGTGCATGTGTTCGAGTCGACACAGATATCGTGTGATTGTGCTCTGGGTGAACTAAGCATATGATGTATCAGTGTGTTTGGGTTATTCAGTTGAAAAACAGAATTGGCTATTCAAGATATCTGATCTACATTACAGAAAGTAAAAGAGGGGAAGAGTATACCTCAGCGGCGTCGTAGGAAAGGTGCGACTCTGGCTCACGTAGCAAGAGCTCCAACGGCGCACTTCGTGCGTAGCTCTTGAACTGGCAGATACTATCAGGAGGCAGTATGTGTATCGCCGGCCGGTATGTCACTGAGTCGAACGGTCGAACGCTAAGAGGCAAGAGCTCGACCTCAGGATCCGTGTCCATCTCTGGGGGAGTCCCACCCCGTGGAATATCGTCAGCCATCTCGAGAAGAGTGCACAAGTGGTCGAAAGTGTGAAAAATGGGTGAAAATGCAAAAAGTCAACCAAAAGTCAACCCCAACGGGTAAAAAACGGAGGAAAATGACAAGGCTGGGAAGAGGGCACGGGAATCAAGGTAAACTCGGGGAAACAAACCCCAAGTGGTGGAAATCGAGAATGGGGCACCGAAATCGTGTTTTGTTCGGTTCAAAGTGTTTGGAACGAAGAGGTTTTCGCGAATCGGAAGTCGCGGGAGGCTCGAAAACAAGGGAAAAGCTCGGATCTAAGGTTGAAAAATGACCTAGAGAGAGAGAGCAAGGATTTTCAGCAAGGGAGAAGTGAGGATATAGGGTTTGGAACCCTATATTTAAAGACCCGAGGCAAAATGTCAAAACTGCCCCGAATTTGCCATTTTTGGCCGATTGGCCAAATTATTAGTCGATCGGCTAAATAGTTGGCCGATAAGATCTTTTTGTGGCTGATGGATGGCCGATGGCCTCCCCTTGTGGTCGATGCACCTCCAATACCCTTGTTTGGATCGATTCTGTTGATTGATACGCTAACCTCTCAAGAAAGTGCAAGAAAGTACACTTTTGAAGCTTAAATGGCCCCCGTGGTGGCCTTGAACCGTATCTTCTGTGTACGGTGCTTGGTATGCGCGAGTTGTATCCTTTTTTGTATCCTTTTGTATATTGCGATATTTGAAAATTGCTTTGGATACCTTGCATTACAATGTTTTACATGTTTGTAATAAGCGCGCTTGTTATACGTCCTTTCGCTCTTGCATTGAGCATGCCTCATCTTGCTTTGAAGTTGCATCTCAATGTCACGAGTAACATGCCTTTACCATGCTTACGTTGAACATGTGCCTCTCTTCCTCACATTGTTATGCACACACTATATGCGTTGTCGAACACGTTTCATTTGCATTGTCATGCACACCTTCCTCTCATTGTTATGCACACACTATATGCGTTGTCACGCACATTTTGTTTGCATTGTCATGCACATCTCTTTTGCATTGTTATGCACACACTATATGCGTTGTCACACACGTTTTACATACATTGTTATGCACACTTCACCTGCATTGTTATGCGTTTGTTTCGCTCGCATTGTCATGCAACCTGTTTCATTTGCATTGTTATGCACACTTCACCTGCATTGTTATGCGCGTTCTACCTACATGTGTTTCTACTCTATTGTACCTATTGAGTTTCTTTCTTTTGCAGGCGCGATATTGTATGTACGGTTCATTTGAAGCTGGCACGACCAAACGTTATTGTATGTGCGGTTCTTTCGAGAAGTTCCAGTTCTATTTGTCTGCTAACCTTTCTCCACTCGCGTGCCGCGTTTGGACGTATCTGCATGTTCGCGTTCGTCACGCGTCGTGCAACCTTTCTCCACTCGCGTGTCGCGTTTGGACGTATCCGCATGTTCGTGTCGTCACGCGTCGTGCAACCTTTCTACACTCGCGTGCCGTGTTTGGACGTATCCGTATGTTCGCGTTCGTCGCGCGTCGTGCAACCTTTCTTCACTTGCGTGCCGCGTTTGGACATATCCGCATGTTCGCGTTCATCGCGCGTTGTGCAACCTTTCTCCACTTGCATGCTGCGTTTGGACGTATCCGCATGTTCGCGTTCGTCACACGTCGTGCAACCTTTCTCCACTCGCGTGCCGCGTTTGGACATATCCGCATGTTCGCGTTCGTCACGCGTCGTGCAACCTTTCTCCACTCGCGTGCCGCGTTTGGACGTATCCGCATGTTCACGTTCGTCATGCGTCCTTCAACTTTTCTCCACTCGCGTGCCGCGTTTGGACGTATCCGTATGATCGCATTCGTCATGTGTTCTGCAACCTTTCTCCACTCGCGTGTCACGTTTGGACGTACTCACACTGTTATGTGCATCGCGCTTTCTTGCGCAACCTTTCTCCACTCGCATTTGGCATGCGTTTGGACGTATCTCTCTCCTCTCGCGTTTGATATACGTTTGGATGATTGTGCTTTCTTGCACAGTCCTTTCCTCTCATGCGTGTGCCACACTGAGAGATGCTCTCTTTCTTCTCTTGCGTTTGTTACGCTGAGAGATGTTGTGTTTGAGACTCCGGGTTTTCTTGGTAGTCGCTTTTAATCTTCTCCGCGTGAGACGCAATGAGAATTGCATAATTTTCTGGCATCCTTTCTGTTGGAATGTGTAGGACTGTTATTTCTTATTCGCTTGCTTAAAATGTCGCATTTACTTTGCATGTTATGCTTCATTACAGCTCTCTTTGCATGATCATAAGTTATGTTTGGCATTGTGCTTGTGATTTGCATCTTGCCCCTGCCTGCGGGCGCGTCTATTTGTTATCTTGTATGTTTGTCTAAGTCTTCGACCTTGTCGAAAATGGGTCGTCTCTAGGCTTTGACATTCACTCCCGTCATCTTATGACTTTCGAGTTCTGTCAAAGAGGGGCAACTGTAGACACCCCATTTTTTACCGTCCTCAAGACTTGGACGTCATCGTTTGAACACTTGATGATCATCCATGCTCGTGTTCGTTTTGAGTTCCCGAAGGTCTCGGCTGCGCGCCTTGCCTTAGGATCTCTCAATTTGTTTGTTTTGTGCTTGGTTGTGGACCAAGGACTTATGGTTTTTGCTTCTGAGGGAAGAGGGTGGCTTGTTGGCCATCCCCATAACCCATCGGCTAAGGCATCGGCCATAAGTGGTGGCCGATCGGCACTCTTTTTGATCGATCGACACTCTGTTTGGTCGATCGGCCATATTTTCTAGCCGAGACCTTTCCACCTGCTTTTGCAGATATTTTTGTGCCAGCTGTGACAACTGGTGAGCACAATTCTCATCCTCCATATACGTGTATGGAGGGATTATATCGAGACTCAAGCTTGTTCAACAAGCTTGAGAATTGAAATTCTATAAGAAGGGAGACCCTTCTCCCTTTCCAGAGGTTCTGAAATCTTGAGATACAAGTTCTATATCTCTCTATATATTCCTCCCTCTCTCTCTCTATATTTGTGTGAGTTTGAGCTCAAAAGTGTAATTTCTTCATACTTTTGCACTAAAGCACCCACTAGAACACCATCCTTTTGTTGCTGAGGCTTCTTGAGGTTGTTTTTGGTTGTTTTGGACTGGTTTTGATCCAAGAAGAGTGTTGGAGTTGTATTCTTGAAGGTGTTCTTCAAGGGTGAGTAAACCACCTTTTAATCCCTTGTTTTGGCTTTAGCTTTTTGACCTATTTGCATGCTGATTTAAGCTTAACTTTCTACTATAAAAAGTTCTGATTTTTCATGCTTGTGATGTTTGTTTAAGGTCACTTTTGTGTTTGGGGTAGTCTACCCCCTCTTAGGCCTTGTTTGGCCTTGCTTTGTGCCTTCCTTTTTGAGCTATTGGGACCACTTTGTTTGAACCTTCTCACCACTGAAATCCAGAGGATTTTCAGTGGTGTAAAGGTGGTTTTGAGGTCCCAAATAAGAGAGGGTCATCCCCCCTCCTGGTGTCTTGTATGCTAGTATAAATGGCTCATAATAGTAGCATGTTTGCTTAGCTTGTTTTGGCTCCATTTCAGCAAGTATTTGGTGTTATTTTTCCATGCTATACCTCTGTCTGAGGTTGGCTTGATAGCCTCTTACATGCACCATGCACTTGTAGTGTAATCCTCTCTATTGCCTTAACATGCATCTTGTGTTTGGACCATCATTCTTGCATGTTTTGGCTCAAGTCAAAGAAGCTTTTAGCCTTGTTTTACCATGCTTAAGCTCTAATTTGTATTGTTTTAGTCATGCATGCGTTGTTTTGTATAGCCGTGGTTCAATCTAGCTTGTTAGCTTTGAGTGTCCAAGTTACAAGCATGCGTTACTTAGACTATTCTCATGATTTGGCATCATTCGAAATGATATTTCAGTGCATGTTTCAGGGTCAAACACTTGCCTTTGTCATCCTTTCAATGCTTTGAAGAGTTGGTGTTTCATGCCTTAAGAGTATATCATTGTGCATGCCTCTATGCTTAGGCCTTTGAGATGCTATCTCAGTGGGTTTTTGGGCTTATTTTGACGTGCCATAACTCTGATTTTTATTGGTTAAGTCATGCCATGTTTGGTTTTGATAGGTGTAGTGTAATATCCCTTTGTGGCCTCGCATGCTTCATGCTTTTGGTTTTTTTTTTCTTCTAGCTTGTGTTGGCTAGGTTCAAGCATGCTTTTAGTCTTGTATTGTCCTGCCTTGGGACTATTTTGAATGCCTTTGCCCCTTTGGGGCTTGTTTTGCATGGCCATGGCTTAAGTCCCTTTGCTCGTTTCGAGTTTTGAACTTTCTTGCATGCTATGCTTGTCTTGTTAGAGTGGTTTGGCACCATTCCATGCATGATTTCAGGGCCTATAGTGTTGTCACACTTGCATGCTTTTCACTCTTTAAGTGTTCTTGAGAGTTATCCTCTTTACGCCTTAATTCTTAGACCATTACATGCGCATGCTTGTCTTGCATTTCATGTCTTCAGTTCATCACTTTGGCCACTGATTTAGGCATGGCTGAGGTCTGTCCATTTTGGTTTAAATCCATCTTTTGCATGTTGTTGCATGCTTGTTCCTTTTTACATGTTGTTGCATGCTTATCTTTGCATGTTGTTGCATGATTGTTCATCTTTGTATGTTGTTGCATGCTTGCTCCATTTTGTTGTTATTCCATGCTTGGTGCATTGCATGATTTTGCATGCTTGTTGCATTGCATTGTGTGTGCATGCCTTGCCTCTTGATCAAACATGATAGAGGTTAAGCTCGCTTACGTGTTTTTGTGCATTTCATTCACATTGAATTGTGTGACTCGGCATCTTTGGCCATCATGCATCGAAATGTGCAATTTATGGCTCGAGAGTCGAGCACTACACTCCTTTGAGCTTCAAACATGATAAGGGGTGTAGTTGCACAACATTTTCTTGTAAATGTATTGCCATGCCTCTGTTTGTACTCTGCTGCAGCAAAAGGAGTAGTTTGCAGAAATCAGTGGCCGACCGGCCATTTTGGCTGCCGATCGGCTATCAATGTTTGGCCGATGGACTCATAAGTGGTCGATGACCCTTATCTCTTGGCCGATAGCCTCTCAGCATATCCATGGGGTGAATCAGAAGTGTGTTGGAGATTTGTACAATTTTCAGAGATGCAAAACAATGCAAACAGAGGCAACATGAGGCATGGCAACAGATTTCCAAGCGAGGCGATCGAGCATACATCATTCATCACTTCGAGGCAGAGCTGTGGCAGCCTGTTTTAGTTTCTTACTTAGCTGGTTTTGTAACTTAATTAATTTGTTTAATTAGTTAAGGGTTTTGTAATAATTAATTAGGTAGGATAGTTAGTTAATTAGTTGGTTTGTATTATTCATTCAGACCCTCCGTCGAGAGGGCGAATTTTGTAATAAGTGTGCGTGAGTGTGTCAATGTCTTCTAACCCCACGTCTTTCTCCCTTTTACTTAACCACTTACGATGGTTAGTTCTAGGTCATGTTTTGATTAGCATCCTTATGTTATGCATGTTTGCATCATTCATTTGTATTGCATGCACCGGGCTCAGCGCATCATACTAACTGCATTGTGTTTCAATACATTTACTTGAATACGTGTCCAACAGCATGTTATCAAGTTGTATTTCATATGCCATCTTAGAATAGCCGAGCCTATTTCTAGTTGCATTTTGCATGTGTTGCATTAGCCATTTTAACATGAACTAGGATCATGCATGATTTCTAACTAGCCTTTGTTTTGGCTCGGAGTACACTGTAAGTGTTTATGCTTTAGCATCTTGCATGAGTGTGAGTGTTGACATGATAGCATGCTTGCCATGAGGCTAACTGTTTAAGTGTTTAATTGCATGAATGCCTGTGGATGAAGGTTGGATTGCTTGAATTGGAACAATTCATCGAAATGCGAGTCTTAAGCCCGCTTGAGGTGGCAAAATCATGTTTTCTAAGTCCACTTGAGGGTGGCAAAATCCACGTCTTAGCCTACTTGCGAGTAGCACCTTCAAACCATTTTCAAACAAACATGAGATGTTTTGTTCCAACTTAGGCGATCTAGTCTATACTTGTGTGCTGTGCGCATCACGTAGTAAAGCTAGCTAATAAACCGGAATAAGAACGCATGTGTCTTCAAAAACAAAATATCATGTTAGTAAAGGCCGATCCTTTGATCGGGCGAGCGGGGGTGCTCATTGCATGACCTTCCCCTCTCGTACTCAAGTTCCCGAGCCGAGGCAACTTTGGTAATGACGGACACGTGGCCTTAGGCACGAGTCAGGGTTTCCTAAATTTTCCAAAATAAAACATTTAGATGGCAACTCTGTATCTGGCAAAGCAGTCCATGTTTGGCACTTCTTTATTAAAATTAGTTTTCCAAAACGATTTGTCGGATTTGGACTATTTGGTGATTTATCAGTCTTGCATTGCACTTGGTGTCATTGAATATGACCATGTTTATAAATACATAGTATACGTATGTTTATTGGGAGAAAAAAGGGGATGTACTTCGTATGTGACCATGTTTATAAATACATTGTGTATGTATGTTTATTAGGAGAAGAAATGGGATGTACTCCATATATCATTATGCTTATAAATACATTGCATATGTATATTTGTTTGGGAGGAGAAAGGGGATGGACTCCATGTAAAGCAAGCTGGCCAGAGTGTCCTGGGTGAAAGACCCGAAATTATATATATATATATACATAGGTGCCGATTCCCGCGGACGAAATTTTCGTAAAATGGCAGATTTGAAGTGATTATGGTGTTTGCATAATTGGGAACCATTGAGTTGTAGTCTCATTTTGGTTATTGAAAGATAATGAATTTAACTCATGAATTAAGTAGTATATATATGAATTGGAAATGAATTGATGGAAAATAGAATGAGATTGGCCTTAGTGGCATATAGATATGTAGGCCTTGTGGATACGGCCATATCGGTATTGTTTATGCACGTGATATTTATACCTTTGCTAAACTTCATATATTGTGTTAGATTATCTCTACTGGGCTGTTGGCTCACCCTATACGGGAATATCATTTTTCAAGTGCAGGTGAGATGTTTCCTCCAAGGCAATAGCATGGATGGACTTTTAGGAAGCAAGAGCTTCTTATTTATGCTTTATGTGTGTATGTTTGCTATTTGTAAAGCCAAGGGCTTAAGATGTAATGAGTGAGACTCAATTTGTGTAACCAAGCAATGACTTGGAAAGATGTAAGCCTAAATGGCATTTAAGTGGTTGTGAAACAGTGAACTCTGATGTATGAAAGTATGTTGTTTCTCATATTTATTCCACATATGAGTTATCCTTATTGTAATATTTTGGGGGGCGTTACAGTGTGTGTTGTGCAGAGGTGTTGTTATTGTAGTAGTAGTTTCGGCCATTGATTTAATAGTAACAGATATTCTGAATAAAAATATACAGTTAGTTAGTTGGTTAGTTACAAAGAAAGCAGAGTATACGTAGATATAGCATGGCAAGAGAGGATAAACGTATTACGTACCAGGATTCCAGAGATAATGTCACACCCTCAAAATAAATACATAAACCAATCATTTATAATATCCATAGGCATGAGATAGTAAAATATATTCATTCATCAGAGTGTTTCTTACAAAGGGTATTACATGTTGACAACAAAAGTAAATGCCCTACGAGCTTACAACTTTCCAAGTCAACACTTAGTTTTAACAAAAGAGAGTTCTAACTCTACACATCTTAAGCCCTTGGCTTGATTTACATGTAATACAAAAGATAACTACAAAAATAAGCCTTCAGCTTCTAAAACCTTCCAAGCTACAACCTTGGAGGCGGCATATCACCTGTACCTGAAAATGGCGTCCCATATAGGGTGAGCCAAAACCCAGTAGAGATATACTAAACCAAATATGAGTAATAACTAAAACATTAGCATTCGATAAATGGTTAACACTTACAAGCCAAATTACACCATTTACCAAAGTTATCAACAAGTACATCCATATCTTAAATCCATCTCTATTCATCCACCCAAGTTAATTCATAAGCATGGGTCATTATTCACTCGAATATTTCAATGTGAGACTACAATTCATATTAACAACATTTCAATCATTAGCAATTCGAAATGAGGCTACAACTCATATAGACAAACTTCAATTCATCAACAATTCAAAATGAGACTACATCTCATAATATTAATACTTCAATACTTCAATCATCTACGTTATGCAAACGTAATTAAGGTTTCGGGACTTTCACCCTGGATACTCCGGCCATGTTAGTTATCCATGGAGTCCATCCCCTATCTCCTCCCGAACAGGTTTGGGAGTACATCCCCTATCTTCTCCCAAACCATGGAGTACATCCCCTATCTCCTCCCAACCAAGATACATATACTATGTATACAAACGTTTTATCATATACAATGACCAATCCAGGCACATATTCAATGTGTTAATTCAACCGTCATATTCAATGACATAACTCAATTGATTAGTTTCAGTTTTCCCTAATCAACATGCAGTGTCTACAACAATCATGACTATCCTCCACCAATAGCCCAAAACAATTATTTCTAAATAGATAATAAATTTATCAAACAGATAAATTGTCAACAATTTCATAGGTGAGTGATTAATCAATCCAACTACACCATTCCAACTCATAGTTTCCCAATTTCATGATTTTCAACTCAATTTCATATTCCCACAATTCATCCAATTAATTATACAAATTAATTATTAAAACTTAATTAGGGCATTTTCTCCCCCTTTTTTTTAATATTGTTCACAAGGCCAAATTTCGTCAATCATATACAATAACCTCATTTTAGGGACCACACATACACTTGGAATCTCAAAAATAGAAAACCCCTCTTTCATAATTTCAATTTCAAACCCTAACTTCACCCAAAAACCCCAAATACCACCATTTATACAAAATGACCAACACTTATGTTAAAACTCATAGAGGAGAGTAGAATATCCCTACCTCAAATTTCGGAGCTCAAAGGAGAAGAGGAACCAAGCAAGTGGTGAACTCCAAAGGTTGCGAAATCAACTTCTATTCGGATAGAAATGGAGGTCTTGAGAAGCTCCAACACTTTAATGAAGACACAAGGGTTGGGTCTCACTAAATCAAGATCAAAATGTAGAGAGAAAGAGAGAGTATTCTAGAGTGAGAAGCTTTCAACCTAGGGTTTTGGAATGCTTTAGAGAGAGAGTGGGCCGAAAAAAGTGATTCAAAATGGCTTCTTCTCGGACTGAAATACACACAGTCCACTCGAGCGTGGAATGCCCCGCTCGAGCATCAGACACAGACTCCCGCTCGTGCGTGAAAACGGACGCTCGAGCGTCGAAAGCACACTTCCAGTTTCTGCAAACCTGCGAAAAAATACTGAAGGCTGAAGAATTCCGCTCGAGCGTCAAAATGGTTGCTTGAGCAGAGGAGCAAATGCAAAAGGGCCCGCTCGACTGTTAAAAGCCTCGCTCGAGCGGGGAGACCAAAATCTGGGAAGTTGCTATTTGTTTCTAAACACAAACAATCTGTTACAAACCTGCCCAACACATCCCAAAACTCAAATACAAAGAATTAAATGACAGAAATACAATACAGACAACAACAATAATCCACGAAACCGAGTCCGGAATACAATAAACAATTGAGGGAAAAGCGGGATCGTTATATATATATAAAAAAAAAAAACCAAAGTGTATATCTATGTTTCAAGATACTAAGACATGAATTTCATAGAGTGATATTGTTGTTGCCTAAGAGCATCTCCAATGGAGTTGCCAAAGCTATAATTTGGCAAAAGTGACAAAAAAGGTGTCTCCAATAGCCTGCTATTCTTCTTGCCAAAGATAGCAGATGACATTTCTGTTCTCAAATTTGACAAGTTGAAACATGCCATATCATCAAATATCAACAAATTTTTGGCTCCAAATTTAGTTGAAAAAACAAAATTCATTCACTAAAAAACAAATTTCATAAACAAACAGAATTAGAAAATCGATTTCATAATAATCATTCAATTTCAGTTCCACAAATCCCTTTCCCCCTTTTTTTTTTTTTTTTTGTTTTTTTTTTTTTGTTTTTTTGTTGTTTCTCATCAACCAAACAGTGCAAACATCAATTCAATTCAATTCAATTGAAGACAAGAAGATGAGTAGAAGTGAGAGTACCAGGGCTACAAAAGAAACTAGGGCATAAGCATCATAGAGACTGTAGAAAATCCCATCTTGCCATTGAGCTGACTCGTTGATCTCGTCCCACTAGTTCGAAGTCAGACCTCTCAACTCAATCCAAGGAAATCTCAGTGACATTCTCGTCATTTTGATCATCCACAGAACCTAGTGAAGCTCTACGAAAGTAAAAAATATACAGATATATATATATATAGAGAGATAGAGAGAGAGAGAGAGAGAGAGAGAGAGAGAGAGAAAAAAAAAACGGGTGTGGTGTGGTGTGGTGTGCCAGACGGTCTTGGACGGATGGGGTTTATGGCAAGGTCGGTCTCAGCCGACTAGTTTGAGATGAGAGTAGGAGAGAAAGAGGGTAGATAGAGAGATAGACGTAGATCATTCTAGAGAATAGATCTCAACCGTTGGATTATTATTTAATCAAGGGGTGATATCTAACTCATTAATTAGCCGTTGGATCATTCTATTTTGTTCATTGAAAATAAATATAAAAAAAATTGTAAAACAAGCCCAAACCACACTTGTTCTAAATATTTAATTTTTTTAAAAAAAATGTTTTAAAAAGGTCACAAAAACAAAAAAAATGAATAATAAAAAAATCACTAAAAAACTTATATCTAAACAATACCTATAAAATTAGAGGGAAAGTTGGTTGAGATTGGCCAAAATAGCATGTGAACTATTGGAGCACCATTGTTATAATTTGACAAAATAACATTATTTATTGCCAAATTATAACAATAATAATGCTATTTTAACAAATATCATTGGAGATGCTCTAAGTTCATGTGCAGCGGCTGGCATGCTTTCAGTGTTGTCCTTGTAAAATTCTCCACATTTGATAAGCCAAAATCACAAATTTTAGGCTGATGTGCCTTCCTCACAATGTAGAGATAAAATTTATTTACATAAGGTTAATAATACACAACATCTCATTGATTAAATTAATGAAATGGTCTCAATAAAAATATAAAGTGCAAGGATCCTCTCCCATCTAAATTTTAGATGGGAGGATGCTATTTGGGTCCGTAAGATCTACCATAATTTCTGTTTTGATGATCTGAACTATTCATTTTGTCAGGTATTTCGTGTATTTCATCTATATAAAAAATTAAATCGATTAAATAATTGTAACTTGTTCAATTTTTCACTAAAAATATAGACAACAATTATGTTTTTTAAAAAAAAACAATATATTTGTTTGCCACAAACACAATAAATTGAACAAGTTAAAGTTATCAGATCGACTTTTTTTTTTTTTGTTTTACAAAATACACGAAACACCCGATAAAACAAACAGCTTAGATTATCGAAATGAGATCCATGATGGGTCTCACGGCCAAAACAGCGCTCTCCAGTTCAAAATTTAAACTGATGGGGATCCTCCTCTAAATATAAAATGAACCAATGAAATGATGTGTGTTGTCCACGTATGTATAAATAAATATACACTAATAAATATTGACTGTGAAAGTAACATCAAAAGTCAATAAAGGTTTGTTTTGGAAAGTAGCTAAAAATTAATTTTTGATTTTTAAATTTTTTTTTTAAAAAAAATATGTAAAAAAAGTAAAGAAGTGATGTGATTCAAAAAAGTCAAACAAACTGCTTTTAACTACTTTTCAAAAACTAGCTAAAAAATTATAAAAAAGACTAAGGTCTAGTTTGGCATATACTACTTTATCATATTTTTTTATTTTTTTATCTTTTTATCTCATTTGAGTCACATCAATTCTTATTTAAATCACATTAACTCTTATTTAAATCATATCATTTCTATTATATTACACATTTTTTTTAAAAAAAAGTAAAAAATATATATATATTTATTTAAATAATTCCTAGGTCAATAAATCACTACTAGAAAAAAGGGGTATAAGCCACGGAACTTTTTGCGATGGCATATTTTCTGTCACAAAAAGTAACCTTTTGCAACGGTTAATATCCCGTCGCCAATGGTCACTTTTTGCGACGGCAATTTCTGTCTCAAAAAGAGGAAAGAATATGTTGGATGATTTTTGCAACGGCAAACCGTTAGCCGTCGTGAAAGGCCTATTTTTTTGAGACAGCTTTTCCTCTCCGTCACAAAAAGATTGTTTTTTGCCATGGCCTTTGTTGTGTCGTGGCTAATAGACCAGAAAAAGAAAAAAGGGTCCTCATTCTTTCTCTCTATCACGCCTCTATCTCTTTGTAACGCCCTCTTCTCTCCTCCTCTCTCTCTCTCTCTCTCTCTCTCTCTCTCTCTCTCTCTCTCCACCATCGTCGGTACAGGAGCACACGACCACCACCGCCATTGATATCACCATCGCAAACCAGCAGCCATTCTCCGAAATCGAGGAGACGCAATCGAAGGGGTTTGACATTGAGATCACTGGCATATTGACTTTCTATACTCTTGCACACAACTTTTCGATGACATAAATCCAGATCTCACCCTTCGATTCATTTCCTCCTTTTTCAATTTCTCAGATTCTTTAATTCCCAATTCCTCTCTCCCAAATCCCTCCAAAAAAGAGGGCTCAATCGATCTCTCTATCCTTCAACAGATTGTTAGCTTTCTAAGTTCACTCAATTTCGATGTCGATTTCGCAAGCTAATCATCCGACGGAGCAGATCGTGCCACAACAGCAACATCAACTGCCTTTGAAGCGCCAACCGCCATTCTCCTCCATGAAGCCACCATTTGGGGACTATCACCAGTTTTCCTCATCGGCCCTCGACCTCAGGTTGCAGGAACCAGAGGCTATTGTGGTCAAATCTCCGTGAGTTTGTTGTGTATATATATGCATGAGACTGTGTTTCAGTTCTGATTTTGAAGTGGGTTTGTGTAATTGATGAGTTTTAATGTTTGGTTTTGTCATTAGAGTTAGTATTTTGTGGATTCGTTATTAGGTTTGGTGTAATAACTGTTTTGTTGATGCTTCATTGTTGGAACCTTGATTTGTGTATATATGCATGAGACTGTGTTTGAGTTCTGATTTTGAAGTGGGTTTGTGGAATTGAAGAATTTGCTTGCTTGCTTGGTTTTGTCATTCGAGTTAGTATTTTTGGGATTCATTACTGGATCTGATGTAATAATCGTTTTGTTGATGCTTCATTGTTGATTTATGTGATCTAAATGCTATTCCAACTTATATTTATGACTCATTTTTTAGGATTCACAATTTTTTCTTTATAAACAGTGCTCCTTTATTTGCTGATAAGGTCCTCAGGATTGTTCAGTTCTTATGGGTTTGCTAGAAAGACAAATATGCCATTGGAAGATATATTTGTGCCACTCTAAAGCTTTCTGCAGGTTACTTTAAGCTATTGAAGACTACTACCAACTGAAAGATAACAATTATTTTAAGGAAATTATGAAACATCACTAAGATTATCTCTAAAATTCACAGCTGGTTTTAACAGATTTTGGACAAAAGCTTAGTTATGTTGGTGGGGTTTCCTAGTTCTACACTGTTATGCTGATTTTATAGTTGGGCTTAACATATCCAACCATGAAACCAAGGCTTTGGGGCTGGTTTTAATTGAGTTTTCTAATTGAAACAATAGTAAGAAAGCTAGGCTTTTATGTGTTTCATGGTCAAGCCTCGGTAATATTATGTCTTATTAAAATTATGATGATTGTGTTGTTTATGTTTCAAAGCCAATCAATATTTATGAACATTATGATAATATTATCATTGGATCAAATGTCAATTGATTTTTCCATATAATTGTATTGTTAAATTTGCAAACATATTGCTGATATTAAATTGTAAAAACTAAACGAGTGTCTTTTAGCCATTAAAGAGGAAGAGTGAAAAGGTAGACTTAGCAGCCAAGTCTAGTGATTGGAACCCTAGTACTGGATATGTGGAAGCTGTTGGCAACCCTCTTCAAACACCTGTATCAGGAAAAGGGGAAAAGGCACAAAAAGCGCCAAGGATGGCAAAGTCCAATAGATCTGGATCTCAAACTCCTGTGTCAAATGTTGGTGAGTATTACCATCTAAACTTTTATTTTGGGTCTCAACACCTATAATTTTGCAAAATATCTATGTGAAGGATTATTAATAGTCACAAAAATATTTTTTTGCAATTGATATTTTCATGATTTGCTATGCCTCTCGTTTACAACTTTTCATTGACTACATTTTTGTATTTTCAGGTTCTCCTTCAAGCAATAATCTTACTCCGATTGGTCCCTGTTGTTATGATAGCTCCCTCGATAATTTTTGCTTAAGCCTTTATTTCTTGATTTTTGATTTTCATATTTTTCTTTTAATTGTCATTTAGTATTTTCTTTTTAGTTGTAAATGTATCTTGATTTATTTTTTTATTGACTCTATTTCGTATTCCTTGTCAAGTAGAGCAAGAACATGCCGTAAAGTGACTACTGACAATGTATTGTAACTTTTGTTTAGATCTAGTAACAAAAAAGTTCATCAATCTGATCAAACATGCTGAAGATAGTATTCTTGATCTAAATAAAGTTGCTGACACATTACAGGTAGCTATACTATTCACCAATCTGTGCATCATTTGTTGTGATGTTTTATTCAATTAAAGGGTTTCTGTTGTGACAGGTACAGAAGAGGCATATATATGATATAACAAATGTCCTTGAAGGAATTGGTCTCATCGAAAAGAAGCTCAAGAATAGAATTCGATGGAAGTACAGATGTATCTCTAAATTTTCATAAACTCGATGGCAGTTGTTTTATATTTCATTCTTTCATAATTTTATTAATTCTTGTAATCACATCAACCACATGAGAAACTAATTACTAGATAATTGATTAATCAGGGGAGTTGATGTGTCAAGGCCAGGGGAGACTGATGAGAATGCTGTTACCATACAGGTATGTGGAAGCTGTAAATATATAAGCTTGTTGGCATGCAGAACTTCTGTCTCTCTCTCTCTCTCTCTCTCTCTCTCTCTCTCTCTCTCACCATGTCAGATAAAACAATCATTTATCACCCATGAAAACATCCTAGACATGTCCTTAATGTGTACCACCGCTTTTTAATTTAAGGTGAGATCATATGCATAGGTGCATAGCAACACCAATCAAACATGTAACAGGGGCAAGAAGAAGCTCATACAATATGCTCAGATATAAATGCCACAGCAGACTTTGCGAGTGGGATCATGAAGATTGTTCCAGAAGTTGAAGTGAGTCTTGACTTCTTGAATTTACATATAATTATCAGTTATCCTAGTTCGAAGTTGCAAATTGCCAGGATCAACTCAAATCAAACAGCATCACTCTGGTTCTCCCTCCGGCATCCAGGTGTAGCCTTCCTTTGCTTTCCTCTGCTCTGCTCTCCTCTGGCCTTCTATCGTCTGTTTCTCCCTGCTCATCAATTCATTGAAACTCTTTTCATTAAGAATAAAACAATTCAAGAATTTGTGTTGGTGTGTGTGTGTGTTTGATTTGTGCAAAATTGATTTTGTGTTGGTATGTGTTTGATTTGTGCGAAAATTGGATGTGTGTATATATATATACAATTGGATTGTCAACAAAATTGCAAGTGCGAGCTTGCCTTTGAAAACTGCTTTGTTCACAAAGAAAATGTTCTGGGGTAGGAAGGAAAAGGTATCTGATGATGTTGTTTGATTTTTTATCTTTATTTTCTTTCCTTTTTTTCATGAGGAAATCATTTGAATTAGAGATGTTTTGAAATTCTTACATCACATCAGTGGAGGTGTCATTGCATTTCCTAGAAACCTATAGGTTTCATATATATGTTCGAGCTTAAATTGCCTGTTTTTGTGATTTTTCATTTATTAAACCAATTGTAGTAAGCTCAGAGTACATTGGTTGTCTTTTTGTTTTAGGAGTTTATGTTATGATGTCGGGTTTAGATCTGGAGAGGCTTGTTTTATTGGGTGGACCCCTTGGACTAATGCAAGAATGTCTTGATGTGGTTCTTCCCTATATTCGGCAGCGAGAACAGTTTGACGCCCAATTGGTGAATTCCAATTTTTTCAGGTTCATAAACATGCAAGCCAATTTCCTAGTGTTCTCAACCACATGTTTGAAGAAAACTTGTCCCTTATGCTGTTGACCTAACATGTACAGGGGAAAATTGCTGACATGTATACTTCGTTGCAGTCTTCCCGGTAAAAGATCTTGATTCGGGAATGTTTTACTTTTCTTTAATCTTATTTTCATGTCATTGATGTAAATAATTCTTGTGTTTGTCCAGATCTTATGTGTATTCCGTTGCAAGGGACTGTGACAATGGGAAAGTTGACCCTAAGGTGTTGCATAATATCATATTCTGCTTGCCGTTGTTTTTTTTTAATTTTTAATTTTTTATCTATTTTATTTTTGCAATGGTAACAGTTTATTATAAGTGTCAGTCACATTTTCACTTGTTATTGAAATTAGAGCTGTATGAGTTGACAATTTTGTTCTAATCAGGAAGTAAAAACAAAAACAAAAACAAAAACAAAAAGTAGTCTATTAAAGAAATGATGAGATAGTGATCATACTATAGATGCTAGGCCCTTAATTTTTTTACCAAATATTTCCGGCAGCATGTATTTTTGTAACCATGTAGCAATCCATTGATTTTAATCATTAATAACTCATAATGCCAAAAATGGAAAATTTAGGGTAAGCAACATGCTGTATAATGGCATAAAGCTTAGTGCTAGGGGATTCATGACCTATGCTTACATTACCGACTGTTTTCTGTCATTCATTTGGATTTTCGGAAGCCATTGTGATGAATTGCACACAATTGCTAGTGTGTGGGTTTATGATCATCTTACTGGATTAAAATTAACATTAGGGAGTGAAGGTAGGGTCCATGACACTGGTGAATATCTCATCCAAAGTACTTTCTTTCCCCTTTTTTCTGTTTTTGTTTTTTAAACACCTCTTGTTATTACTATTTGGCTATTTTGAGAATGCAATGCACAATCTGCCTGCCTGATTACTGTTATGCTAGTTTTATAACAACTTGTGGATGAATGCTAACTTTCAAGATTGTGCTAGAGTTATACTTTGGGCAGCTGAAAGAGCCACCCAAGTTGCTCTTCAGGTGAAGCCCTACTTCTATTCATCTTTCTACTTAACTGTCCCTTTGCATATCCTGATACTTACCTTTGTCTAGGCAAGGCTCTTATTTATTTATTTTTGTTTTTTATTTATTTATGCCAAAACATTAAAAGAACAATAATTATTGCAATTTTGAACAAAATTTGAACAACAGTTAAGTTAGCTATCCGAACAATATTTTTATTATTGCCAGATTTGGTTTTTTTATGTGTCGTGTGTTTAGCTCTTCTTTGTCCTTCTTGCTAGTATTAGCTTTTTCTTTGTTTTGCATTTTTCTTTATTTGGAATGTCATTTGAAACTGTGTTAGTTTTTCTTTTATCTACGAATGAAGCTCTGATCTTGGGGATTTGGGACTGTTATTGTAAGAGCAAGTGTGGAGTTTCTATGAGTCAAAAACTGCTGTGAAACAAAATGAAAATGTAAATTTGTGAAATTTATCTCTGTCAAAATGGCTTTGAATCCAATGTTGCAGGCTATCCAATGTCTAGATGGTAACGGATACGTTAATGAGTACCCAACTGGGCGCCTTTTACGAGATGCCAAGTTATATGAGATTGGGGCTGGGACTAGTGAAATCAGAAGATTGATTATTGGTCGTGAGCTTTTTAAGGAACAGTGAGCGAGAAGTTGTAGGTCTGTAGACTGAAGTATCCGTGCTTGCTGCTGCACTATCTTCCTGGCCTACTGTGATGGACTGTTTTGACATCGGTGCAGCAGCTTGTTCTTGCTCCCATGGGGACTCATTTTCGCTCGATTCAGCCATACAACTTGTTTTTTCATTTCTGAATTATAGTCCTCTGCAAACATCATATTCTCTCTCTCTCTCCCTCTCTCTCTCTCTCTGAAACTCCTTTCACAATAAGGTTATTCCTTTAGATACATTCACTATTGTTTGGTAATCAAAATAGGACAAATATTTTTTTTTATTAAAATGCTCAAACGGGTTCAGATGTCAACGAAACTTGACACGCACAATATACTTGGCACACATGACTTGTAGGAGAAGACGAAACTCGATGAAAACTTCTTCTTTACAAACTCTTTTTGTGTTTATTCGATTATTGTTAGATTATAGCTCAATGTATACAATCATTGCCTGTTTTTAATAGTATTATCATCACTGTAGGATGTAATTAAAGTTTCTTTGGAGAGTTCTGTAATACCAAGAGTCCAATTGGCGGAGGGACTTCTTATTAGTGTTGATCCGTTGTATAAAATTGATGGAGTTCCAATTGGCCCTGAATATTGCAAAGTTTTTGTTTTAAAAGCGAACAAACCGAGCGCTGTTTTGGAAACAACATCCTGATGTCTAAGAACAGTTGGAGAAGCTGTGGGAAGATACATTGTGTGTCACTCGATTCAAGTATATGTTACTGTAACAACCCTCGTATTGATTACTGATTAGCCACTGAATTATATACTGATTAATGCTAAACTGAATTGATGATGACTGATAATTGAATTAACTGAGGTACTGAATGGACCGATTGGAATCGAAACTGAAATTGAATGAGTTTACCTATTGAATTGCATATTGCATCTATCTGAATGATTGATTATCTGTTTGAATTTATATGTTTAAACTGCTAATTGAAGGCCTTATCGGCGGCCGAATTAGGAATCGTTTTGTGTTTTATAATCAGTAGAATATTTGTGATTTTATAGTATATTTATCTGAAAATTGATTAGGATTGATTAAACTAGATTAAAATGAGTTAATTGAAGAGTTGGACTTAATTACGAAATTGCCATTAGAGTGGACTATTGTTTATTCTCATTATTAGAGCACTAGACACCTAATCAAAACAAATTGATCAGCCATTTCTCCTTGCTCTAGCCGACCAAACAAGAGGATAGATAGAGAGAGAGTTCATCTTGAGGGAATTAAGCTCAAATTGTTAAAATTGCTAGAAGGACTTGAAGATTGAAGTGTATGTGCATAAATTGAACTTCTAGGCAAGAAATCAACACTCTAGGTAAGGAAATTATTGTCTTCTTGTTGTCTTTAAGCTTCATCTTGCAAGAATCATGGTTATAGAGAAGTCAAGGCATGATTTTGCTCATACATGTTGAATTGGAACTCCATGGTTGCATGCATGCTTGAATTGGTGTATTTTGAAGTTAAATTCTTGGAGAATCATACATGCATGTCCATGTTTTTATTATAGACCATGTTTCCACATTGTTTTCAAAGATTAGAGCTCATTAGAGCAAGAATTGAAGCTTGGTTTTGATTTAAAGCTCATGCATTGCATGTCTTCAAATTGTTCTTGAAAATGGGTTTGAATGTTGGATTTAATTGACCAACCTTTGGGGCTTGAATTCATAAATTGAGCTTTAAAACTTGTTGTACTATGAGTTTGAAATGTTTTCCCAGAATTTGGGTCCAAGAGGTTGAGTTTTGGATGGTAGAATGCTTGGTTCGAACTTGGGAGACAAATCTGGAAATTCCAGATTTTGCTTCCTCGCTCGAGCGAAGGATTCCTCGCTCGAGTGAGCACCTTTGTACAGGGATCCGCTCGAGCGAGCATCGAGCGTGGTATCGCGCGTAAAAATCGAGCATCCAGTACTTTTACTGTTCATGCAGGTCGCTCGAGCGAAGGATTCCTCGCTCGAGCGAAGCCTTTGATTTTGGAAGCTCGCTCGAGCGAAGGAAGGCTCGCTCGAGCGAGGCTCCTATTTTCAGCAACTTTTGAAAAATGCCTTCCAAGTGTATTTTTGCATCCTCATCCCATCCTAGGCATTCTTAGGCCTAGTTTAAGGCATCTTAATGAGGATTTAGACATAGAACCACACCGAGGAAATTTAGGGATTTAATTATCACTCTTCCCGATTGTGAAACTTAGTGTGTGTTCTATTTATTGACTGTTTAGGGTTGGCTTTCGGGGACGCGCTCTAGCTGCTATTAGCCCAATCTCTGTGAGTAACAGATTGTGTAAAGATATGTTCAAAATGGTTATATTTTGAATACTGAACTGAACTGTTTATTGAACTGATATTGTTTATTGAATGAATGTATGTCCTTTATTTCTGAACTGTACTGTGGCATCCTTAGCACCTACTGTTATTGACTGTTACAGAGCTCTGTCGGTTTCCTTGTGGAACCATATCGTTTATCGATTGATGGCCATCATTATTGTTGGGTCTGTTAAGGCCCGGTCCTTCTGGACCTACTGTTTATAGGCTATTGGATGTACCACGTATGACTGATTGACTGAATTACTGAAAGACTGAAATACTGTTTAATGAATTGTTTTCATTACTGTAAGGACATTCATTCATAACCTCTTTACACTTATTGTTATTCACTGGGCTTTAGCTCACTGTTTATATATATATGTAGGTTCTCAGCAGCCAGACCGGAGCTAGGAGCGTGGGTTAGTCCCCCAGTTTTGTCAAGCCAGCCTATGTGCCTCACTGCGAGGTTCCGAGACGCCATGCTATGGCTTGGGGTGTTTTTGTGTTCCCCACTTGTCTCCCGACTGTTTTGTATTACTGTATAAACTGTTTACTGTTTTACCGTACTGTTCTCAAGGGATTAAGTCCCTGTACTGAATGTTGTGAATGATTGTACAGACTGTACTGTTTTGAACTGTATGAATGCATGGAAAATGTTTTTGGCATACAGATTTTCACAACTCAATGGACACTAGTTATTTACTGTATTGGTTTCCGCCAGGCCCTGTACTCTGTTTTACTGTATTACTGTTCTGCAGGCCTTCGGTAATCTCGGATTACTGGCCAGTTACGGTGCTAAACCCATAGGGCCGGGTTTGGGTCGTGACAGAGTGGTATCAGAGCGATACTTAACCACGAGTTATACCGCACACACGTGTCCAAATGAGCTATAGGGTGTCCTAGAAAAGTGATTAGGGCATCTCATGAACTTGAAAAGTGTGTGCTTGTGATTGACTGAATATATGTTAAAGTGTTGAACTGTTTAAGTGTACAACTTCTTATAATGATAACTGTTATAACTGCTTATAGCGGAATGGACAATGCAAATGAAACTGAATCATCATCCTCTGAGGCCAGAATGGCCAGACTTGAACAAATGATGGGATTGGTACTTGAAAGACTGGACCAACAACAGAACCAACAGCCCCCTCCTCCTCCTCCGGTGCAACCGGAACAAAATGTACAGAATGTGAATGCTAATGAGATGGACATTATTGCACTGACTCATAAGTTCAGCAAACTGAAACCGCCGTCCTTTCAGGGAGGCTTGGAACCGCTAAAGGCTGAAGCTTGGGTGCTTGAAACAGAAAAGTTGTTTGAAATGTTTCCGTGCTCTGAAGCTAATAAAGTACTGTTAGCAACCTTCACTCTTCAGGAAGAAGCAAGAAGGTGGTGGATGTTAACCCGCGATACAAATGCTATTATAACTTGGGCTCAGTTCAAGGAGTCCTTCTTCGAAAAGTATTTCCCTCAGTGCATCAGGGACAGAAAAGTAACGGAGTTTGAACAACTGAAACAGGGCACAATGTCTGTTGCCGAGTATGAGAAGAAATTCACTGAACTTGCTAGATATGCACCACAGATGGTGGACACCGAATATAAGAAGGCCAGAAGGTTTGAAGGAGGCCTTAGTGCTGCTATACTGGACCGAATAAATGTTTTGAAAATGCCAACTTATGTGGGTGTGCTCGACCGTGCATTGATGGCCGAGTCGAATATTGCAGCAGTGAAACAATCTGAAACACCAACAATTGAATGGCATGGTAAACGACAGGGTTTCAAATTTAAGAAAGGCAAGCACAATCAGTTGAACAAGAAACAGAATACGGGGTCAACAACTAGCCCCAGCCAAGGGAGTGGATTCATTCCACCCTGTTCTGTATGTGGCAATAAACACAAAGGGGTTTGCTACCAGATTTCAGGAGCTTGCTTCAGATGTGGCAAGGTGGGCCACAGAATTAAAGACTGCCCTTCTGCTCCACCAGCCAGTAGTAAAGCTGCACCAAGCGCAGCAGCGTCAAATGTAGCACCAAAGCCTAACCCCAAAGCTACCGGGAAGGAGCCTGTGAGGCAGGGCCGAGTATTTGCCCTAGTACCGGGAGATGTTCAGAATACTGAGACCGTTGTGTCAGGTATCCTCTCTATTTGTGCTCAAAATGCATATGTATTGATTGATTCGGGGTCTACACATTCTTATGTGTCGCATGCTTTTTCACGGAAATTGAATAGACCCTTAGAACCTATGAATTACTTGTTAGCTGTATCATCACCTGTTGGAGGATCCATGACATGTGCATATATGTATCCTGCTTGTGAAATTATTGTTGGGGACATGCATCTGTTTATTGACTTACTGCCGTTAAACATAGATCATTTTGATGTGATATTGGGGATGGATTGGCTACAAAAATATCATGCCACTATAGATTGTGTAACAAAACAAGTAGTTTTCCGTCCACCGGGTTTACCTGAATTCGTATTTAGTGGAGTTGGAGTAGTATCTCCTCCGTATCTGATTTCTTCTGTAAAAGCTGTCAAATTGATTAGAAATGGATGTAAAGGATATCTGTGTTCTGTACTGACTGTATCTGCTAATGACAATGTTAAAACTGATGTGAATTGCATTCCTATAGTCAGAGAATTCCCAGATGTGTTTCCAGATGATTTGCCAGGGGATTTGATTGATAGGGAAGTTGAATTTACTGTTGATGTGATTCCGGGTACACAGCCAATGTCTAAAGCTCCTTACAGAATGGCTCCAACTGAACTGAAAGAACTGAAGGTACAATTGCAGGAACTGTTAGACAAGAAGTTTATCAGACCCAGTACTTCACCGTGGGGTGCACCTGTCCTGTTTGTAAAGAAGAAAGATGGCTCACTGAGACTGTGCATTGATTACCGCGAATTGAACAAGGTAACTGTAAAGAACAAATATCCCTTACCGCGTATTGATGATTTATTTGATCAGCTACAGGGTGCATAAGTGTTTTCCAAGATTGACCTTAGATCGGGGTACCATCAACTGAAGGTTAAACCGGAAGACATTGACAAAACTGCTTTTAGAACGAGGTATGGTCATTATGAATTTTTAGTTATGCCGTTCGGAGTCACGAATGCCCCAGCTGCATTTATGGACCTCATGAACAGAATTTTTAAACCATACCTTGATGATTTTATTGTGGTATTCATTGATGACATATTGATCTATTCTAAGACTGTAGAAGAACATGAACACCATCTGAGACTTGCCCTGCAAACCTTAAGAGAACAGAAACTGTATGGTAAACTGTCTAAATGTGAATTCTGGCTTGATCATGTTATGTTTTTGGGGCATGTTGTTAGCAAAGATGGAATTTCTGTTGATCCGCAGAAAATTGAAGCTGTAGTAAACTAGCCTAGACCAACAAATGTGACTGAAGTCCGAAGCTTTTTGGGATTGGCTGGATATTACAGAAGATTTGTCAAAGACTTCTCCAAAATTGCCTTACCTCTGACTCAGTTGACACAGAAAGGGATATCATTTGACTGGACTGACCAACGGGAATCAGCATTTCAGGAGTTGAAAACTAGACTTGTGACTGCACCAATTCTGACTCTACCTTCAGGTACGGATGGTTATACTGTGTTTAGTGATGCTTCTCATAAGGGTTTGGGGTGTGTTTTAATGCAGAATGGGAGAGTTATTGCTTATGCTTCCCGACAGTTGAGACCACATGAAAAGAACTACCCGACCCATGACTTAGAACTTGCTGCAGTGGTATTTGCATTGAAAATCTGGCGTCACTATCTTTATGGGGCGACATGTGAAGTATATACTGACCACAAGAGCCTGAAGTACTTTTTCACTCAGAAAGAACTGAATATGAGACAGCGGAGATGGCTTGAACTGATAAAAGATTATGACCTACAGATTTTGTACCATCCGGGAAAAGCCAACACCGTTGCCGATGCTTTGAGCCGAAAATCGATTGGGAACTTAGCCTGTTTGCTGACTGGACAGAAAGAGTTGCTTTGTGATCTTGAAAAGTCTGAAATTGAAATTGTTGTGAAGGAACAAAGTGGAACCTTAGCTGCTATTTCTGCTCAACCAGCATTGATTGAAGAAATTAAGGAGAAACAGCGATTGGATGATTACTTGAAAAAGATCATCGAAGAAAGAGAGTCTAAACCGAGACCGGGATACAAATTTGAGAACAATGTACTGAAATTTCAAGAAAGACTGTGTGTACCGAATGACACTGAACTGAAAAGAAGAATTCTGCAAGAGGGCCACAATTCAAAATTTTCTATCCACCCAGGGAATACGAAAATGTATCAAGATTTGAAATTGAATTTCTGGTGGCCGGGAATGAAGAAAGAAATTGCCGACTTTGTGTCCAAATGTCTTCATTGCCAACAAGTCAAAGCTGAACATCAACGACCTGCTGGATTATTGCAACCCTTACCCATACCAGAATGGAAATGGGAGCATATCACGATGGATTTCATCGTTGGATTACCTCGCTCCAGAAAAGGTATGGACTCTATTTGGGTTATTGTTGATAGACTGACTAAATCTGCTCACTTCTTACCTGTCAAGACAATTTATAATGCGGACAAATTGGCTGTTATCTATATTGATGAAATTGTGAGACTGCATGGAGTGCCTGTGTCTATTGTTTCTGACAGGGATTCGAAGTTTACATCGAGGTTCTGGCAAAGCCTACAGACTGCATTGGGTACTGAATTGAGGCTGAGCAGTGCCTATCATCCTCAGACAGATGGACAGTCAGAAAGGACCATCCAGACTCTAGAGGATCTACTGAGAATGTGTGTCCTTGACTTCCAAGGAAATTGGGAAAGTCATTTGCCATTGGCTGAATTCGCCTACAACAACAGCTACCATTCGAGCATTGGTATGGCGCCTTTCGAGGCATTGTATGGCAGAAAGTGTAGATCTCCAATTTGCTGGGCAGAAGTTGGAGATGGGCCGTTGCTTGGGCCCGAGATTGTTTATGAAACAACTGAAAAGGTGAAACTGATACAGCAAAGATTGAAAACTGCACAGAGTAGACAGAAAAGTTATGCAGATGTCAGAAGACGAGACCGAGAATATGAAGTGGGTGATCACGTTTTTGTGAAAGTGACACCAATGAAAGGCCAGACTCGTTTTGGAGTCAAAGGCAAGTTAGCGCCGAGATACGTTGGACCTTATGAGATTGTTGAGAAAATCAATCCGGTGGCGTATCAAGTTGCACTTCCTCCTGAAATGGAGCATATGCATAACGTCTTCCACATTTCGATGTTGAGAGATTATCTTCGGGATCCATTCCATGTGATTGAGCCTACTCGGATAGTGTTGAGTGATGACTACACTTACGAGGAGAGGCCTATACAGATTGTAAACCGACGGATCAAGAAACTGAGAAACAAAGAGATCCCGCTAGTGAAAGTTGATTGGCAGAACCATGGTGGTGTGTATGCCACTTGGGAAAGGAAAGATGACATGGCTAAAAGATACCCAGAACTATTTCACTGAATCCTGTTTTCTTCCAAACTGAAGGTAACTCGAGTTTAGAGGACTAAACTCCTTATAAGGAGGGGAGACTGTAACAACCCTCGTATTGATTACTGATTAGCCACTGAATTATATACTGATTAATGCTAAACTGAATTGATGATGACTGATAATTGAATTAACTGAGGTACTGAATGGACCGATTGGAATCGAAACTGAAATTGAATGAGTTTACCTATTGAATTGCATATTGCATCTATCTGAATGATTGATTATCTGTTTGAATTTATATGTTTAAACTGCTAATTGAAGGCCTTATCGGCGGCCGAATTAGGAATCGTTTTGTGTTTTATAATCAGTAGAATATTTGTGATTTTATAGTATATTTATCTGAAAATTGATTAGGATTGATTAAACTAGATTAAAATGAGTTAATTGAAGAGTTGGACTTAATTACGAAATTGCCATTAGAGTGGACTATTGTTTATTCTCATTATTAGAGCACTAGACACCTAATCAAAACAAATTGATCAGCCATTTCTCCTTGCTCTAGCCGACCAAACAAGAGGATAGATAGAGAGAGAGTTCATCTTGAGGGAATTAAGCTCAAATTGTTAAAATTGCTAGAAGGACTTGAAGATTGAAGTGTATGTGCATAAATTGAACTTCTAGGCAAGAAATCAACACTCTAGGTAAGGAAATTATTGTCTTCTTGTTGTCTTTAAGCTTCATCTTGCAAGAATCATGGTTATAGAGAAGTCAAGGCATGATTTTGCTCATACATGTTGAATTGGAACTCCATGGTTGCATGCATGCTTGAATTGGTGTATTTTGAAGTTAAATTCTTGGAGAATCATACATGCATGTCCATGTTTTTATTATAGACCATGTTTCCACATTGTTTTCAAAGATTAGAGCTCATTAGAGCAAGAATTGAAGCTTGGTTTTGATTTAAAGCTCATGCATTGCATGTCTTCAAATTGTTCTTGAAAATGGGTTTGAATGTTGGATTTAATTGACCAACCTTTGGGGCTTGAATTCATAAATTGAGCTTTAAAACTTGTTGTACTATGAGTTTGAAATGTTTTCCCAGAATTTGGGTCCAAGAGGTTGAGTTTTGGATGGTAGAATGCTTGGTTCGAACTTGGGAGACAAATCTGGAAATTCTAGATTTTGCTTCCTCGCTCGAGCGAAGGATTCCTCGCTCGAGCGAGCACCTTTGTACAGGGATCCGCTCGAGCAAGCATCGAGCGTGGTATCGCGCGTAAAAATCGAGCATCCAGTACTTTTACTGTTCATGCAGGTCGCTCGAGCAAAGGATTCCTCGCTCGAGCGAAGCCTTTGATTTTGGAAGCTCGCTCGAGCGAAGGAAGGCTCGCTCGAGCGAGGCTCCTATTTTCAGCAACTTTTGAAAAATGCCTTCCAAGTGTATTTTTGCATTCTCATCCCATCCTAGGCATTCTTAGGCCTAGTTTAAGGCATCTTAATGAGGATTTAGACATAGAACCACACCGAGGAAATTTAGGGATTTAATTATCACTCTTCCCGATTGTGAAACTTAGTGTGTGTTCTATTTATTGACTGTTTAGGGTTGGCTTTCGGGGACGCGCTCTAGCTGCTATTAGCCCAATCTCTGTGAGTAACAGATTGTGTAAAGATATGTTCAAAATGGTTATATTTTGAATACTGAACTGAACTGTTTATTGAACTGATATTGTTTATTGAATGAATGTATGTCCTTTATTTCTGAACTGTACTGTGGCATCCTTAGCACCTACTGTTATTGACTGTTACAGAGCTCTGTCGGTTTCCTTGTGGAACCATATCGTTTATCGATTGATGGCCATCATTATTGTTGGGTCTGTTAAGGCCCGGTCCTTCTGGACCTACTGTTTATAGGCTATTGGATGTACCACATATGACTGATTGACTGAATTACTGAAAGACTGAAATACTGTTTAATGAATTGTTTTCATTACTGTAAGGACATTCATTCATAACCTCTTTACACTTATTGTTATTCACTGGGCTTTAGCTCACTGTTTATATATATATGTAGGTTCTCAGCAGCCAGACCGGAGCTAGGAGCGTGGGTTAGTCCCCCAGTTTTGTCAAGCCAGCCTATGTGCCTCACTGCGAAGTTCCGAGACGCCATGCTATGGCTTGGGGTGTTTTTGTGTTCCCCACTTGTCTCCCGACTGTTTTGTATTACTGTATAAACTGTTTACTGTTTTACCGTACTGTTCTCAAGGGATTAAGTCCCTGTACTGAATGTTGTGAATGATTGTACAGACTGTACTGTTTTGAACTGTATGAATGCATGGAAAATGTTTTTGGCATACAGATTTTCACAGCTCAATGGACACTAGTTATTTACTGTATTGGCTTCCGCCAGGCCCTGTACTCTGTTTTACTGTATTACTGTTCTGCAGGCCTTCGGTAATCTCGGATTACTGGCCAGTTACGGTGCTAAACCCATAGGGCTGAGTTTGGGTCGTGACAGTTACAATCTTATTTATTTATTTATTGAAATAAATTTCAAATGTTTTACATTTTCAGTAAGCTTGAAATTAATTATATTGTAAATGATTTTTTTTTGGTTTTTTTTGGTTTTTTTTGTAGGTGCAACCCTTTTGAGTACGTGATGATATCTTTGCATATCGATATTAGAGTTTACAATCTTATTTATTTATTTATTTATTTTTTGAAAAAAATATCAAATTTTTTACATTTTCTGTAAGCTTGAAAATAATTATGTTGTAAATGATATTTTTTTTCTTTTTTGTTTCTTTTTGTAGATGCAAACGTTTTGAGTACGTGATATCTTCGCATATCGATGTGGGAGCTTACTATTGATATCAAAACAAGCTACACTATATCTGTTTTTATTTTTTTATTTCTATTTTTGATACTAAAAATTTGAGTTCTTGAATATAAAAATTATTAGCATTGTTAGATGTTATTTTATATATTTTTGTAAAGAATATTTGGTTGACAATTGTTACAAGGTACATATATTATTCTTGGTATATGATTTTTTGAACGTGAATTTGGATGTGGATGTGGATGTGGATGTGGATGTGAATGTATTTTAGAAAATATTAATAATTTGTATAGGGAATATTTAATAAAATATGATTTTATAAAAAAATAATTTTATTGCGACAATAATAAACCGTCGCTAATTTAATTCTCATTTCCTTATATTTTAGTAGCGACAGGTTAACTTGTCGCATATACACATTAGTTTCAATCTTTTGCGACGGTTTCAACTATCGCAAATAAATCTTTTGCAACGGTTTAAACTGTTGCCAATACGGTATTAACTTAATACTACTTTTTTGGCGACGTTTTAGACCGTCGCTAATAATACTTTTTGCGACGGCAAATACCGTCGCTAAAAAAGGTTTTTTGCGACGGCAATCAATATCGTCACTAAAAATGGCGTTTTTTCCCCTTTTTTTGTGTCAAGCGAAACCGTCGCAAAAACTATTGATTAGCTGTCGCTACAAAAAAGCGACGGTTTGTAACCGTCGCAAATACTTTTTGTCACGCTCCTTTCCGCCACCCCCCATTTTTCGTCACTGTGTCGTTGCAAAAAATCATTTGCGACGATATATGAACGTTTTGCAACGTCTGACACCGTCGTAAAAAGTCCGCTTTTTAAGTAGTGAATGTTGTCTCTGATAATATTACAATTAGATCCAATATTTACTGCTCAGTGTAGTCATGATACATCTCACCGCTTTCGACAAATTACACGTCGTTGCCTTGGGTGGAATCAATCAAACAAGTCATTTTCGCTGGTCATTGGTCAACCATTTTAGAAAGAACCGAGGGGCTTCCCGGGTCCACAAAATCATGTGGTGGTGGTCTTAGATAAGTCTGTGTAAAATACTGCACATTATAATCGTCTTAATTGGCACCGATTCAAGGTTAATTATGGATTAATCTTGATTGCAGTGGCTTGCCTCCATTCTACCATTTGAATTGGAGGGTCCAGTCCGGTCTATTAGATTTTTTTTTTTTTTTTTATTAATTCAAATCATTTACATTTTAAAATTTATTGGATACATTACTCTTATAAAAAAATCATGTCGATAGGATAAGGGATACTATATATTCGGATCACTCTTTTGTGAACAGTTAATTTTCTGACCGTCTATTTTTTTTTTAGACAAAAGTGATCCGAATATATAGTATCATTTATCCGATTGATGTAATTTTTTACAGGGATAATGTACTCAATAGGCCCTAAAATATGAACGGTTCGAATTATCGAAAAGGAATCCAAAAGTAGACCTAATGGGTTGAATTGGACCGGACTATCCCAAATCTAAACTGGAGACATTCCAGGCCCAATTTTGATATCATATTTCACCTTTAAAATCGTTTCCCAAATCTAAGCTGGAGACATTTTTTTTTTAAACTCCAAATAAAATATCAAAATAAAAATAAATATAAAATAAATTTAAGATATAAAATTTATAATAAATTAGTAATTATATATATGAAAAATATTATACAAAATAGTGTTATATATTATGCAAATGTTTAATAATAGTTTAAGAACATTTTTCAGTCAACTAGCAAATTGAAACTGCTCAAACCGTGATTTGATTATTTATCAATTCAACATTCACAGTTTAATTTATAATTTTATTCTCAAACCTCCTGAACCATACCTTACACACCTCTAATCTTCTGATAAATTTACATGGAATTCTAACTTGATATTTGTTACTTAATAAAGATGTGAGTTTACTACTTTTTGTTATGATTTTAGACAATAATTTGACAAGTGACCAGTGAGAAATGGTACAAATCAATATTTTAAGACCATTAAATAATCACTCCTCCAGTCCATGATCTAATTTGAAGATGTTATCAAAATTCATTACGAGTTTCATTTCGATAATTCAATTCGTTTATTTTGTAGAATTTTATTCCCGATAATCATAGATTATTAAAGCACATTTATCTTCTTCTTCTTTTTTAAAGACAAATACAATAATATAAATAAATTGTAAATATCGGATTGATCTAATTTTTTGTATAAATAATATATATATATAAAAGATATTATAAAATGAATAATTTAAATTATTGAAACAATAAATTGTTGCCCGGAAAAAAAAACCAACTGCTTTTAGAAATAAGATTTTGGGGCAATTTGGAAAGCTAGTAAAAAGCTAATTTTTAGTTTTTAACTCATTTTTAATCACATCACTTCTTACATTTTTTACAAAGAAAAAGATTAAAAAAAAAAACTAAAAAAAATTAAAAAATCAACTTTTAACCAATTTCACAAATCACCTCTTTAAAATAATGAAAACTGAAATTAAAAAATTTACTTAATTCTTTTAACTGAATTTATAAATTTTAAACATAAACGAAAATATACACTATTATAAATTCACTACTACCACCGTCACTACCATTACCACCACCATGCCACCGCCATTACCATTGCCACTACCGCTACCGACACCACAACCACCACAATCATGCAACTGCCACCACCATCGCTATTACTACCGTTATTACCACCACAACCACTATTACCACTACCATGGCCACCGCCACCATTACTACCACTACCACCACCATGCCACCATTACCATTACCATTACCACCATCATTGCTACCACCACCTTCATTACCATTGTTATTGTTGCTGAGAGGGAGATTTATGATCTAGTTTGGGCCGAACAAGATTGGGCCGAGGTATTTGGCTTCAAGATTGTGCCATGGTTTTGCTCGGTAATGGCAAAGGGCCTGCGGAGCTGAGCTACTTGGGCTCTTTGGTATGAAGGCCGGTCAAGTGAGAGCTCGGCTGAGACGTCCGTGGCCTAGAAGGGCTTCACGGTTCGTGCGTTGCTCGGTCAGAAGGCGCACACCCATAGCTCGGCATGAAGATTCGTGCCTGAAGCTCGGCAGGAAGGCCTTTGGTTGAACGGAATGACCAATCCTGTGCTCGACGTCGCCGGAATGCGGTCGAGCACGGCTAAAACGAAGCTCGGTTATTTGAAGCACTTGGTCTTGAAGTGCAGTATGGCTGTTGGCGGCTAAGAAGCTGCAGCCCGGCTGCCGAGCTCCCAGTAGAGTGGGCTGGCAGTTGGGTTAGGTGGTGTTTAGCGAGATTTGTGCTGACAGATGGGATAGCAGCACCAGGTGTCGAAAGACTAATGGGAGTATATTTGGAGCACAGAAGGTATATAAGCGGGTCTGCGCCCCTCATACTGGCGACGAACATTTTTGTAAGAGATACACTTACACTAAACTCTCTCCCTTCTCTCTATCTATCCCCTGGTGTGTGTTCTAACTTGATCGTTGAAGGGGTTTTCCGGCCACACACCGCCGGGTAGCTCACTGCCGTTGTCTACGTAGGTGATCGGATAGAAGCGGAGCTTGGAAGAAGGGAGTACGGGCTTGCCTGAATATTTGCTCCCCGTACAATTGGCACCGTCTATGGGAATCTTTGCAGATAAAACCTTGTCTTCCAGGCTCATCCGATCGCTTTCTATGGCGAACAACGAAGAGATTCCGCTGTCCGCCATCGATGGAGTCATTCCGGAGTCGAGCAGACGGAGAGAGGGACACCCCACCATTACTCCGATGGGGGACTTGGAGACATTCCCAGGAGGACAGTCGGAAGACGCGCGGGATAAGCACGGAAGAAGTCATGGTCATTCACGGAGTCCAGACGGTCACCGGTGGAGGAGAGACTCACACGCCAGACGTCTGGAAAATAAGCTGAAGGACCAGGACGCCGTCATCCGGCGAATGGTGGCGGAGATGGAGGAGCTAAAGCGGCATGTCAAAGGGAAGGGTGTAGCTGGAGTGGGAGACCACAGTAAGCGCACCCAACCCCGCCGTTCAGGTAGTCAAAGTCAGCGGCACGCACCGTCCATCTCTATTACCAGAAGTTACAAGGTTGGTGATTCCGATGTGCGCGCAGAGAAGTCCAGCGCGCAAGATAGCACTTACCAACCCTCACGTCCGGCGACGACGTCGAGGTACACCTATTCCGCTCGATCAGAAGATTTGCGGGCAGTTTTGGAGGAACGGGCTCGCCGGCGGGAGGCACAGAGGATACCGGCTTTCCAGCGGTTATCCTACGGGGTTCACGCCAGCGAGGAGGTCGGAATGCCTCCACCCCGCCTAGCGGCGCCACTCATTGTGGATTCCGACTTGGCAAGGTTGAGCGCCACCCCTTTCTCCCTGGAAATAGAAACAACACAGCTTCCGGCAGGCTTCCACCAACCAAAGTTCACACTTTACGACGGAAAGACCGATCCTTACATGCATATAAGCCACTTCCGACAGGTCATGGCCGGACATAGGCGGAATGATGCTCTTATGTACCTCATCTTTCCGTCAAGTTTGGGCGAGCTGGACTTGAAATGGTTCGAGCGGCTGCCAGAGGGGAGTATTGAGAGGTGGCATCAGTTGGCCGAAGCCTTTGTGACGCGCTTCAAAACCAACACCAAAACACCAAAGGAAGTTGATCACCTACTGAGCGTCAAGATGGAACCGAGCGACACTCTCAAGGCGTACAACTCCAAGTACTGGGAAACCATCAATGAGATCCTAGATTGCCCGGTCAACCTGGCAATCACCCAATATAAGCGCGGTCTCCCGGTCGGACATAGGCTGAGGGATTCGCTTACAATGAGCCAGCAGACATCCATGTGGCACCTAATGCAGCGTATCAATGAGCACATCCAAGTAGAGGATGATGCAGCAACGTCCACCGCGAAGACAACCCCGGTGGCAACGAGCAAGTGGGCGACTGGGTTTTAGGAAAAGTCATGGGCAACGCACTAGTGCCGGGCGAAGGCAAGCTAGGGACAAACTGGGAAGGGCCTTATAAGATAACCGGGCAAGGGGGCATACCACTTAGAAGATTTGGATGGCAAAGGCATACCCCGGCCATGGAATGCGGCCTTATGTAATTTTTTGAGGAAGGACTTGTTTCCCCTACACTTCTGAATGCAAATACTCTTTTTGTCAATGTAATAGAAGTGAATTACTTTTGCTGAAGAGCTTTGTTGTGTCCGAAATAATAGTGGATGAGGGGCCTACTCTTCTGTTCCAGCCGAGATGATTTACTCCGGCTGACGGGTTGATGATTTGTTCAACTCCGAGGTTCCAGCTGAGATGATTTACTTCGGCTGACGGGTTGGTGATTTGTTCAACTCCGAGGTTCCAGCCGAGATGATTTACTCCGGCTGACGGGTTGATGATTTGTTCAACTCCGAGGTTCCAGCCGAGATGATTTACTCCGGCTGACGGGTTGATGATTTGCTCAACTCTGAGGGTCCAGCCGAGATGATTTACTCCGGCTGACGGGTTGATGATTTGTTCAACTCCGAGGTTCCAGCCGAGATGATTTACTCCGGCTGACGGGTTGATGATTTGCTCAACTCCGAGGGTCCAGCCGAGATGATTTACTCCGGCTGACGGGTTGATGATTTGTTCAACTCCGAGGTTCCAGCTGAGATGATTTACTCTGGCTGACGGGTTGATGATTTGTTCAACTGCGAGGTTCCAGCAGAGATGTTTTACTCCGGCTGACGGGTAGATGATTTGTTCAACTCTGAGGTTCCAGCCGAGATGATCTACTCCAGCTGACGGGTTGATGATTTGCTCAACTCCGAGGTTCCAGCCAAGATGATTTACTTCGGCTAGAGGAGTTGATGATTTGCTCAACTCTGAAGTTTCGGCCGAGCTGATCTTCTCCGCCAAGAAGGAAGTCGCGGAGCGGACGTTGCTCGTCTTCTTTGGAGTTCCTTGGCCGAGCTGATCTTGTCCGCCAAGAAAGAAGTCGCGGAGCGGACCTTGCTCGCCTTCTTTGGAGTTCCTTGGCTGAGCTGATCTTGTCCGCCAAGAAGGAAGTCGCGGAGCGGACCTTGCTCGTCTTCTTTGGAGTTCCTTGGCCGGGCTGATCTTGCTCGCCAAGAGGGAAGTCGCCGAGCAGACCTTGCTCACCTTCCTTGGAGTTCCTTGCCGAAGAAAGTGGATCACCGAGCAAAAAGCCTAGCCCGACCTTGTAATGTAATCCCAGTTACGCTAGCGTGGACGGAATTAGGGGGCAATTGAGAGGGAGATTTATGATCTAGTTTGGGCCGAACAAGATTGGGCCGAGGTATTTGGCTTCAAGATTGTGCCATGGTTTTGCTCGGTAATGGCAAAGGGCCTGCGGAGCCGAGCTACTTGGGCTCTTTGGTATGAAGGTCGGTCAAGTGAGAGCTCGGCTGAGACGTTCGTAGACTAGAAGGGCTTCACGGTTCATGCGTTGCTCAGTCGGAAGGTGCGCACCCACAGCTTGGCATGAAGATTCGTGCCTGAAGCTCGGTAGGAAGGCCTTTGGTTGACCGGAATGACCAATCCCGTGCTCAACGTCGCCGAAATGCGGTCGAGCACGGCTGAAACGAAGCTCGGTTATTGGAAGCACTTGGTCTTGAAGTGCAGTATGGCTGTTGGCGGCCGAGAAGCTGCAGCCCGGCTGCCGAGCTCCCAGTAGAGTGGGCTGGCAGTTGGGTTAGGTGGTGTTCAGCAAGATTTGTGCTGACAGATGGGATAGTAGCACCAGGTGTCGAAAGACTAATGTGAGTAGATTTGAAGCACAGAAGGTATATAAGCGGGTCTGCGCCCTCCATACTGGAGACGAACATTTTTGTAAGAGATACACTTACACTAAACTCTCTCCCTTCTCTCTATCTATCCCCTGGTGTGTGTTCTAACTTGATCGTCGGAGGGGTTTTCCGGCCACACACCGCCGGGTAGCTCACCGCTGTTGTCTACGCAGGTGATCGGACAGAAGCGGAGCTTGGAAGAAGGGAGTACGGGCTTGCCTGAATATTTGCTCCCCGTACAGTTGCCATAAGCACAACCATCATTTTACTATTACTATCATCGTTACTGCTACCACTAGCCGCCGCCACCACTACCACCTTCCTCACAATTATCGTAAGTACCACAAGCATTTTACTACCACTACCGTCATTACTGCTACTGTTGGGAAATCTTCACTGTATTTAAATAGATTAAATTTTGTTGTGTACTAAACAACAACAAGAATATAAAGAAATAAAGGAAATGAGAGAATTTGTTTGATTACAAAAATCAAACTAGAGATAAATAAATAACAGATTTTATTTTGTTACAAAAACAAAATTAAAATCTGATTTAAATAAATAGTAATAACACCCAAAATAAATTAAATAACTTACTTGATTAATTCTTGAATAATAATCTGATCAAGTCCAGTGTTTGACACTGTGTCCTTAAGACAGATTCGTCCTCTCCACGGTGCTTTGAGAATGTGGACATCTATCTCCCAGGATGAAATGATCAACTACAAACAATAGCAACACTACAAATTGTTTGCCTAACGAACACACTAAGTGTTTATACTCTCTCACAAAAGAAAATAATGCAGCAATATGAAGAGAATGTTTGCAGAATTATGAAGGACGAAAATTAGAGTTTACAAAATCCAAATGAAGGTTGTCCTATTTATAAATGGATTGGTGGCTGTAGGTTTTGAATTAAACAGGTGCAAACCTATTTGGACAGGTATGAAACCTGTTTGGTTTTGAATTTAAATAGATTTGAATCTGTTGGGTTCACAATTCAAACAGATAACAAAAACGGGAAAGGCCTTGTTTGGGTGTACAGTAAAATCGGACCAGTTTATTTCCGGAATTAATTCGAATTCTGGATTTTATTTTATCAAAAAATAAAATTAAATTCAAATATTTTTGACCCAAAGAGATAGGTATTGGACCGGACAAGCCCAACCCAACCTCACACCACGCACCTAAGCCCAGCCCGCCCGACTGACCGGACGGACGGCGGCGGCGCGCGCGTGCATGTGTGGTAATTTTTGAGTCCAATGGGTCTAGCCCATTTTGCCCGTAACCTCCCTCTCTAAAACACTTGGGTACCCCTTAGGGCACACCTCAAGTTCCAATCCCATGCCTTATAAACCCATTCAAAACTTCCCACCAAATCAATGTGGGACAAGCCTTATTCAAACCTTTAAGGATTTTCCACCAAAACTCCATTTCCATGAAGCATACTTTGGCTTCAATTTCCCATTCACTCAGTAATGGTTTTGAGCAACCAAATATACCACGTGAATCACAACGCGGCATAGAACGCGTTACCACTTTGACCCACGAAAATCGACGCACGGGGCCCACCTAAAAAATAGACTAAAGTTAGGAAAAAATCTGTTATATACCCAGATTTTTCCAAACCATTTCCAACAATCCCCCACATGAATGGAGTTTGATGACAACGGAAATGCAACAATATCCAGACTATATCGAAAGAGTATAAGTCAAAAATATCTTGCATCAGGATAGGTAGCTTTCGGCCTTGAACCTTCCTTAGTGATAACTTATCAGACTTACTAGCTAACCAATGGACGCGATGCCTTGAATTGTTCAGCCGTTTATGTAAGCCAAGACAATAGATTTCACACAAAATATCTTCTAACACATTGTGGTTCTCACTATTGTGTTCATTTTGGCTTTGAACGCTCCTGGTTTTCATGAGTATTTCTAGAGAATTTAGCCTCTTCATTCTCATAGAACCGACCCCAGTTCGACACTCATATAGGTGATTCTTATTGTAAGTATCTCTTTATACTTGTCTTGATTTTTATACCTAAATCATGATATAAATAATCATTAAAAGCAAAACTTATCCTTATACTCCTGCAAACAACATATGTTGCAGATATCACTCTCACCATAGGAATGGGTAGGGAAATTTAATCCCTTGGCAATTTCTGATGAGCCACACATAACTTAGTTGTCCCTTTGAAATTAGTTCTTGGGATCTCCAGTCATATAATTAGGGTTACCATTATGATGACTCTTATGTAATAGGCTTTAATCCCATCCCCTTCGATGAACTATACACTAGCTCTTTTGTCAAACCTTTTGTTAACGAATCCGCAATATTCTCTTTAGATTTTATATAATCTATTGAGATTATTCCATTTGACAACAATTGCTTTACGGTATTATGTCGACGACGAATATGTCGTGACTTACCATTATACATATGATTCTGTGCCCTGCCTATTGCAGATTGACTATCACAATGAATGCAAATAGCTGGCACAGGTTTTGGCCACATTGGAATGTCTTCTAAGAAGTGACGAAGCCATTCTGCTTCTTCTCCTGCTTTGTCTAAAGCAATGAACTCGGATTCCATTGTGGATCGCACAATGCATGTTTGTTTCGTGGATTTCCAAGAAACAGCAGTGTCTCCCAGAGTAAAGACATATCCACTTGTGGATTTTAAATCTTTAGTATCCGATATCCAATTTGCATCACAATAACCTTCAAGTACTGCTGGATATCGAGTAAAATTCAAACCATGATCACGGGTGAATCTTAGAAATCTAAGAACCCGAATGATCGCCTTCTAATGGTCTTCTCCGGGGTTACTAGTGCACCTACTCAATTTACTGATAGCATAAGCTATATCAGAACGAGTACAATTCATTAGGTATATTAGGCTTCCAATGATTTGGGAGTATTTTAACTGAGACACTGCATCACCTTTATTTTTCGATAATAAAGACTGATGTCTACAGGTGTTTTAGCTATATTCAAATCATCCTTGATAAATTTATCAAGAATTTTCTCAATATAATGAGATTGAGATAATGCATATCCGTTAGATGTTTTAGTAATTTTCATTCCTAATATAACATTTGCGACCCCCATATCTTTCATATCAAATCTTTTGTTAAGCATTTGCTTAGTTGATTTGATCATGTTTTGACTGCTTCCAATGATAAGCATGTCATCCACATAAAGACAAACTATGACATATCCTTGGTCAGTGTTTTTAACATAGACGCATTTGTCATATTCGTTAATCTTAAACCTATTAGTGAGCACTGCATGATCAAATTTTTCATGCCATTGCTTAGGTGCTTGTTTTAATCCATAAAGAGACTTTACAAGCCGACAAACTTTCTTTTCTTGCCCTGACACTACAAACCCTTTGGGTTGCTCCATATAGATCTCTTCATTTAGATCACCGTTTAAGAAAGCCGTCTTAACATCCATTTGATGTATTTCTAAATTAAACAACGCTGCTATAGAAATAAACATGCGAATGGATGTTATTCTTGTCACAGGAGAATATGTGTCAAAATAGTCCAGACCTTCCTTTTGTCTGTAACCTTTTACTACAAGTCTTGCTTTATACTTGTCTATTGAACCATCTGCTTTCATTTTTCTCTTGAATATCCACTTATATCCAAGAGGTTTAGAACCTGGTGGAAGATCCACCAATTCCCAAGTATGATTTTGCATAATAGATTCAATTTCATTATTAACAGCCTTTTTCCACAAAGGTGATTCAGGACCTGCCATTGTTGCCTTAAAGCTTTGAGGTTCATTTTCTAACAGGTATGTCAGAAAAATCTGGACCAAAGGATTTTGATGTTCTCGCTCTCTTACTTCATCTTGGTTCATCATCAGTTAAATCCTGTTGGTCGAGACCATTACTAGCCTCTTATGTTTGATTGTCATTAGTCTCTTGACTTTGTGTACAATCATAAGTTCTTTTCTGTGAACTTAATTCCTGTCATTTCTTGTGAGGAAAGACATGTTCAAAAAACACAGCATTCCTTAACTCTATAATAGTGTTCACATTTATATCAGGTATTTCTGATTTATAAGTCAGAAACCGATATGCACTACTATTCTGAGCATAACCAATAAACACACAATCTACTGTTTTTGGTCCAATCTTAGTCTTTTTAGGAACAGGAACTTCAACTTTTTCCAAACAGCCCCCATACTTTTAAGTATTTTTAGGAAGGCGGTCGACCTTTCCACAATCCATAAGGAGTGTTGTTGGTTTTCTTGTGGGGTATTCTGTTAGGAACATAATTAGCAGACAATATTGTTTCCCTCCACAAATTCTGTGGTAAGCCTGAACTTAGTAACATGGCATTCATCATTTCTTTTAGGGTTCTATTCTTCCTTTCAACAATTCCTATTTTGTTGAGGAGAATAGGTGCTGTAGTTTGGTGAATAATGTCATGTTGTGCACAAAATTCATTTAATGTGCATCATATTCACCACCCCTATCACTTCTAATATAAATCAAGAAATTTCAAAACAAATTCAAGAAGAAAAAAAAACCAAAATAATTATGACTACTCAAGTCAGAATTAATGTTTTGACAAAATCATATCATCATAAAGATTTTGCCTAAGAATCGAACAAATCAAAAAAACCCGTTTGATTGTATAAATTCTTGCAACTCATTTACGAATAAGTAACACTGTCACAAAAATATTTGTGATACAAGAAAACTAAATTATCTCTTCTAATGCAAGAGATACACTCCCATATTAAAATAATGGTTTATGGCTTAACAAATTCTACTACACAAGTAAAATAATGATTGACAACATCTTATGTCACAAATTCAACAAATAATAATCCACATAAAAGATTTCTTCAATTTACTTCCCAATTAAATGGAACGATATAACTACTGAAATCTTCATGTTTAAATTTCTCTGCTGTTTAAACACCCATCAAAAATTGATTGAAAAAACTCAAATTAATCCGCTTATGTACAAGGTCAACATATCGATTGTCATTCCAAATCACATGAGATTATTTTTAAGAAATAACTTGAGTTAATATCAATACATGCATATCAAGCGCATCAAATAAAAGAAGAAATTAACAAAATAAATTTATCATGCATGATTCCAAAACTTGCATCATGAGATAAAAAGATTCTCAACCCATAACTAAAATCCAACGCATTTTTAAACTTCAAAAATGACAAAACATACCTTCATTTAATCAGTTTGATTTATACATAAATAAACTAATTATATATACATTAAAATGTTCTTGTGAATATATATATATATATTTCGACTCATGTGCAGAAACTATTCACGACTACGGATCCATACACAGAAATTAAAGAATGAATCAGTAAACCAATAAAGAAAATAAACTTGCCACAAAGGTTTCTTCGTAATAAAAATGAAATTAGTTTGTAAAACTAATATTTAACTCCAGAATCAAATACTTCCATGTATACTCACAATGAACTATGATAAAGTCAAAAGAATTAACACCTTTTTGCAAAGGGTTCAAGATTAAGTGGCCTTCCAAACGAAACCGTAAGTCACGTACAAAATTTACAGATTGTGACCGAGACACAAAGTTACATGATTGATTAACAAAATTAATTTTCTAGTTACTAAAACCAGAAATTAAATTATAACACAAAATAATTTTATTTTCTTTGTTACTAAAACTAGAAAATAAAATACCACAAATTAATTTTCTAATTACTTAAACCAGAAAATAAATTATTACACAAAATAATTTTATTTTCTTTGTTACTAAAACTAGAAAATAAAATACCACAAATTAATTTTCTAGTTACTTAAACCATAAAATAAATTATTACACAAAATAATTTTATTTTCCTTGTTACTAAAACTAAAAAAATAAAATACCACAATAATTTTCTGCAATACCAAATAATATTCTGCAATTGTTAATGACACCAATATATTACTACTAGTTGTCAAAGAAAATAGATAGTATATTACTACTATCTGTCAAATAGTTTATAATACTATTTGTATTTTCCAACCAGAATATCACTTTGAAAACACAGAAAATTAAATACAATGAAGATCCCAAAAGGGAATCTGTCTTAAGATTGTTGGACAATCTTCACTGTATTTAAATAGATTAAATTCTGTTGTGTACTAAACAACAACAAAAATATAAAGAAATAAAGGAAATGAGAGAATTTGTTTGATTACAAAAATCAAACTACAAATAAATAAATAAATAACAGATTTTATTTTGTTATAAAAACAAAATTAAAATCTGATTTAAATAAATAGTAATAACACCGAAAATAAATTAAATAACTTACTTGATTAATTCTTGAATAATAATCTGATCAAGTCCAGTGTTTGACACTGTGTCCTTAAGACAGATTCGTTCTCTCCATGGTGCTTTTAGAAATGTGGACGTCTATCTCCCAGGATGAAATGATCAACTACAAACAATAGCAACACTACAAATTGTTTGCATAACGAACACACTAAGTGTTTATACTCTCTCACAAAAGAAAATAATGCAGCAATATGAAGAGAATGTTTGCAGAATTATGAAGGACGAAAATTAGAGTTTACAAAATCCAAATGAGGGCTATCCTATTTATAGATGGATTGGTGGCTGCAGGTTTTGAATTAAACAGGTGCAAACCTATTTGAACAGGTATGAAACCTGTTTGGTTTTGAATTTAAACAGATTTGAATCTGTTGGGTTCACAATTCAAACAGATAACAAAAACGGGAAGGGCCTTGTTTGGGTGTACAGTAAAACCGGACCAGTTTATTTCCGGAATTAATTCGAATTCTGGATTTTATTTTATCAAAAAATAAAATTAAATTCAAATATTTTTTACCCAAAAAAATAGGTATTGGGCCGGACAAGCCCAACCCAACCTCACATCATGCACCCAAGCCCAGGCCGCCCGACTGACCGGACGAACGGGCGGCGGTGTGCGTGTGTGTGGTGATTTTTGGGTCTAATGGGTCTAGCCCATTTTGCCCATAACCTCCCTCTCTAAAACACTTGGGTACCCCTTGGGACACACCCCAAGTTCCAATCTCATGCCTTATAAACCCATTCAAAACTTCCTATCAAATCAATGTGAGACAAGCCTTATTCAAACCTTTAAGGATTTTCTACCAAAACTCCATTTCCATGGAGCATATACTTTGGCTTCAATTTTCCATTCACTCGGTAATGGTTTTGAGCAATCAAATATACCACGTGAATCACAACGCAGCATAGAACGTGTTACCACTTTGACTCGCGAAAATCGACGCACGGGGCCCACCTAAAAAATAGACTAAAGTTAGGAAAAAAATCTGTTATATACCCAGATTTTTCCAAACCATTTCCAACAGCTACCACCACCACCACCACCACCACCACCACCACAATATAAAAATTAAAATATACAATTTGAAAATATTAAATATTAAATTTAATTTTATACATATCAAACAATTTATTTTTAGTTCAACATTTAAATTTTATCAAACAGCATTTCAGCTTAAAAAATTCATAATTTAGTTTTTTTTTATATTTATTTTTTTGAAATTAATTTATATTTGTTCATAAAAATTTCAAAAAACTAAGGCCAAGTTTGGCAAGATGTAAAAAGGTTAAAAAGTCAAAAAGTTACTCAAAAAGTTAAAATGTAACGCCCTCAAAATAACAACATAAAACCCAACAATAAAGACATGCATTGATATATAAAAGATCCACAATCTTCCATTAACAGAGTTTCATTACAAAAGTATTACATGTTAACAACAAAAGCAAATGCCCTAAGGGCTTACAGCTTTCCAAGTTAACACTTGGTTACAAAAAGTAGAGTACTAACTCATTTACACATTAAGCCCTTGGCTTGAATTTACATGTAATACATCAAAAGAAAGACAACAAAAAGTATGCCCGCCCTTAGCCTCCCAAGCTATGTCCTTGGAGGTGGCATGCTACATGTACCTGAAAATGATGTTCCCATATAGGGTGAGCCACAGCCCAATAGAAATACACTAAGCCAGTTATGAATAATGACTAAAAGATTTACAGTTGATAGGTGGCCAACACTTTACATTTTCATTCCCCATTTCCTTACAAATTCTCAATTTATAACCATGGCTCAGAACCTGGCCAACAACTCATGTGGGACAGTAACTCATGTCCAACAATTTCCCATTTCACAAAAGACAAGCACACTAGCTATATCAATACTTCCAAAGACATGCTTAAGAGCAATATCACACTTCCAAAGACAAGCATATGAGCTATGTCAACACATCACTAGATAAGCATATGAGCTATATCTTTGGAGTCCATCCCCTATCTTCTCCCAAATAACATCCGGTTTAGAGGTCCATCCCCTATCTTCCCCTAAACCGTGGAGTACATCCCCTATCTCCTCCAACACAACACACAATGCATATAAACAATTAGTATACACATCAATCAATACATAAATTTAATGTATTCCTTCAATCGTCACACTCAATGACACATTTCAATGATCAGTTTTAGTTTGCCTAATCATCATGCATTGTCTACAACAATCAAGACTATCCTCCACCGATAGCCCAAAGCAGTTATTTCTATTCAGAAAATAAATGCAACAAAAGGATATAAAATCACATTTTCAATTTGGTGAGTGATAAGTAATTCAACTACACCCTTTAATCCCATACACTTCAATTCCTCATTTCTTACAATTAATTATCCCAATTAATTAATCAATGTAATTAGGGCATTTTCCATAATTAACATTACAACCCTTAGGTTCCATTTTTCATTACTATTTCAACATTAATCCCATGTTTCTACACCAAACATGCCTCTAGGTCCATTATAAATAAAACCCCAACTTTTGTAAAATTACACAAAAGGCCCAAACTTTCTCAAAATTACATAACAACCCCAACATATCAAAATGCTAAAATTCAAAGACAAAATCCATAAAGAGGAGTAGGATATCCCTACCTCAAAAGATGAGCTCCAACGGAGATGAAGACCAAAATCAAAATGCTCCAAATCCCGAAATTTTCAAATTAAAGTGTAGCCCTCGACGATCAACACAACTTTTGTAAAGGCCAAAAGTGAGGAAACAACTCCTACTAGATCAAATCTAAGAGAGAAGTTAAGGTTCTAGAGAGAGAGGCTCTCAAATGGTGTTTTTGGAAAAGTAGGAGAGAGAAAAGAAGGGGAAAAGTGATTTAAAATGCCCAGCCACTCTCAGTTATACGACAAGTCCGCTCGAGCGCAAAACACACCGCTCGAGCGTAAAGACACAGGAAACAAGGTCCGCTCGAGCGCAAAGAGTCTCGCTCGATCGCTAAGACACAGAAATAAAGTTCGCCCGCTCGAGCGTGAAATCCAGTCCGCTCGAGTGTGAATCTCCCCCTCCCAGAACATTCACCAGAAATGTACCGTCCGCTCGAGTGCTAACAATCTCGCTCGAGCGCTACCCACTCGAGCGCAGAAATCACACCTGCAGAAGTTTTGCAGGGCACGAGATACTGGAAGTATGCAATCTACGCTCGAGCGCTCAAAGGCCCGCTCGAGTGGAAAGACCAAAATACCAAAACAGAGGGAATTAAACCAAGACTCAATCCACCCACTCGAGACAAGTCCAACACATCCTAAAGTTCAAACAAATGACATTAAAGGATGACAACAAGGTAGACACAACTACCAACTCCATGGAACCGAGTCCGGAATACAACTGTACAGTAAAGGGAATACCGGGATCGCTATATAAAAAGTTATCACTATTCACCGAAAGTAAAAAATTATGGCTGCACAACTTCCAATCCTAATTTTCCCCTACACACTAATTTATACAATTTTTTAATACACATTTTTCCATAAAAAGTTAAAAGGTTAACCCAAACATCCATATTTTTTTTCTCAATTTTTTAGTCCAAAAAGACAAAAGGTGCACTTATTTAGGACACCCCAAACAACCCCTAATTCAGAAATTGGCATGTGGCTACGGGGTTAAATTAGCCATAAAAAGACAAAATATACTAGAATTTAAAAATGTCACTATCCAAACCATAATGTGACTATGGGGTTAAACAAAATGTCTTATCCAAACTATAATCATTCTACTTTTTCTTTCATAAAAGTCAAAAAATTCAAAAAACCCCAACCCAAAAGATAGCCAAATTTAAAATAATAAAAAAAATTCAACTAAAAAAAGCCAATTACCATGCGAACATAGGTTTGGGATTTTAAAATTAAAGATGAGAATATTATTGAAATAAAAATATGTGTATTGAGAATTTTATTTTTTGATGTATGTATCGAAAAGATGTTCATTAAGATTGTGTTTGGTTCAAGAATTTAAGGAAAGATTTGAAAAAGGAAAGGAAAAGAAAAAAATGTGTGGGCAATAAAGCGAAATATAAATATATTTTATTCACATATCACTATTATTTTTCTTTTCTTTTTTTAAGTTCTCTTTCTAAATTTTTGAGCCAAATACAACTTAAATATATGTACTTAAAAAAATTAATGTGTAAAAATACAATTACTTGGTCTCCAAAATATATAACTCTCTACTTACCTGTGATTGGTCCCAAAAAAAAATAAAAATAAATAAAAAAACATAATTAATTCACATCATTTAGGATCATGAAAAGCTCCAACTTTGAGGTCGCAAACATTTTTGATGTACAATATTCATTAGGCCTGCATTTATCTAACCAATAGTATGTGAGTGTTTGAGAAGTAGGTTTTTTTGTAGATTTTTTTAGTTGTAGGATATTATTGGAGAATTTTTTTTTTTTGTATTTAGGAAGATAGTTGGATTTTTTTGTAGTTGGATGTAATGTTTGTGAGAGAAAAAGTGAAATGATTATGGAATTTGATGTGATATTTTGTTTGGATTGATTTTTTTTAATTTTATAAAATATTTGTCTTATAGTGAAAAAAATCAAAAAAAAAAAACCCAAAAACCAACTTGCCAGTAGGATCTAGTCTCCATATCTAAAAATCAAATCTATTTTTCAAATTATGTTCCCATATTTTATATAATGGTGATGTTGCGTAGGCTTGGCGAATGGAATCAGTCAGTAGCAGTATCTTTTATATTTTATTTCATGTCTCCATAGATTTTGCAATAAATACTGTCCATAAAAATTAAAAAAAAAAAAAAATCAATTTTATCAAATATCAATGCATAAATAAATAAATTATATTAAAATAAACGTTATTTTCCATTTTAATTAACAGAATGTAATGTAGTCATTTGTCTAGTGCAATCCGGTAAATTAATTTTTTACATAATTAGTCTTTAAAAATTATAAAATAAATAGTTAGAATTATTATTATAAGCCCAAAGTGAAACTCACAAATAAAATATAAAAAATTATTTTTAACAAAAAAGTAATGATATAAAAAGGAGGCAGTTCCCGTAAGGTTGCGGGCTTACAAGAAAACTAAAGAAATAACAAATCAGGTATGTTTTGAAAAAACCGAAAAAAATAATAATACAGTTTACAAACTTTAGGCAAATATTTAAGTTTCAAATCATAATTTCACTCTTATATTTGAATGCTATATTTGATTTAAGTTTTTAAAAATTGATTCTAATGTTACATTTGAATACACATTCTAATGCATGTTTTGTTGGAAATTATGGTTTTTATAGACTTATTTTTGGCCATCTTTGAGCCCAATTTTGAGGTGGGTCCGAAGAGGTGACGTGTTCTTTACCGCATGGCAAATCACACGGTGAAGACGATTTGTCAAAACCATTTATGAATGAATAGGAACGTGACGTCGTTTTCGGGTTCGTAGAATTTGACATTTTAAAGAATTAAATGTGTGTTTCCTTTTAAGGTTAGTCTTACATTGGAAACTTAAGAGAACTTATGTGTGTATATAATTCTAAGTGGTAACACTTAGGTTGGGCCCCAAGGGGCATCCCAAGTTTATAGAAGGGAGAAGTTATGAATAAAATGAACCTTAACCCAAACCACCACACGCGCGCACCGCCGGCCGGCCGAGTCGTGCCGGGCACAATTGTGGGTCAGGTCAGTTCTAACAAATTTATTTGAATTTTTCCAAATTCTTTGAATTTCAAATTGAATTTAATTAAAAAATTGTGTCTATTTCAGATTAATCTGCCCAAACAGGTTTTGAAACTATTTTTTGCACCAGACAGATTCTGTTTTCCCAAACAGATTTAAATCTGCCTTGGCAGATTTAATCTAAGGTTCAACAGGTTCAAATGTTCAAACAAATCGGAAAAACTGCCCAGTTTGAAGTTGTACCTGTCCAATTTGAATTTACATCTGTTCCTTCAAGTTTTAGACTTGTTCGAGTCTGTCATGAAGCCTATAAAATCATATTCATTTCCAGTAGATTTGGGGGCTGAAAAACATCAAAAAACTCTGAAATTTTTTTGGTTCCTTCCGATTTTGCTCTTTGGTTGCATTGTTCTTCATATTTAATTTTTAGGAAAAATTCAAAGAGTTTAGAACACAGGTTTTGTTCGCCGTACAGATTGTTTGGAGTGCTACTACAATATGTGAAGATTATTGTATCCTGGGAGATAGACGCCATTTATCCGTAAGCACCGTAGCGGGGCGAATCTGTCTTAAGGACAGAGTGTCACACACTTGACTTGATTTTTTAATTATTCATTCGATTAGATAAAATAAATTGTAACGCCCTCAAAATAATACATATAAACCAATCATTCAAGACATCCATAAACATAAAAGAATAGATTATATTTCCATTGATCAGAGTATCTAGTTCAAAAGTATTACATGTTGACAACAAAAATAAATGCCCTACGGGCTTACAACTTTCCAAGCCAACACTTGGTTACAAAAAATAGAGAGTTTTAACTCTAAACACGTTAAGCCCTTGGCTTGAATTTACATGTAACACCAAAAATAACAAAACAACTAAAAGAGTCTTCAATTCCCAAAACGTTCCAAGCTAAGACCTTGGAGGCGGCATATCACATGTACCTGAAAATGATGTCCCATATAGGGTGAGCCAAAGCCCAGTAGAGATACGCTAAATCAAATATGAGCAATAACTAAAACATTAGCATTTGATAAATGTTCAACTCATATAAACAAACGTACACCTCTTTCATGGCCAACCCATATTCACAAATATCTTTCAATCCCTTTTTCTGTTTCGTCGTCCAAACCAATTCACAAATATGGTTCTCTGTTCATCCAGACAGTTTATAATGAGACTACAACTTACATTAACAATACTTCGATCATGATCAATTAGTATGAGACTACAACTCACATCATTAACATTTCAATACTCCAATTTCAAATGAGACTACAACTCATATTTTTAACATTTCAATACTTCAATTCATCTACGTTATGCAAACGTAATTAGGATTTCGAGACTTTCACCCAGGACACTCCAGCCAACTTAGTTATCAACGGAGTCCATCCCTTACCTCCTCCCAAATAGGTTTGAGAGTACATCCCCTATCTCCTCTCAAACCATGGAGTATATCTCCTATCTCCTCCCAAACAAGATACATATGCAATGTATTTTAAAGCTTTATCATGTACAATGATCAATCCAGGCATATATTCAATGTAATAATTCAACCGCCATATATAATGACATAACCCATTTGACTAGTTTCAGTTTTCCCTAATCAAAATACAGTGTCTATAACAATCAAGACTATCATCCACCAATAGCCCAAAACAATTATTTCCAAACAGATAATAAATTCATCAAACAGATAATTTATCAACAAATTCATAGGTGAGTGATTAACGAACCCAACTACACTATTCAATCTCATAACTTCCCAATTTAATGATTTTCAACTCAATTTCATATTTCCCCAAATTAATTATACAAATTAATTATTTAATTTCAATTAGGACTTTTCCTCATTTTCTCAAATATTGATCCTAAGACCAAATCTCATCAATCATATACCAATAACCCCATTTTCTAAGGTCTCATACACACATGGAACTACACATTAACAAACCCCTCTTTTATAATTTCAATTTCAAAACCCTAACTTCCCAAAATCTCCATATCTCACCATTTATACAAAATACCCAACATTTATGTCAAAACTCATAAAGAGGAATAGGTTATCCCTACCTCAAATTTCGGAGCTCAAAGGAGAAGATGAACCAAGCAAGTGGTGAACTCCAAAGGTGGCGAAATCAACTTCTATTCGGATAAAAATGGAGGTCTTAAGAAGCTCCAACACTTTAATGAAGACACAATGGTTGGGTCTCACTAAATCAAGATCAAAATGTAGAGAGAGAGAGAGAGAGAGAGAGAGAGAGTATTCTAGAGAGAAAAGCTCTCAAATTAGGGTTTTGGAACACTTTAGAAAGAGAGAGGGCCGAAAAAAGTGATTCAAAAAGCTTCTTCTCAGATTGAAATACATTATAGCCTGCTCGAGCGTGGAACGCCCCGCTCGAGCGTCAGACACAGACTCCCGCTCGAGCGTGAAAATGGACGCTCGAGCGTCGAAAGCACACTTCCAGAAGTTCTACAGATGAAGGTCCTCGCTTGAGCATGAAAATGGACGCTTGAGCGTCCGATGACCTGCATGAAAAATACTGAAGGTTGAAGAATCTCACTCGAGTGTCAGACTGCTCGCTCGAGCGAAGGAGCAAATGCAAAAGGGCCCGCTCGAGCGTGAAAAACCTCGCTCAAGCGTGGAGGCCAAAATCTAGGCGTTAACAATTTGTTTTTAAACACAACCAACCTGTTTCGAACTTGCCCAACACAACCCAAAACTCAAATACAAGGAGTTAAAGGACGGAAACGAGAATAAGACAACAACACACATCCACGGAACTGAGTCCGGAATACAATAAATAATGAAAGGAAAACTGGGATCGCTATATAAATCATGTAAGTTATTTATTTTATTTGTTTGATTTGGTTTCAATTTATTTATTGTATATAGAAGATTGTTCCAATATGTTTGGTAGAGTAGAGTTTTTGAATTTTGAATTTGCGGATTAGGTCTACCCGATCGTCTGCTTGGATATCCCCCGAACGTCCGATTGGTTGATCAGAACAGTTTTTTTTTATTTGAACAAACGCAACCTATTATTTGAAAAAAAAAAAATTATATTTGTTTTTAATATTTTTTAAACATAGAAATTATTCTTTTTAGACCTTTTTTAAACAAAACAATTAAAAAAAATTCCATCCAAATATACAATCAAAAGTAATTTTAAAGCACTATATTTTATTAACAAAAAATAATATATATTTTAAATAAATAAATTGGAATTTTTTTCAATAATTATTTTTTTTGAATTAAATTTTAAAAAGAGTTTGGTTATGAGCTTTCATAGAATTTGTAATAGAGTTTTGACTTGTGTGTTTGGTTATGAGTTATAATTTTTTAATTAAGTTTTGAAATTTTTTTTTCAGAACTCATAACTAAACAATTTTTCTCATTTTAAAATTTATTTCAAAAATTCAAAATTCAATTTAAAAACTCTTTTCAAAATTCATAACTAAATAAATTTTCTCTTTTCAAATCATGATTCAACAATTCACAAACTTAAATATAATTTTATTATCAAATTATGATTCTAAAACTAAATCAAACGATATCTTAATTTTTAATGTTATAAAAAAAAATTTATAAATATTGTAGGAAAATTCTTCCGAAAATGACATTGACAAGAAAATTTGTCCGAACATTCCGCTTTGTCAAACCTCGGTGACACTGGTTTGGCATGTTTGAAAAAAAGTCAAAAAGTCAAAAAGTCACTATCTTATTTAAGTCATATCATCTTATTTATGTCACATCACCTCTTTAACACATCACTTCAAATCCAACCCAAACTCAACCCATATTTCATAAAAAGTCAAAAAGTGGACTTATTTAGATCATCCCAAACAACCCAGCGTAATACACCTGTGCGGATTTTTTAAAAAAACTTATTCTAACAGTAGGTAAATTTATTATTTAATAAGTTTTATGATAATTAATGATATTTTTTTTATTAAATATTATTAAAAAATTATTAATTATTAAATTTTAGTAGTAATTTAAAAATTTTGTTATAAAAAATGTTACTAATTATAAGTTTTATCAATAGTTTAAAAAAATTGTTACAAAAAAATCACTAATTTTTAACTTTTAGAGATAATTAGAAAAATTTGCCCCAAAAAAATGTCACTAATTGTAAATTTTAGTTAACATTTATAAAAATCTTGACAAAAAAAAATCACTAATTGTCAATTTTTAGTGACATATGCAAAAAAATCGTTATAAAATTTTATTTTTAACAAAAATTTTACTAAGACTTATTTTTAATAGAACTTAATGAAAATTAAATCTAGCTATATTAAGACTTTTGATAGTTTAAAGGCCAAATTATAAAGAGCCAACAATGCGTACAATACTAGATAAAATAAGGGGACTTACGTGTAAGTCCTACTAAGGTCTCGTTTGTCAATTATACGTTTTAGTGAAAAAATCAAAAAAGTCACTATAAGTTGTCACACTACTCTCTCTATTTTTCTACATAACTTTTCGTAAAAAGCCAAAAAATTACTTATTGTCCAATAAGTTCTATGATAATTAATGATATTTTTTATTATACACTATTAAAAGCGTTACTAATTGTTAATTTTTAGTGACAGTTTTAAAATGTTGTCACAAAAAAGTCACTAATTATAAGTTTTATCGACAAATTAAAAAAAATCATCACAAAAAAGTCACTAATTTTTAACTCAACTACAGTTTGAAAAATTCGTCACAAAAACTCACTAATTGTATGTTTTAATAACAATTTATAAAATTGTGACAAAAAAAGTCACTAATTACCAATTTTTAGTGATATATGTAAAAAAAATTATAAAAAATTATTTTTGACGATAATTGTACTAAATTTTATTTTCAATACGATTTGATAGAATTTAAATCAAACTATTAACCCATATTAATAATTTATCCTATAAAATATAGAAGGGTGGCATGCACATGATGCACTTAGTGTGTTAATATTAATTTTATTACACTTTTTATATTTAAATTTTATTTTATTCTATTCTATTTTTTCTTTTAACTAGACGAGTAGGCACTTGAGGCTTACATGAAAATTCTTCCCAAAATTGTATGTGTGAGCAGTGGCACGTGCCCCTTGGATTTATTATCTTCTTTTTTTTTAATACATATGTATATAAATAAAATTTTAAACAAAAATAATATTTAGAATAAAATATCAAGGATATTTTTAAATTTATAAAATCAATAGTAATTGTTTTATTGAAAATGAAGTGATTACAATAAATTATATTTTTATGTATAAAATTTTTTTGAAAAAATCTCAATATAAAAGTAATATCTATCATTATTGATATGTAAATATAATTAATCTAATTATATATATGTAAAAATTATTAGAGTGTTAGTTATATTTGCATGTAGAGTTCATGCTTCATATATTGTTTTACTATTGGTTGGTGATATCATATGTTAATAATGACGTGATATCACTATTATATAAAATTTTTACTCAAATTTTGTAAAAAATTGATTTATCTTACCATTATATAATTTATTTTATGACTTAAATATACGACTTTTACATTGTTCATGATACACTAATTACACGCAATACTTTCTTTTTTATTTTACTCGAAATTAATTGTAAAATTTTATGTGAAATACTTTTGTAATAATTTATTTAAGTTTTTGTACTTAATATTAATTCAAAAATTACTATTATCTTCTTATTGCTGGTTATGGAAAAAAAAATTATAATTATAATTAATAAGTGTCCCTTCTAATTTAGTTTCCTGACTCCGTCATTGTGTGTGAACTGAGTAATGGTGTATATGTATATCTACCTTTATTATTATTATAGAGAATATTTTAGTTGATGTTTTGAAATCATCCCCTCTTTAATATTAAGGTCTTATTTGGGAAGTTAGTTATTTAGTTTTTTATTATTATTTTAATTTGACTAAAATAGTTGTGTTTGAGAAATTAAATTTCTTTTATAGTTGATTTGATGGTTATGAGAGAAAAAGTAAAATGATTATATGTTAAATGTGACATTTTATTTTATTAATTATTTTAACATATTTTGTCTTTCAGCAACCTATTTTAGTTCAACCATCTTTCCAAACACCCCCAAACATTTCTCCATTCACAACCAAAAAAAAAATAAAAATAAATAAATAAATGAAGAGTGAGACTCAAACCTTAAACATTAGATTTAATGAAGAAGACTTTCGTGCCCCTTGAACAATAAACAATATAAACCTAATTTAGATACACGTAAATATAATAAAATTAAAATTTTATTATATATAGTTAGTTGGTTACTTACAAAGAAAGCAGAGTACAAATAGACATATCATGGCAAGTAGGGATGGCAATCTGAACCCGGCCCGACGGGGACCCGACCCCCGATTAGAGCGGTTTTTTCCTAAAAAATACCCCCGACGGGCCGAGGATGATATTCGAAAATGAATCCCCGTTGACTTTCAAGCGAGGGATGGTGATGTGTTTTCCAGCCCCGACCCCGACCCCGTCCCTGTTACCCTCCCGAAATAAACATACTATATATACCCCTAAAAAATTTATGCCCTCCGTGTCTCACTCTCTCTCTTCCCTGTACTCTCTCTCACTCTCGCACCTCTCCTTTGCTTCCCTCTACTCTCTCTCACTCTCGCACATCTCCTTCTCCTCAGTGCTACTGCTACTATTCGCGATGTCGGAGTCGCTGTCGTCCTCCGTTGTTCGTCGCAGTCACATCGTCCATCGCTGCTGATCTCTTCTGTTGTCTGTCGTAGTCACCATCGCCTCGGCCGATCTCAGATCTATGTTGATCTCCTACGTCATCGCTACCGATCTCTGCCGATTTCCGTCGTCCTCTTTGTGTGTGTATGTATACAAGTGTATGTGTGTGTCTTTCTCTTTGTGAATGTATATATGTATGTATGTATGTGTGTGTGTCTCTCTGTGTGTATGATTTTGTTGATGATGTTGATGTTGAAAGTTGTTGTTGATGATGTTGTTGAATAGATTTGGACCGGGGTTGTTGTTGATGATATTGTTGAACAGATTTGGACCGGAGAATTTTCGAGGTCGGGGAAACCCGATCCCCATTGGGGACGGGAATGGTGATAGGTTTCCCGTCGGGGATCATGGCCGGGGACGAATGAGGGATCGAGGATGGGGAGTGGGATCCCTGGCCCCGCCCTGCCCCGTTGCCATTCCTAATGGCAAGAGAGGATGAACATATTATGTACCAGGATTCCAGAGATAAAATAAATAAATAAAATCAAAGTGGATATCTATGTTTTGGTTTTAGTTTTTAAAAAATAGTTTTCAAAAAATTTTATTTTTTTATTTTTTGTATTTTAATGCAATTTTTTTTTTTAATTTTTAGACACACCTAATATAAATACATTTTAAAAGTATAATATTTGTGAAATTTTTTTAAAAAAAATTCACTAAATACCAAAAAAAAAAAAATGAAAATTCAGTATATTTTTCATATTTTTTTGTATTTATTAATTTTTTAAAATATTTTTTCACAAATATTTTACTATTTAGATATATGTATCTAAAAAAGTAAAAAAAAAAATGCTTAAAATTTTAAAAATATACACTAAAAACAAAAAAATCACAAAAAATGAAAAATTTAATTTTTAAAAAATTGAATTTAAAAAATTAAAAATAAACATACTGAATGGGGTGATGTTGTTGTTGTTGCTTATAAAATTCTTGAAAGTACTGTTCAACTTTAATTATGGATTGTTTTGAGAAATTAGTTAAAAGTTGACTTTTTAATTTTTTATGACTTTTTTTAAAAAAAAATGTATAAAAAAAATAGAGAGTTAATATGATCTAAAATAAATTAAAATTAAAAAATAAATTTTAACTATCTTTCCAAAAGAGGTGTATAATTATCAATTTAAACTTTAAAAATAAATCCACCAAACAAGTCCTAACTTCAAAGCGTGAAACTACTGTTCGCCTGTCTGTATAATATTAGACCGACATTTATCTAACCAATAGTAAGTTGAGGAGACAACTTCTAATTAGCAGGACCTAGTCTCCATATCTAAAATCAGATTTTCAAATCAGGTTCCCATATGTTTTACAGAGTGATGTAGTCTTGGCGAGTAGCTTCTTTCTATATAATTATCATTCATTATTTTTTATAATAATGCTAGGTTTTCTATATAATTATCATTCATATTTTTTTATAATAATGCTAGGTAGTTCAAGAGTGAAGTGGTTTAAATCGTTTTGATACTTTTTTTTTTTTCTTTTTCTTTCTCCTTTTCTTCTTCCTCTTCTTCATTCCCCCTCTATTTTTTGTTCCTCTTCTTCTTCTTCTTCTGTTCTTTCTGAATCCAAACTCAGAATCACATTCAAATTTTGTTTTTTGTTTTTTCTCTTTTTTCCTTCCCCTTCTCTTCTACCTTCCCCCTCTGTTTTTCCGTCCTCTTCTTCCTCTGTTCTTTTCTAAATCTAAACTTAGAATCAAAATCAAAATCAAAATCAAAACTCAAAATCAGAATAAGAATCAAAATCAAAATCAAAATTCAAATCCAAAATCAAAGTCCAAAATCAAAACCAAACTCAAAACCAAACCCACAGCCACAGCCAAAGATCTAGCTTCGGTCTCTCCATCCATGGTGATGGGTTGGGTTGTGGTGGTTCGAGTGGTTCGCAACCTGGTTCCTCTATTCCCTGTCTTTTTCTTTTCTTCTCCTCTTTTTCTCCTTCTCTCTTTCTCTTACCTCTCTCACTTCTATGTTTCTCTCTCTTTCTCTCAAATCAGTTTCAGAGAGAAAAGAGAGGGAGAAGGAAGAAGGAAAAAGAGGCGGGGGAAAAAAGGTGCCAAAACAACGTCGTTTTGGCACTACCAGAATTCAGGGCATTTGAGCCCCTCCAATTTCAGCTATCCCGCATTTTTGTATTTTTTATAATCAGCGTCATTTTAAACTCACAATCGTAATTCGGATAATTTATCTCATATATTTTACAGTAATGACCGTCAATATAAAAAAATCAATTTTATCGAATATCAATAAATAAATAAATAAATTACATTGAAATGAACGTTGTCATCTATTTTAGTTAACATAATATAATATAATTTAATTATGGGATTTAATGTAAATAAATTTAATGATTAAATTCACAAAAATTCTATAAGTATTATTTCATAACGGCTATTATATTAAATATAATTTATTTGATGTGTCATGTTGATGTGATTTAGAATTTTCTTAATACTCAATTTAAAATTACATATTAATATATTTAGTGATCCTTCAAAAACATCTAAATTGAGTCCACAATGCCTAAAAATCATTTCAAATTAGGTAAATTATAAATACACCTATTGAAATTTGCTTTAAAAAAAAATCACCCTTGTAATTTTAGAACATACATTTCACCTCCTGAGATTTATAATTTCATAACAAATCGTCTATTTTATTAATAAATCATCAAATCAATTAATAATTTTTAATGATATTAAAAATATATTTTAATTAATAATTTAGCTAAATTAGTATACTTTTCCTAAATGTGACAACATGGCGGGTATGATGTGACACTTAAAAATAAATAAAACTCTTTAGTGTACTTTTCTCTAATGTGACAACATGGCGGGTATGATGTGACACTTCAAAAAAAAAATAAAAACTCCTTAGTATACTTTTCTCAAACGTGACAACGTGGCAAGTATGATGTGACACTCTAAAAAAAATATACTCTAATGTGGCTAAGACACACACCAAAAACAAGCTCTCAAATTTCGAATCCCCTATTGTCTCTCTACTCTTCCCTCTCTTCCGCACACCAAAAACGAGCTCCAAAATTTCCAATCCCACATTGTCTCTCTACTCTTCCCTCTCTTCTTCTCTCATTTCGCCATGGGCAGCGATATTGAAGCTTCAAACTATGTTACGCCTGGGTCCTCCTGTTTGCAGAGTTTGATGAATTGTAGGAAAGCATGTGTGCATACAGTAAAGATAGAATGCATGAAGATGAAATAGTGGTTTGGAAATTGTTTAAAAGCTTGTGCCCTTAATATTTAATAAATTGAGTATTAAGAAAATTCTAAATTATATTTTCTCTCACAAAAGTTAAAAAAATTAAAAAGTTCAACCAAAACGAGACTTTTTAGTCCCAAACTAAAATAGTTAAAAAGCTAACTCACATCCCAAATGTAACGCCCTCAAAATAAACCCATAAATCATACATTCAAGACATCCATAATCTCAAGGGAATAAAGCTTAATTCTATTTATCAGAGTGTTCATTACAAAGTATTACATGTTGACATCAAAAGTAAATGCCCTACAGGCTTACAACTTTCTAAGCCAACACTTGGTTACAAAAAGAGAGTACTAACTCAAAGCACAAAATAAGCCCTTGGCTTGATTTACATGTAATACACAAAATAATCACAAAAGGAAGCCTTCAGCTTCTATAACCTCCCAAGCTACAACCTTGGAGGTGGCATATCACCTGTACCTGAAAATGATGTCCCGTATAGGGTGAGCCAACGCTCAGTAGAGATATGCTAAACATAATATGAGCAATAACTAAAACATTAGCATCTGATAAATGTTTAACTCATATAAATCAATTCATAACACATTTCAGTCCCATGACACATATGTCCATGCTTCATTCCATTTTCCTTTACTTAACAATTTCGATTTACAAACATGGCTCAGAACCTGGCCAAACAATTCCCATAAGACCACGACTCATGTTAAAAACCTTTCCAATATCAATAATTCAAATGAATTAAAATTCATAACAAACACTTACATATTTCACAATTCACATGAGATAACAACTCATATTAAAACACTTCCATACTTCATAAATGATATACAGATTTGCTGTATCAATGGAGTCCATCCCCTATCTCCTCCCAAATAATATCCGGTTTAGGAGTCCATTCCTTATCTCCTCCCAAACCGTGGAGTACAATCCCTATCTCTTCCCATACAATATAATGTATATAAACAATTATCATATACACGATCAATCAATACACAGATTCGATGTATTATTCCAACCGTCATATTCAATGACATATTCAACCGATTAGTTTTAATTCACCTAATCATCATGCAGTGTCTACAACAATCAAGACTATCCTTCACTGATAGCCCAAAGCAATTATTTCTAAACAGATAATAATTACATCCAACAGATAAATTATCAACATTTCCAAGGTGGGTGATTAATAAATCCAACTCCACCATTCAATCTCATATTAAGCCAATTTCATCATTTTCATCCCAATTTCATATTTCACAATGAAAGTCATTAATTACACTAATGACCCAATAAAACCCAAATATGGCATTTTTTCCAATTTGACCCAATGGTCCAAATATCAACAATAAATATCACTAATCTCATTTTAAGGCCCAAAATACACATGTATGGGTTAAAACAACAAAACCCCTCTTTCTCAATGTTCCAAATCTCAAACCCTAACACCCAAAACAAACCATTTACACAAAATGCCCAAAATCTATGTCAAAACTCATAAAGATGAGTAGTTATCCCTACTTCAAGAGATGAGACCAAATGGAGAAGATGAAGAATTTCGAAGGTGCTCCAAAACTCAAGATTTTCGGATGGAAAGGTAGCCCAAGCCAAGCTCTACACTTTTTACAAAGGGACAAGGGTGGAAGATCACTTAAACTAGATCAAACCTTAGAGAGAAGTTGTGCTTTAGAGAGAGAAACTCTCCAATGGAGGTTTTGAAAAGTTAGAGAGAGAGAAGAGGTCAAAAAGTGAAATCCCGAACTGATATAAAAATAGGTCCGCTCGAGCGTGGGATTCCCGCTCAAGCGTCAGACACAAATTTACGCTCGAGTGTCAAAAGCACCGCTCGAGCGCCGGATGCATACTTCCAGAAGTTTTGCAGACGATGGTCCCCACTCGAGCGTGAAAGTGGACGCTTGAGCGTCCGAAGACTTGAAGACCAAAAATACTGGGAGATGAAAAATCACGCTCGAGGGTCAAAATGCCCGCTCGAGCGGAGAAGCAAAAACAAAGTGCCCGCTCGAGCGTCAAAAGCCCCGCTCGAGCGTGAAGGCCAAAATCTGGGCATCAATCTTTGGTTTCTAAACACAACTAACCTGTTTCAAACCTGCCCAACACAACCCAAGACTCAAATACAAAGAGTAAAGGATGGAAATGCAAATACGGCAAGAAAACATCCACGGAGCCGAGTCCAGAATACAATAAACAAAGAAGGAAAAACCGGGATCGCTATAACCTCCCCCCTTAAAGAATTTTGTCCCCGAAATTAGATATAAGTTTCAAAAACATGTTTTCTCAATTCTTAACAATATTACAATTCAATATTCAACAACCTGACCCATTACCGGTCATCTCATCTCTTTTCAAGAGGCAAATCACAATATATTACTCAATATGCACTATCAACATGCTTTCACTTGAAATTTACCAATTTCAACACATATTCCACCATTCAACTACATATTCAATGCCAACAATATATTTGCATTTCTAAAACAGAATTAACATATGCGATGTTAAAATAAACTTCCATTTTAAGGCAAGTTCCATAATACTTTCATAAACCGAAACATTTACAAAGTTTTACAACTTAAGACATATTCAATGCTCTTAAAGTTCATCAATACAACAAAATACACAACATATGCTCAAACATCCACAAATAGATCCGGATATTTCTCTCGGACCTCCAACTCACGTTTCCAAGTGGCTTCTTCCATTCCGTGATGTTTCCACAAAACCTTCACCAAGGGAATGGTCTTGCCTCGCAAGACTTGATCCCGCTTATCCAAGACCCGCACCGGTCTCTCCTCATACGAGGCATCCTCGTCTACCTCTAAGTCGGTCCAATCCAATACATGCGACGGATCTGGCTCGTACTTCCGAAGCATACTAACATGAAACACGTCATGCACTCCGGACAACTGTGGCGGTAAAGCTAAACGGTATGCAACCTCCCCAATCCTCTCAAGGATCTCAAAGGGACCTATAAATCGAGGGGACAACTTCCCACTCTTCCCAAAACTCATCAAACCCCGCTTAGGTGATATTTTCAAGAAGACGTGATCACCCGCCTCAAATGCCAAAGGCCTCCTCCTACGGTCGGCATAACTCTTTTGGCGACTTTGGGCCGTAACAAGCCTCCTACGGATAAGCTCAACTTTCTCCGTCGTTTCCCTCACCAACTCCGGGCCCAACAAAGGTGCATCACCCATCTCGGCCCAACACACTGGAGACCTACAAGGTCGGCCATACAAGGCCTCAAACGGTGCCATACCAATACACAACTGGAAACTGTTGTTGCAGGCAAACTCCACCAAGGGCAAGTGCCTCTCCCACGACCCACTAAAGTTAAGAACACAACCTCGAAGCATATCCTCAAGGATCTGAATAGTACGCTCGAACTGTCTGCCAGTCTGAGGATGATAAACCGTGCTAAAGGTCAATCTAGTGCCCAAGGCACTCTGCAAACTCTGCCACAACCTAGCAGTAAAACGTGGATCTCTATCTGAGACGATCGACACTGGGACCCCGTGCAACCTCCCTATGTCCCGAATATACAAGTCGGCAAGATGATCTACCGAATCTCTCACGCGCATAGGGATAAAGTGCGCCGACTTAGTCAACCGGTCTACAACCACCCAGATAGCATCACTACCCCGCTGAGTCCTCGGAAGACCTACAACGAAGTCCATAGTGACATGCTCCCACTTCCACTCGGTAATAGGCAAGGGTTGCAACAAACTCGCTGGCCTTTGATGCTCGGCCTTCAATTGCTGACAAGTAAGGCACTTTGATACAAAAACTACCACATCTTTCTTCATACCCCGCCACCAAAACTGGCGACCCAAATCACGATACATCTTAGTGCCTCCCGGATGCACCGCAAGGCGTGCATGGTGACACTTTCAGAGTACCTCCTCTTGGCAAGACTCCGGCACAAACAAGCGGTCTCGATATCTCACACTCAGGTCGGGATACACAGTCAAACCCTTCTTAACCTTCCCACTGGAAATCTTCTCTCGGAGGGATTTTACCTCAAGGTCACCTCCCTGTGCCTCTAACACTAGACTCACAAGTGTAGGCTGCGCAACTACCGAAAACAAGGTCGCAGCCTCAACAGATTTGCCCAGAAGAAAATCAAACTCACCAAGTGTACCCAACATCTCCCACTCCCGGATGGCTATACAAGCTACATCACTAATGGATTTCCTACTAAGGGCATCGGCCACAACATTGGCCTTTCCCGGGTGATAGTGCAACTCAAAATCGTAATCCTCAATGAATTCCATCCATCTTCTCTGCCTCAAATTCATGTCTCTCTGTGTAAACAGATACTTCAGACTCTTATGATCCGAGAACACCTCGAATCTCTCACCGTAAAGGTAGTGCTTCCAAATCTTCAAGGCAAAAATCACAGCTGCTAACTCTAGGTCATGGGTAGGGTAATTCCTCTCGTGTATTTTCAACTGCCACGAGCCATAGGCTACCACTTTCCCCTCTTGCATCAGCACACAACCCAAACCCTCTCGTGAGGCATCACAATAAACCACATAACCCAAACCTCTCTCCGGAATAATCAACACTGGAGTGGTGGTAAGTCTAACTTTCAACTCCTGGAACGACTTTTCACAAGTCTCACTCCACACAAATTTGACCCCTTTCCGCATCAATCTAGTCAACGGCGAAGCTAGCCTGGAGAAATCCTTCACAAACCGGCGGTAATATCTAGCTAATCCCATAAAACTGCGGATCTCAAAAACACTCTTAGGCTTTGCCCAATCTTGCACTGCCTCAATCTTGGATGTATCAACAGAAACCCCTTCCCCGGAGACTACATGGCCTAAGAATTTAACCTCTCTTAGCCAGAACTCACACTTCCCAAACTTAGCATACAGCTTATGGGCTCTAAGCAACTCAAGCACCACTCTCAAGTGTTCCTCATGCTCCTCCTCAGAAGGTGAATAAATCAGAATGTCGTCTACGAAAATGACCACAAAACGATCTAAGAATTCCCAGAATATCCGATTCATCAAGTCCATAAACACTGCCGGTTCATTGGTAAGCCCAAAAGGCATCACTAGAAATTTATAGTGGCCATACCGCGTACGGAATGCCGTCTTCGGGATATCCTCCTCCCTGACCCTCAACTGATGGTAACCCGATCTCAAGTCTATCTTAGAGAAACAACGGGACCCTTTCAACTGGTCAAACAGATCAACTATACGAGGCATAGGGTATTTATTCTTAACTGTAGCCCGATTCAATTTCTGGTAATCAATACAAAGTCTCAAGGCACCATCTTTCTTTTTAGCAAAGAGGGCCGGTGCTCCCCACGGTGAAACACTAGGGCGAACAAAACCCTTATCTAGCAACTCCTGGAGTTGAATCTTCAACTCACTCAACTCGGCTGGGGCAAAACGATAAGGTGCCATAGAAATCGGCGTCGTGCCGGGCACTAAATCAATAGAAAACTCCACCTCTCGATGTGGCGGCAAACTAATAAGATCCTCGGGAAAGACGTTCGAGTACTCACAAACTACTCTCGGCAATACAGTCTGGGTCTCATCACACTCACTACTCATAAAGCTAGCGAGAAGACCACTGAGCTCACTCCGCCCTCGCGGATCATACACCGGTGGCAACACTCTACCAACCCGATCCCCCAAGAAATGGAAACAATCCCCGCTCAAGGTACATACAGTGACCCTCTGGCGGTAACAATCGATAACAGCTCGGTATGACGATAACCAGTCCATACCTAAAATCACATCAAAACCCGACATAGCCATAACTACAAAAGAAAATGGAAGTCAGCGGTCGCCGACCTCTATATCACAGCCCCGACACCCTTGTTTCAAAATCAACTCACCCCCAACAGGTGATACAACAAAAATAGGAGATGCTAGCTATGCCAACTCCAACCACAAAATAGATGCAAATGCAGCAGATATAAAGGAATAGGATGCACCCATATCAATCAACACATTGGCAACCGAGTTGCAAAACAAAAAGGTACCTCTCACAACAGATGGAGTCGGTACAAGATCCTGCGCGGTATCAGCATACATGCACCCAGAAGGTCTCTGGTCTACCTATTCACCTCTAGGAGCAAAAGACTACTGCACAGACTGAGACGATGAAGCCCACTGATTGGCCCTCGAGGCCTGAACTGACTGTGCTGGCTGAAAACTCTGCGTCTGCCTCGAATCAAACGCACCAGATGTGCCACTCAATTGCGGGCAATACCTCTTCAGGTGCCTTGCCTGACCACACTGGTAACAAGAGAGCGGCTGGCCTCTGCCCTGACTCTGGCTCTAAGGTCGAGTCAAAGATGAAGCTGCCCTCTGCTCTCCTCCCCTCTGCGGGCAAGCTGGAGACTTGTGGCCCAACTGAGCACATTTGTAACAAGTAATGTCTCCCTGACTGCCTCTCCCGAAGCCTGCACTCGGCATTAGAAATGTCGATCTAGCAAATGCACCCTGGGACTGCTGAGGGTTAGAACCCCTCTGCCTCCTGCCATCCCCCTGGCCATCCTAACTCCTCTTGGAGCCCCTCATCCTCTCCTCCTCCTCCTACATGATAATCTCAAGATGCGCCGCGGCATCCACAAGGCGTCCATACTCCCGAGTCATGGACCTAGCAACTCTAGTCTTAAGCCCATGTCTCAGCTTCTTCTCGAACTCAAGACAACGGCGTTCCTCAGACGCCACAAGCTCAGGAGTGAACCCAGATAGACTGGTAAATGCGGCCTCAAACTTGGCCACAAGCATACTCAGCTGCTTGAGCTGACAAAACTGGTCCCTCAATTTCTCCCTAACAGCTGGAGACAGAAACTTCTCCTGGAAAGCATCTACAAATGCCTCCCACATGCCACCAATATGGCCCCGGACAAACTTCCACCACTGACCCGCGTCTCCCTTCAGCTGGAAAGACGCCAAAGTCACCTTCAAAGCCTCGTCTTCGATGCCAAACATCTCAAATGTCTTCGTCATCTATTCAAGCCACTCATCAGCCTTAAGTGGCTCTTTTGGATCACCCACAAACTCGTCCGGATTAGACTGGAAGAACTCCCTCTTCAAGAAAGAAGGCCCTGCCTCAGCAACGTGGGCCTGGACCTGATTCTCAACTTTGAGAATGTCCATGGACTCCCTTAATGCTCCTGCCATCTCGCGGGCTAAGGCGCCCATGGCCTACTGACCTACTGGCTCGGCCACATTGGCCTGACCAATACCCTCCTACTGCGCCGGAATTTCATTCGGTATAGGCATCTCCTGCCTCCTAGGCCTACCTCGCCTACCACCACGTCCTCATCCTGACATCCTAATAAAGGTAACGAAGAACATTAGCACATTCATAAATGTGCCGAAGCTATAACACTCGCGTCTTAATGCATGGACAACTGTGATTCACTCCATATAAGCACATAATCACATAAGCACTTATGAATTTCATCTCCGGATAATGACAGTCCCATGGCGTTACTAGAGTTCCGGTTAGAAACAGCATTGATCAAGTGCTTTTCCAACAAGACTCACAGAAACCCAAGGGTCCAATCAACATCCTAGAAAGTAAATCTCATACCCATATAGTCACATAAACATGTTATCACATAAGCACATAACATTACACCTAAGTCTCTAACAAATGAGACAAACCCATTGTGATACTAATCACTTCCCACGTACCCAAAGTATTTAAACCCGGTACGCTCTGATGCCAAGTTGTAACGCCCTCAAAATAAACCCATAAATCATACATTCAAGACATCCATAATCTCAAGGGAATAAAGCTTAATTCTATTTATCAGAGTGTTCATTACAAAGTATTACATGTTGACATCAAAAGTAAATGCCCTACGGGCTTACAACTTTCGAAGCCAACACTTGGTTACAAAAAGAGAGTACTAACTCAAAACACAAAATAAGCCCTTGGCTTGATTTACATGTAATACACAAAATAATTACAAAAGGAAGCCTTCAGCTTCTACAACCTCCCAAGCTACAACCTTGGAGGCGGCATATCACCTGTGCCTGAAAATGATGTCCCATATAGGGTGAGCCAGCGCCCAGTAGAGATATGCTAAACATAATATGAGCAATAACTAAAACATTAGCATCTGATAAATGTTTAACTCATATAAATCAATTCATAACACATTTCAGTCCCATGACACATATGTCCATGCTTCATTCCATTTTCCTTTACTTAACAATTTCGATTTATAAACATGGCTCAGAACCTGGCCAAACAATTCCCATAAGACCACGACTCATGTTAAAAACCTTTCCAATATCAACAATTCAAATGAATTAAAATTCATAACAAACACTTCCATACTTCACAATTCACATGAGATAACAACTCATATTAAAACACTTCCATACTTCATAAATGATACACAGATTTGTTGTATCAATGGAGTCCATCCCCTATCTCCTCCCAAATAATATCCGGTTTAGGAGTCCATCCCCTATCTCCTCCCAAACCATGGAGTACATCCCCTATCTCCTCCCACACAATACAATGTATATAAACAATTATCATGTACACGATCAATCAATACACAGATTCGATGTATTATTCCAACCGTCATATTCAATGACATATTCAACCGATTAGTTTTAATTCACCTAATCATCATGCAGTGTCTACAACAATCAAGACTATCCTTCACCGATAGCCCAAAGCAATTATTTCTAAACAGATAATAATTACATCCAACAGATAAATTATCAACATTTCCAAGGTGGGTGATTAATAAATCCAACTCCACCATTCAATCTCATATTAAGCCAATTTCATCATTTTCATCCCAATTTCATATTTCACAATGAAAGTCATTAATTACACTAATGACCCAATAAAACCCAAATATGGCATTTTTTTTCCAATATTAACCCAATGGTCCAAATATCAACAATAAATATCACTAATCTCATTTTAAGACCCAAAATACACATGTATGGGTTAAAATAACAAAACCCCTCTTTCTCAATGTTCCAAATCTCAAACCCTAACACCCAAAACAAACCATTTACACAAAATGCCCAAAATCTATGTCAAAACTCATAAAGATGAGTAGTTATCCATACCTCAAGAGATGAGACCAAATGGAGAAGATGAAGAATTTCGAAGGTGCTCCAAAACTCAAGATTTTCGGATGGAAAGGTAGCCCAAGCCAAGCTCTACACTTTTTACAAAGGGACAAGGGTGGAAGATCACTTAAACTAGATCAAACCTTAGAGAGAAGTTGTGTTTTAGAGAGAGAAGCTCTCCAATGGAGGTTTTGAAAAGTTAGAGAGAGAGAAGAGGTCAAAAAGTGATCCAAAAAGTGAAACCCCGAACTGATATAAAAACAGGTCCACTCGAGCGTGGGATTCCCCGCTCGAGCGTTAGACACAGATTTACGCTCGAGCGTCAAAAGCGCCACTCGAGCACCAGATGCATACTTCCAGAAGTTTTACAGACGATGGTCCCCGCTCGAGCGTGAAAGTGGACGCTCGAGCGTCCGAAGACCTGCAGACCAAAAATACTGGGAGATGAAAAATCACGCTCGAGCGTCAAAATGCTCGCTCGAGCGGAGAAGCAAAAACAAAGTGCCCGCTCGAGTGTCAAGGCCAAAATCTGGGCATCAATATTTGATTTCTAAACACAACCAACCTGTTTCAAACCTGCCCAACACAACCCAAGACTCAAATACAAAGAGTAAAGGATGGAAATGCGAATACGACAATAACACATCCACGGAGCCGAGTCTGGAATACAATAAACAAAGAAGGAAAAATCGGGATCGCTATACCAAACGAAACTTAAATTAAAATTAAGAATTTACTAATAATATATATATTTAATTTGTTAGATATTATATCTGGTCTAGTGGAAATATGAAAGAAGAGTTGTTAATCAACAATTATTTGAGAGAATTTATGAAATTTTAAGTGTTCAAGTTCCTAAAGCTCCCATCCAAAAAAAAATTAAAAAAATTAAAAAGCTAAATTACTATGATGAGCTAAGAATACCTTAATCATTTATCATTTTGATAAGTTATTCTAATTATTTATCGTTTTCATAAATTTATCAATATTATTATCAGTACTAAATAATTATTCTATAAACACAAAGATACAACTAAAAAAAATTTAAATTTTTAGACTATAAACACAACCATTCATCTAAAAAATTTAATTTATTTTTATTATCAAAACGATAAACAAATATAGTTAAAATTAAAATTTTCACTCATGATTTACAAGTAGGGAAATTTTAAAGAGAGTGGTCTTATGATTATATTTTATAATTTTTGATCATTAAATTTTACCTGAATATATTTTAAAGTGATGTTATACAAACATAAATTTTAAGGACATTTTTTCATAAATTCCTTTTTACATACTTATGTTTTATTTAATCTGTATTATTTTTTTTTATTCTAATAAATCTTATAAGTGATATAGTTATCAAAATATCTTTAATAATATTCACATTTACAGTGTGAATGCTTTGTGATGTGAATGTTTACACTATCAATGTGAATGTTAACATGTCAATGTTAATATTCATATTGCAAAATATGAATGTTCACATTATTAAATTGCTAATCGTTCAAAAATAGTTGACGGTAGAAATGTCAATAAAATACCTTAAATATGAAAATTAGGATTTGATATATCAAATGTTCAAATAATAGGATTTATTGGAATATGAGAAGATTTTATGCACTAATTGGGATATAAACACTTGGAAAAAGATTTTTTTAATAAATCTCCCTAAATTTTATATAAGATTTTCAAACATAATGATCTAGTTTAATGGTGACTTTCTATTTTAAAACAAAACACCTATAAATATAATTTATATTTAGGGTAAATTACAAATACACCTCTTGAGGTTTGCTTAAAATACGAATTGCCCCCTGAGGTTTGAAAAATTACAAATACCTCCCTTTCGAAATTTTTTATTTAACATAATTAATTAAAAACGTGAAATTTCTAACTGTTCACCTATACAATAATAAAATTATCTGAATTATTAATTGAAATAAAATTTTAACATTATTAAATACTATTAATTAACTTGATAATTTATTAATAAAAGGACATATTTGCTATGAAATTAGAAATCTTAGGGGGCATAATGTAATTTCTAGAACTACAAGGGGTATAGCGATCCCGGTTTTCCCTTTATGTAATTGTTGTATTCCGGACTTTGGTTCCGTGGGGTTGGTGGTTGTTTATCTTGTTGTCATCCTTTAATTCCTTATGTTTGAGTTTTAGGATGTGTTGGGCGTGTTTCGAACAGGTGGGTTGAGTTTTGGTCTCAAATGTTGTTGCCCAGGTATTTGGCGTTACGCTCGAGCGGGTCATTCTACGCTCGAGCGGAGTTTGGCTTTTGGTTGTCCGCTCGAGCGGGCTTTCTTGCGCTCGAGCGGGGTTTACACACTCCCAGTATCTTGTGCCTCTGCAAAACTTCTGTAGTTGTGTTTTTCACGCTCGAGCGGGTTTCTTTACGCTCGAGCGGTCGTGCTCGAGTGGGTATGTTGGCACTCGAGTGGGTAGTACTTTGTCTGTGAAAGTTCTGGGAGGGGGAAATCTACGCTCGAGCGGACTGGTTTTCGCGCTCGAGCGGATGTACTTTATTTTTGTGTCTTGGTGCTCGAGCGGGCCTTCTTGTGCTCGAGCGTGTCCAGATTTTTGTGCTTGACACTCGAGCGTTCTATTATCCGCTCGAGCGGAAGTGTCGTATATCAGTTGGCAGCTAGGCATTTTTGAATCACATTTTATATTCACTCTCTCTCTCTCTCTTACTTTCTAAAAGCTATTTTTGAGAGCTCCTCTCTCTAGAATCTCCCTTCTCTCTAGGGTTTGATCTAGTTAGAGTGTCCCCCTATCCTTCGGCCTTTGTAAAAAGTGTGTTGATCGTCGAGGGCTACGTTTTGATCCGAGAAATTGTTGATTTGGAGCACTTTGAATTTCTTCATCTCCTCCATTCGAGCTCTAACTTCGAGGTAAGGATATCCTACTCCATTTTATGAGCTTTGTCTTTAAATTTTGATATTTCAATATGTTGGGGGTTGTTGGGTAATTTCGAGAAAGTTTGGGGTCTTTGTGTAATTTTCAAAAGATGGGTTTTCAAACTTATAAACTCTTATGTATGTAATACATTGGAAAATGGACTTGGTGTTGGATTGTTGATGAAAATGGAACCTTAGGGTTGGTATTGAGATTATGGGAAAAAGCCCTAAATGTTATGACAAATTAATTCGTATAATTAATTTTGGGAAATGAGAAATTGAATAGGAAATATTCAAATTAGAATGGTATGGGATTAAAGGGTGCAGTTGGATTAATTTATCGCTCACCTAGGCAAATGTTGATAATTTATCCATTTGGTGCATTTATTTTCTGTTTAGAAATAACTGCTTTGGGCTATCGGTGGAGGATAGTCTTGATTGTTGTAGACACTGCATGATGATTAGGCAAACTAAAACTAATCAATTGAGTAGGCTATCGAGTATAGCGGTTGGTATAATACATCGAAATTGTGTATTGAATGATTGAACATGTATATGATAATTGTTTATATACATTGTGTTGTGTGCGAGGAGATAGGGGATGTACTCCACGGTTTAGGGGAAGATAGGGGATGGACCTCTAAACCGAAAATTGTTGACACTGATACATCAATACAATGTGTATCAATTGTGAAGTGTGGAAGTGTTTTGTTACATTGATACAGCACTACAATGTGTATCATTTGTGAGGTATGGAAGTGTTTTGTTATATGGACACAGCACTACAATGTGTATCATTTGTGGAGTGTAAAAGTGGTTTTATGCGTTATCGATACAACACCAAAATGTGTATCTGTCATGAATTTTGAAAGTAATTGAGTGATGAGTTATAATCTCATTAAGTTATTTGGGCCAAGTTCTAAGCCTTGTTTTCAAACTGAAAGTTGAATAAGAAAACTGAAATGTAACATGGGCATGATTGTCATGAGACTGTAATATGGCATAAGTGGAATATAAGTGTAGACCATCTATTGAATGCTATTATTTTAGTCATTGTTTATAGTTGGTTTAGTATATTTCTACTGGGCTGTGGCTCACTCTTTATGGGACATCATTTTCAGGTACGGGTAGCATGCTAACTCCAAGAACGTAGCTTGGGAGGCTTAGTGGCGGGGTTTACTTTTGTTGTTTTGTTGTATTGCATGTATATCAAGCCAAGGGCTTTCTTTGTATAAAGTTAGCACTCTCTTTTTGTAACCAAGTGTTGACTTGGAAAGTTGTAAGCCCATAGGGCATTTACTTTTGTTGTCAACATGTAATACATTTTGTAATGATTACTCTGATGGAATATATTTATGCTTTATTCTTTTATGTCTAAGCATGCTGTTGTTGGTTGATTTATGGGTTTATTTTGAGGGTGTTACAACTTGGTATCAGAGCATATTGAGTTTGAATACTTTGGATACGTGGGAAGTGATTAGTATCACAATGGGTTTGTCTCACTTGTTAGAGACTTGTATGTACTGTTATGTGCTTATGTAATAACATGTTTATGTGACTACTTGGGTATGGGATTTAGTTTCTAGGATGTTGATTGGATCCTTGGGTTTCTGTGAGTCTTGTTGGAAAAGCACTTGATCAATGCTGTTTCTAACCGGAACTCTGGTAACGCCTCGGGACTATCATTATCCGGAAACAAAATTCGTAAGTGCTTATGTGTTTATGTGCTTATGTGGAGTGAATTACAGTTGTTCATGCATTAGAACGTGAGTGTTATAGCTTCGGCACATTTATGAATGTGCTAACGTTCTTCGTTACCTTTATTAGGATGTCAGGATGAGGACGAGGTGGTAGGTGTGGTAGGCCTAGGAGGCAGGAAGTGCTTGTACCGGATGAGATTCTGGCGATGCAGGAAGGGGTTGACCAGGCCAATATGGCCGAGCCAGCAGGTCAGCAGGCTATGGACATCTTAGCCCGTGGAATAGCCGATGCTTTGAGGGAGTCTATGGGCATTCTTAGGGCTGAGAATCCAGTTCAGGCTCCAGTTCAAGCTCCAGTGCAGGCCCAGGTTGTAGATACAGGGCCTTCCTTCTTGAAGAGGGAGTTCTTCCAGTCAAATCCGGACGAGTTTGTTGGGGATCCGAAGGAGCCACTTAAGGCTGATGAGTGGTTGGAGCAATTGAGTAAGACGTTCGAGATGCTTGGCATCGAGGACGGGGCACTGAAGGTGACCTTGGCATCTTTCCAGCTTAAGGGGGATGCGGGTCAGTGGTGGAAGTACACGAAGGGTCGTATTGGTGGCACTTGGGAGGCTTTTGTGGATGCTTTCCAGGAGAAGTTTTTATCTCCAGCTGTTAGGGAGAAGCTGAGAGACCAGTTCTGCCAGCTTTTGCAGCTGAGTTCTTCAGTGGCCAAGTTTGAGGCTGCATTTACTAGCTTGTCCAGGTTTGCACCTGAACTTGTGGCGTTTGAGGAACGCCGTTGTATAGAGTTCGAGAAGAAGTTGAGGTGCGGCCTCAAGTTGAGGGTTGGCGGGACTATGATTCGAGACTATGGGTGTCTGGTTGATGCTGCAGCCTATATGGAGATCATGATGCAGGAGGAGGAGGGGCAGAAAGGCTCCAAGAGGAGTCATGATGGCCAGGGTGATGGCAGGAGATAGAGCGGTACACACCCTCAGCAGTCTCAGGGAGGTTTTGCTAGATCTAACTTTCCAGTGCCGAGTGCAGGCTCTGGGAGAGGCAGTCAAGGAGACGTGACTTGTTTTAAATGTGGCCAGCTAGGTCACAAGTCTCCAGCTTGCCCACAGAGGGGAGGAGGTCAGAGAGCTGCTTCATCTTCAGCTAGACCGCAAAGCCAGAGTCAGGGCAGGGGTCAGCCACTGTCTTGTTATCAGTGTGGTCAGGCGGGGCACCCGAAGAGGTTCTGCCCGCAGTTGAGTGGCACATCTGGTACATCTGGGTAGAGGCAGAGTTTTCAGCCAGCTCAGTCAGCTCAAGCCTTGAGGGCCAATCAAGGGGCTTCATCGTCCCAGTCTGTGCAGCAGTCGTTTGCTCCTAGAGGTGAGCAGGTTGATCAGGGGCCTACAGGGCGCGTGTATGCTGTTACCGCGCAGGATCTTGTACCGGCTCCATCAGTTGTGAGAGTTACCTTTTTGTTTTGCAACTCGGTTGCTAGTGTATTGATTGATACGGGTGTGTCTCATTCCTTTGTATCTGCTGCATTTGAATCTGTTTTGGGTTTGGAGTTGGCACAGTTAGCATCTCCTATTTGTGTTGTATCACCTGTTGGGGGTGAGTTGATTTTGAAGCAAGGGTGTAGAGGTTGTGATATAGAGGTCGCCGATCGTCGGCTTCCGTTTCCTTTTATAGTTATGCCTATGTCGAGATTTGATGTTATTTTTGGGTATGGACTGGATATCGTCATACCGGGCTGTTATCGATTGTTACCGCCAGAGGGTCACAGTATGTACCTTGAGCGGGGATTGTTTTCATTTCTTGGGAGATCGGGTTGGTAGTGTGTTGCCACCAGTGTATGATCCGCGAGGGCGGAGTGAGCTTAGTGGTCTCCTTGCTAGCCTTTTGAGTAGTGAGTGTGATGAGACCCAGATTGTATTACCGAGAGTGGTTTGTGAGTATTCGGATGTCTTTCCCGAGGATCTCGTTAGTTTGCCACCTCACCAAGAGATCGAGTTCTCTATTGATTTAGTGCCCGGCACGACGTCGATTTCTATGGCACCTTACCGTTTTGCCCCAGCCGAGTTGAGTGAGTTGAAGATTCAGCTCCAGGAATTGCTAGATAAGGGCTTCATCCGCCCTAGTGTTTCGTCGTGGGAAGCACCGGCCCTCTTTGCTAAAAAGAAAGATGGTGCCTTAAGACTTTGTATCGACTACCGGAAGTTGAATTGGGCTACGGTTAAGAATAAGTACCCTATGCCCCGTATAGATGATTTGTTTGACCAGTTGAAGGGGTCCCGTTGTTTCTCTAAGATAGACTTGAGATCGGGTTACCACCAGTTGAGGGTCAGGGAGGAGGATATTCCGAAGACGGCATTCCGTACGTGGTATGGCCACTATGAGTTTCTGGTGATGCCATTTGGGCTCACCAATGCACCGGCAGTCTTTATGGACTTGATGAACCGGATCTTCCGGGAATTCTTAGATCGATTTGTGGTCGTTTTCGTGGACGACATTCTGATTTATTCACCTTCTGAGGAGGAGCACGAGGAACAATTGAGAGTGGTGCTTGAATTGCTTAGAGCCCATAGGCTGTATGCCAAGTTTGGGAAGTGTGAGTTCTGGCTAGAAGAGGTCAAATTCTTAGGCCATGTGGTTTCCGGGGAAGGAGTGTCTGTTGATACATCCAAGATAGAGGCAGTGCAAGATTGGGCGCAGCCTAAGAGTGTTTTTGAGATCCACAGTTTTCTGGGATTTACTGGGTATTACCGCCGGTTTATGAAGGATTTCTCTAGGCTAGCTTCGCCGTTGACTAGATTGACGCGGAAAGGGGTCAAGTTTGTATGGAGTGAGACTTGTGGAAAGTCGTTTCAGGAGTTGAAGACTAGATTGACCACCGCTCCGGTCTTGATTATTCCGGAGAGAGGCTTGGGTTATGCTGTTTATTGTGATGTTTCACGAGAGGGTTTGGGTTGTGTGTTGATGCAAGAGGGGAAAGTGGTAGCCTATGGCTCACGTCAGTTGAAAATACACGAGAAGAATTACCTTACACATGACCTAGAACTAGCAGCCGTGATTTTTGCCTTGAAAATTTGGAGGCATTACCTTTATGGTGAGAGATTCGAGGTATTCTCAGATCAGAAGAGTTTGAAGTATCTGTTCACACAGAGAGACTTGAATTTGAGGTAGAGAAGGTGGATGGAGTTCATTGAGGACTACGATTTTGAGTTGCACTATCACCCGGGAAAGGCCAATGTTGTGGCCGATGCCCTTAGTAGAAAATCCATTAGTGATGTAGCTTATGTAGCCATCCGGGAGTGGGAGATGTTGGGGGCACTTGGCGAGTTCGATTTGCTTTTGGGCGAATCTGTCGAGGCTACGGCCTTGTTTTCCGTTGTTACGCAGCCTACTCTTGTGACTCGAGTGTTAGAGGCACAGAGAGGTGACCTTGAGGTAGAATCCCTCCAAGAGAAGATCTCCAGTGGGAAGGTTGAGAAGGGTTTGATGGTGTATCCCGACCAGAGTGTGAGAAACCGAGACCGTTTGTTTGTGCCGGAGTCTTGCCAAGAGGAGGTACTCCGAGAGTTTCACCATTCACGCCTTGCAGTGCATCTGGGAGGCACTAAGATGTATCGAGATTTGGGTCGCCAGTTTTGGTGGCGGGGTATGAAGAAGGATGTGGCAGCTTTCGTGTCTAAGTGCCTTACTTGTCAGCAAGTGAAGGCCGAGCATCAGAGGCCAGCGGGTTTGTTGCAACCCTTGCCTATTGCCGAGTGGAAGTGGGAGCATGTCACTATGGACTTCGTTGTAGGTCTTCCGAGGACTCAGCGGGGTAGTGATGCTATTTGGGTAGTTGTAGACCGGTTGATTAAGTCGGCGCACTTTATCCCTATGCGCGTGAGAGATTCGGTAGATCATCTGGCCGACTTGTATATTCGGGACATAGTGAGGTTGCACGGGGTCCTAGTGACGATCGTCTCAGATAGAGACCCTCGTTTTATTGCTAGATTATGGCAGAGTTTGCTGAGTGCCTTGGGTACTAAGTTGACCTTTAGTACGGCTTATCATCCTCAGACTGACGGGCAGTCCGAGCGTACTATTCAGATCCTTGAGGATATGCTTCGAGGTTATGTCCTTGACTTTAGTGGGAAGTGGAAGAGGCACTTGCCATTAGTGGAGTTTGCTTACAACAACAGCTTTCAGTCTAGTATCAGTATGGCACCGTTTGAGGCCTTGTATGGCCGACCGTGTAGGTCTCCGGTTTGTTGGGCCGAGGTGGGTGATGCACCTTAGTTGGGTCCGGAGTTGGTGAGGGAAACGACGGAGAAAGTTGAACTTATCCGTAGAAGGCTTGTTACAGCCCAGAGTTGCCAAAAGAGTTATGCCGACCGTAGGAGGAGGCCTTTGGCATTTGAGACGGGTGATCATGTTTTCTTGAAGATATCACTTAGGCGAGGTTTGATGAGATTTGGGAAGAGTAGGAAGCTATCCCCTCGGTTTATCGGTCCCTTTGAGACCCTTGAGAGGATTGAGGAGATTGCTTATCGTTTGGCTTTGCCACCGCAGTTGTCCGGGGTACATGACGTGTTTCATATTAGTATGCTTCGGAAATACGAGCCGGATCCATTGCACGTGTTGGATTGGACCGACTTAGAGGTAGATGAGGATGCCTCGTATGAGGAGAGACTGGTTCGGGTCTTGGATAGGCGGGATCAAGTTTTGCGAGGCAAGACCATCCCCTTGGTAAAAGTTTTATGGAAGCATCACGGAGTGGAAGAAGCCACATGGGAACGTGAGTTAGAGGTCCGTGAGAAATATCCGGACTTGTTTGTTGATGTATAATTATGTATTGAAATTATGTAATACAATGAACTTTAAGAACAATGAATGTGTCTTGAGTTGTAAAACATTGTGAATGTTTTGGTTCATGGAAATATATTTTGGAAACTTGCCTTAAAATGGAAGTTTAGTGTAACATTGCATATTGTAGAAATGGAAATATATCATGAGCATTGAATATGATATAGAATTGTGTAATGTGGTATTGAAATTTGTGGAATTTCAGGGAATGCATATCTATAATGCATGTTGTGGAAAATGTTGTAATTTGCCTCTTGAAAAGAGATGGGCTGACCGGTAATGGGTTGAGTTGTTAAATTTTGCATTGTAATAATGTTGGGAATTGAGAAAATCTTGCTTTTGAAAAACTTGTATTTAATTTCGGGGACAAAATTCTTTAAGGGGGGAAGGTTATAGCGATCCCGATTTTCCCTTTCTGTAATTGTTGTATTCCGGACTTTGGTTCCGTGGGGTTGGTGGTTGTTTATCTTGTTGTCATCCTTTAATTCCTTATGTTTGAGTTTTAGGATGTGTTGGGTGTGTTTCGAACAGGTGGGTTGAGTTTTGGTCTCAAATGTTGATGCCCAGGTATTTGGTATTACGCTCGAGCGGGTCATTCTGGGCTCGAGCGGAGTTTGGCTTTTGGTTGTCCGCTCGAGCGGGGTTTACACACTCCCAGTATCTCGTGCCTCTGCAAAACTTCTGCAGCTGTGTTTTTCACGCTCGAGCGGGTTTCTTTACGCTCGAGCGGTCGCGCTCGAGCGGGTATGTTGGCGCTCGAGCGGGTAGTACTTTGTCTGTGAAAGTTCTGGGAGGGGGAAATCTACGCTCGAGCGGACTGGTTTTCGCGCTCGAGCGGATGTACTTTATTCTTGTGTCTTGGCGCTCGAGCGGGCCTTCTTGTGCTCGAGCGTGTCCAGATTTTTGTGCTTGACGCTCGAGCGTTTTATTATCCGCTCGAGCAGGAGTGTCGTATATCAGTTGGCAGCTAGGCATTTTTGAATCACGTTTTACATCCACTCTCTCTCTCTTACTCTCTAAAAGCCATTTTTGAGAGCTCTTCTCTCTAGAATCTCCCTTCTCTCTAGGGTTTGATGTAGTTAGAGTGTCCTCCTATCCTTCGGCCTTTATAAAAAGTGTGTTGATCGTCGAGGGCTACGTTTTGATCTGAGAAATTGTTGATTTGGAGCACTTTGAATTTCTTTATCTCCTCCATTCGAGCTCTAACTTCGAGGTAGAGATATCCTACTCCATCTTATGAGTTTTGTCTTTAAATTTTGGTATTTCGATATGTTGGGGGTTGTTGGGTAATTTCGAGAAAGTTTGGGGTCTTTGTGTAATTTTCAAAAGATGGGTTTTCAAACTTATAAACTCTTATGTATGTAATACATTGGAAAATGGACTTGGTGTTGGATTGTTGATGAAAATGGAACCTTAGGGTTGGTATTGAGATTATGGGAAAAAGCCCTAATTGTTATGACAAATTAATTCGTATAATTAATTTTGGGAAATGAGAAATTGAATAGGAAATATTCGAATTAGAATGGTATGGGATTAAAGGGTGTAGTTGGATTAATTTATTGCTCACCTAGGCAAATGTTGATAATTTATCCATTTGGTGCATTTATTTTCTGTTTAGAAATAACTGCTTTGGGCTATCGGTGGAGGATAGTCTTGATTGTTGTAGACACTGCATGATGATTAGACAAACTAAAACTAATCAATTGAGTAGGCTATCGAGTATAGCGGTTGGTATAATACATCGAAATTGTGTATTGAATGATTGAACATGTATATGATAATTGTTTATATACATTGTGTTGTGTGGGAGGAGATATGAGATGTACTCCACGGTTTAGGGGAAGATAGGAGATGGACCTCTAAACCGGAAATTGTTGACACTGATACATCACTACAATGTGTATCAATTGTGAAGTGTGGAAGTGTTTTGTTACATTGATACAGCACTACAATATGTATCATTTGTGAAGTATGGAAGTGTTTTGTTATATGGACACAGCACTACAATGTGTATCGTTTGTGGAGTGTAAAAGTGGTTTTATGCGTTATCGATACAACACCAAAATGTGTATCTGTCATGAATTTTGAAAGTGATTGAGTGATGAGTTATAATCTCATTAAGTTATTTGGGCCAGGTTCTGAGCCTTGTTTTCAAACTGAAAGTTGAATAAGAAATGGAAACTGAAATGTAACATGGGCATGATTGTCATGAGACTGTAATATGGCATAAGTGGAATATAAGTGTGGACCATCTATTGAATGCTATTATTTTAGTCATTGTTTATAGTTGGTTTAGTATATTTCAACTGGGCTGTGGCTCACATTTTATGGAACATCATTTTCAGGTATAGGTAGCATGTCACCTCCAAGGACGTAGCTTGGGAGGCTTAGTGGCGGGGTTTACTTTTGTTGTTTTGTTGTATTGCATGTATATCAAGCCAAGGGCTTTCTTTGTATAGAGTTAGCATTCTCTTTTTGTAACCAAGTGTTGACTTGGAAAGTTGTAAGCCCATATGGCATTTACTTTTGTTGTCAACATGTAATACATTTTGTAATGATTACTCTGATGGAATATATTTATGCTTTATTCTCTTATGTCTAAGCATGCTGTTGTTGGTTGATTTATGGGTTTATTTTGAGGGCGTTACAAGGGGTAATTTGTAATTTAAGTAAACCTCAAGGGGTGTGTTTATAATTTAGCGCAAAAAAATTTTTGATCTTTACTTTATATTTGTTAATTTTATTGAAACTCACATTTGTAGTGATATGTGATTAAATTTATTTAAGAAATCTTTTAATTTATAATGATATTAATATATTTATTTAAGAAATATATAACGTGTGATTGGATTTAATTACAAAATATTTTATTTTTTCATAGCTCAATCAAATTTATCATGACCACCTATTATCAAATGAGACCATTAAAAAAAATAATCGTACTGAGGCTGGGGCTGGACCAATAAATATATGTTCTATTATTAATCAATATCATTAAAATAAATTTTAACCATTGAATATAATTTTAAAAATAATTAAAATTTCTCAAATTAGCATCCAATTTAAGAGAGCGTTTAGATTCGATGAGCCAATTTTTTGGCCAATCTTAGTGATAAAAAACCGTTCATTTTTTAATGATTCGTTGAGTATATATTCATGAAAAAAATTGAGATGATCAGACATCAATAACTATATATTTAAATCACATTTGTTTTTGAAAAAATTAACAACAATTATAATGTTAGGAATAATTATCTATTTTTTAAACAAATATAATTCAAATATATAACTACCAATTTTTTATCACCTTTTTTTTTTTTTGCATAAATATTATATTTGAATAATTAAATTCGACTCTAAATTGAGTCCACAAAGCCTAAACATCATTTCAAATTAGGTAAATTATAAATGCACCTATTGAAATTTGCTTAAAAAACAAATCGCCCTTGTAATTTTAGAACATACATGTCACTTCCTGAGATTTATAATTTCATAACAAATCGTCTATTTTATTAATAAATCATTAAATCAATTAATAATTTTTAATGATATTATAAATATATTTTAATTAATAATTAAGATTATTTTATTTTATAATTATATATGAGAGTAGTTATAAATTTAATTTTTTTAGTTAATACTATTAAATAAGAAATTATGACATTAGAGTATTTATAATTTTTCAAATCACATGAGATAATTTATATTTTATATAAATCTCACAAGATGTATTTGTGATTTATCCATCAAATTAAAATGATCAATTTTAGATAATCTAAACACATTTAAAACTATTAAATTCATTATATAATTGTATATGAAATATATTATTATATATTAATAAAAATTGCATCGTTCTAAATCAAGAAAATTCCATAATTATATATGAAATATATTGTTAGTATAGGGATTATTAAATTATTTTTGGTTAAATTACTAATGTTTACTTAAATTATAAATTACCCATTGTGGTTCTAGAAATTACATTATGCCCCCTGAGGTTTCTAATTTCATAACAAAGAAGTCCTTTTATTAATAAATCATTAAGTTAATTAATAGTATTTAATAATATTAAATTTTTTATTTCAATTAATAACTCGGATAATTTTATTATTATATAGATAAATAGTTAGAATTTCACTTCTTCAATTAATTCTGTTAAATAAAAAATTCTGACAATATAATATTTGTATTTTTCCAAATCACAGAGGGTAATTCGTATTTTAAACAAATCTCAAGAGGTGTATTTATAATTTATCCTAAATATAAATTATATTTATAAGTGTTTTGTTTTAAAATAGAAAGTCACCATTAAACTATACAATTATGTTTGAAAACCTTATATAAAATTTAGGGAGATTTTTTTTTTTTTTTAAAAAAAAAAATTATTAATCCATAAAATATTCTTATATTCCAATAAATCCTATCATTTGAACATTTCATCTATCAAATCCTAATTTTCATATTTAAGATATTTTATTGCCATTTCTACCTTTAAATATTTTTTAAACGGTTAGCAATTTAATAATGTGAACATTTATATTTTATAATATGAATATTAACATTGACATATTAATATTCACATTAACAGTGTAAACATTCATGACAGAACATTCACACTATAAATATAAATATTATGAAAGATATTTTGATAACTATATCACTCATAAGACTTATTGAAATATAAAAAAACAATGTAGATTAAATAAAACATAAATAGGTAAAAAGAAATTTATGAAAAAATACCCTTAAAATTTATATTTATATAACATCATTTTAGAATATATTCAGGTAAAATTTCATGATAAAAAATTATAAAATATAATCATAATAAAAAGAAGAAAAAATGGTCCGAAAAAAAGACAAGATAGTCGTTTAAAAAATTTTAAAACATAACATCAACAATCTAAGAGGCTAACAAGATTACAAATTTCAAAGAGGAGAACATAATTTTTCAAAAGTGAAGTGACATCTGTATTAATAAAAAACCTCAGAGGTGTTGTCAGTGTAATTTACCCAATAATAAAATCACCTCAAGAGAATTCCACTTCAAACCCTGATGTTATTAGCTTGTATACTGCGCTTCAACATCCAACATTCCATCAAAAATTGGATGAAAAATACATGCCAACCTCTTGGCATAATAACCCATAACTCAACACTCCCTTCCACTACCCCCCAACCCCACTTCCATTAACGCCCTCCACAGGCACAATACCAGCGGCTATCCACCGCTTTCTTACTCACCTTGGGCAGTATATAACTGTATTTCGGTCCACACTTACTAACTCGGCGCAACCCATCCATGATGGCTCCACCTACTCTAGCAACGGATATGCATCACTTTCAGGCACAAGAAAGAGAACACAAAATGCAATCTGAACAACCTTAGTAACTCTAGCAATATCTATAACATGTCTCTGCAAAACAGGCATATAGCCAGAGCACACAGTCGAAGGAAAAGTTTTAAAAGTACTGAAGTCCAAGAAACCAAAAGAGGATTCGATGTTCCTACGTGAAGTCGGAGCCCCTCCATAGAGGAAGGTCAACACCATAGGTTTTACATAAAAGGGACCTTACTTAACAAAAGAACATAGAATTGCAAACATTCTCTTTTAATTTTCGGCAGCTGGGGGACAGGAACAGCCCCGGCAGATGTCATTCCACTTGAGTCGCCGCCAAGTGAGCGTAACATATTGGAGCAACTGCATACAAATACATGTGGTGGTGAGACCCCGCCGGGGGGGGGGGGGGGGGTGGGGGGGTTAGGCAATAAAAAAATCAAAATTTGAAATCAATGGGGGGGGGCAATAAAAAAATCAAAATTTGAAATCAATAGAATTGGAACAAAAAATGGAGGAAACCACATTTTTGCATTTGAGTGAACCAACAACCATTATGACTAAACATCAAACACATAACCATCATCATTTGGTTAAAAAAATGGAACACGTTTCTCTTCTCTCCAGTCCTTAATTGGACTAGAGAGGTTCAGTTGGCCCATCTAGGGCCCACTTCGGTGATTCAAACCATTCAACATGTAGGCTGGACAAGTAGATGACTGGACATCGATAGCAATACAATCAGATCACATTTGAATTTAAAAAAATGGATGGACTATTCTCAAAATCATAATTATTTTTAAGAGGATCCGATCATATGGCTACCGATCTCTACAACCATAATGAGAGAGAAGGCAACTATATCTTTAGGTTAGATTTTAGAAGGCTAACTACTGAACAACATGATAATAATATTTTTCCTAGAATAAAATGATGCATTCATATGAAGATCATAATTACCAACGGAAATTGCAGTTGTGCTTCTCTGGTACTAAAAAAATTTTAAAACGCAGATTAAAAGGGATTTTATAATTTTCTATAGTTCTATAGAGATATAATTGAAGTGATAATGTTCTAGACACCAGTCAAAAATCTACTTACACATAGGACAAGGAATGTACAAGCTCCTGGAGGTCATAAACCAACCTCATCTAATAGGACATGGTAGTGTGTTGGCCTTGTGGTCCCCTATAAAGTAAACATGAGACAAAGAAAGTTCAATATACTCGCAATTGTCAAAGCAAGATACAAAGATTACACAAGGATACATACAAGGACAAAATCAGAACTTCAAAAAGCATTCACCTCGCTTGTTTTCACTTTTTAAAAAATTTTACTTTCTTATTTTTTTTGATTTTTTATTTTTATTGAATTTTTTTAATATTTTAAGTAATTTTTTACTTTTTAGACACACCTAACATAAATACACCTAAAAAGTAAAAAAATTATAAAAAAAATCTTTTAAAAATTCACTAAATACCAAAAATATAAAAAAAATACAAAAATTCAGTACATTTTTTGTATTTTTATGTATTTATTAATTTTTTAAAATATTTTTTCACAAATTTTTTACTTTTTAGATACATCTAAGTAAGGTGTATCTAAAAAGTTAAAAAAATGTTTAAAATTTAAAAAATATTCACTAAAAACAAAAAAACACGAAAATCAAAAAAATCAATTTTCAAAAAACTTAATCCAGAAAACTCAAACCAAACACACTGATTTCTACTGTAAATAGGTTTGCATGCTAAGTATGTAAATCTAAACTACCACTCCCATTTGTATGATATATATAGCAATCCCGGTTTTCCCTTCATTATTTATTGTATTCCGGACTCGGTTCCGTGAATGTGTATTGTTGTCTTATTCTCGTTTTCGTCCTTTAACTCCTTGTATTTGAGTTTTGGGTTGTGTTGGGCAAGTTTGAAACAGGTTGATTGTGTTTAGAAACAAATAGTTAATGCCCAGATTTTGGCCTCCACACTCGAGTGGGGCTTTTCACTCTCGAGCGGGCCCATTTGTATTTGCTTCTCCTCTCGAGCGGGCAGTCTGACGCTCGAGCGGGATTTTTCAGCCTTTAGTATTTTTTTCTGCAAGTCATCGGACGCTAGAGCGTCCACTTTCATGCTTGAGCGGGGACCTTCATTTGTAGAACTTCTGGAAGTGTGCTTTCGACGCTCGAGCGTCCGTTTTCACGCTCGAGCGGGGCATTCCACGCTCGAGCGGGCTCTAATGTATTTCAATCCGAGAAGAAGCTTTTTGAATCACTTTTTTCGGCCCTCTCTCTCTCTCTAAAGTGTTCCAAAACCCTAATTTGAGAGCTTCTCTCTCTAGAATACTCTCTTTCTCTACATTTTGATCTTGATTCAGTGAGACCCAACTCTTATGTCTTCGTTAAAGTGTTGGAGCTTCTCAAGACATCCATTTCTATCCGAATAGAAGTTGTTTTCGCCACCTTTGGAGTTCACCACTTGCTTGGTTCATCTTCTCCTTTGAGCTCCAAAATTTGAGGTAGGGATAACCTACTCCTCTCTATGAGTTTTGATATAAATGTTGGGTATTTTGTATAAATGGTGAGTTATGGAGATTTTGGGAAGTTAGGGTTTTGAAATTGAAATTATAAAAAAGAGGGGTTTGTTAATGTGAAGTTCCATGTGTGTATGGGACCTTAGAAAATGGGGTTATTGGTATATGATTGATGAGATTTGGTCTTAGGATCAATATTTGAGAAAATGAGGAAAGGCCCTAATTGAAATTAAATAATTAATTTGTATAATTAATTTGGGAAAATATGAAATTGAGTTGAAAATCATTAAATTGGGAAGTTATGAGATTGAATGGTGTAGTTGGGTTAGTTACTCACTCACCTATGAATTTGTTGATAAATTATCTGTTTGATGAATTTATTATCTGTTTGGAAATAATTGTTTTGGGCTATCGGTGGAGGATAGTCTTGAATGTTGTTGACACTGTATGTTGATTAGGGAAAACTGAAACTAATCAAATGGGTTATGTCATTGTATATGACGGTTGAATTATTACATTGAATATGTGCCTGGATTGATTATTGTACATGATAAAGCTTTTAAATACATTGCATATGTATCTTGTTTGGGAGGAGATAGGGGATGTACTCCATGGTTTGAGAGGAGATAGGGGATGTACTCTCAAACCTGTTTGGGAGGAGATAGAGGATGGACTCCGTTGATAACTAAGTTGGCCAGAGCGTCCAGGGTGAAAGTCTCGAAATCCTAATTACGTTTGCATAACGTAGATGAATTGAAGTATTGAAATGTTAATAATATGAGTTGTAGTCTCATTTGAAATTAGAGTATTGAAATGTTAATGATGTGAGTTGTAGTCTCATACTAATTGATCATGATTGAAGTATTGTTAATGTGAGTTATAGTCTCATTATAAACTGTCTGGATGAACAGAGAACCATATCTATGAATTGGTTTGGATAACGAAATAGAAAAAAGGATTGAAATATATTTGTGAATATGGGTTAGCCATGAAAGAGGTGTACGTTTGTTTATATGAGTTGAACATTTATCAAATGCTAATGTTTTAGTTATTGCTCATATTTGGTTTAGCGTATCTCTATTGGGCTTTGGCTCACCCTATATGGGACATCATTTTCAGGTACAGGTGATATGCCGCCTCCAAGGTCTTAGCTTGGAAGGTTTTGAGAGTTGAAGACTCTTTTGGTTGTTTTGTTATTTTTGGTGTTACATGTAAATTCAAACCAAGGGCTTAATGTGTTTAGAGTTAAAACTCTCTATTTTTGTAACCAAGTGTTGGCTTGGAAAGTTGTAAGCCCGTAGGACATTTACTTTTGTTGTCAACATGTAATACTTTTGAACTAAATACTCTGATAAATGGAAATATGTTTTATTCTTTTATGTCTATTGTGGACTTGCCTTTTTCTGCGCCCCGCCTTTTGGAAAGGGTTTGAAAAGAAGACCTCACAGTTCAGACTCCTGCGGTTCTGAATCTAGTCTCATAAAGTGCAATGTAAAACTAATAATCACCAAAGAGTCCAAATCCGGAAAACCTTTTTAGAAAATTGATTTTAAATCAAATAACGCCAAAATTAGACTGCTTTGCGAGATACAGAGTGTAGACGTGCCCAAACATCCCGGGAAAATCCCGTTTTGTTCATTGGGCTCACTACAGTTCGGACTCAAATGTCACGGTTCTGAATCTAATCTCGCAAAGTGTAATGCAAGACTGATAAATCACCAAAGAGTCCAAATCCGGCAAATCATTTTGAAAAATTGATTTTTAGAAAGAAGTGCCAAACATGGACTGCTTTACCAGATACAGAGTCGCCACCTAAATATTTTGTTTCGGGAAAATTTAGGAAACCCTGACTCGTTGCCTAAGGCCACATGTCCGTCATCACCAAAGTTGGCTCGGCTCAGGAACTTGGGTAGGATTGGGGAAGGTCATGCAATGAGCACCCCCGCTCGCCCGATCAAAGATCGGCCTGTACTAAGCATGATATCTTATTTTTGAAAACACATGTGTTCTTATTCCGATGTATTAACCTAGAATTACTATGTAATGCACACAGCATACAAGTATAGACTGGATCGCCTAAGTTGGAACAAATCATCTCATGTTTGTTTTCAAAAACGGTTTGCTATTCGCAAGTAGGCTAAAATGCAGATTTTGCCACCCTCGAGTGGGCTTAGGAAAATATGATTTTGCCACTCTCAAGTGGGCTTAAAACTCGCAATCAATGAATTGTTCCAATTCAAGTAATCCAACCTTCACCCACAGGCATTCAGGAAGTTATATCACATAAGCAAATAGCCTCATGGCAAGCATGCTATCATGGTAGCACTCACACACTGTAGACGCGCCCCGAGGGCCTCATGCTACAGTTCGGACTCAATTTGTCACGGTTCTTAATCTGATCTCACAATGTGCAATGTGAGGTTGATAAATCACTAAAGAGTCCAAATCCGGCAAATCGTTTTGGAAAACTGATTTTTAAGAAAGAAGTGCCAAACATGGACTGCTTTACCAGATACAGAGTCGCCACCTAAATATTTTATTTTGGGGGAATTTAGGAAACCCTGAGTCGTTGCCTAAGGCCACGTGTCCGTCATCACCAAAGTTGTCTCGGCTTGGGAACTTGGGTACGATTGAGGAAGGTCAGCTATGAGCACCCCCACTCGCCTAATCAAAGATCGGCCACTACTAAACAAGATATCTTGTTTTTGAAAACACATGTGTTCTTATTCCGGTTAATTAGCTAGAATTACTATGTGATGCGCACAGCAAAACAAGTATAGACTAGATCGCCTAATTTGGAACAAAGCATCGCATATTCGTTTGTTTGGAAATGGTTTGAAGTTTGCTACTCGTAAGTAGGCTAAAACACGGATTTCAATGAGTTGTTCCAACTCAAGTACTCCAACCTTCACCCACAGGCATTTAGGCAGTTTATATCAACTAAGCAGTTAGCCTTATGGTAAGCATGCTATCATGGCAATCAATAACACACATGCAAGGATGCTAAAGCATAAACACTTACAGTGTATTCCGAGCCAAAACAAAGAACTCGTTAGAAATCATGCATGATCCTAGTTCATGTTTAAAATGGCTAATGCAACACATACAAAATGCAACTAGAAATAGGCTCGGCTATTCTAAGATGGCATATGAGATGCGATAATTGATACATGTATTTAACTTGGAATTGAAATACGATACAGTTAGTATGATGCGCCGAGCCCGGTGCATGCAATGTAGATGAATGGATGCAGGCATAAGTATGCAAGATAAATGGACGCAAACATGCGAAGCATGAGTATGCTAATTGAAAATATGCCCTACAACTAACCAACAAAAGCAGGTAAGTAAAAGGGAGAAAAAAATGGAGGTTGGAAGACATGCATACACGCACGCACACTTATTACACAATTCACCCTCTCGACGGAGGGTCCGAATAAATAACACATGCCAACTAATTAACTAACCTACAAGCTAGTTAATTATTACAAAACCGAATTGAATAACTAGCTACAACTAATTATTACAAAACGTAATTAATTGACAAATTAATTAATTACAAATTGAAGCTGACTAACAAGTAAGCACTTAAAAGTAAGCTGCTCCAGCTCTGTTTGAAGAAGGAGAGTATGCATGCTCGCATTCGGTCTTTCGCCTCGAAACGCCTTCCGGTTGCTCTTTTGAGGCTTTGCTGGCAAGGTGTCTTCCAGTGTTTGTTGCTGAAACTTACCAAAATACTGCTGGAGAAATGCACCAATGGCCTGCCGGCCATGAGGAGCCTCTGCTGACCCCACTGCCGACCAACAATGCACACTGCCGGCCAATGATGAAGGACTGCCGGCCATCTATGGGAGGGTGCCGGCCACTGGTGTGCTGTGACACCAAGCTGCAACAAAGCACAAAATAGAGGAAATTAAGGGTCTCCCGAGGATATGTACGCACTATGCCACCCCCAGATCATCTTGAAACATCAAGGGAGAGGTATAGTCGGATCCACGACCATCAATCACGCATCCCGATGCATGATGGCCAAAGATCCAACTTGTGCAAATCAATGAGAAATGGATGCACAAATAAACACATAAAGCCTAAAACTCTATCATAGATAATCAAGAGCGTCGGCGACCGAGAATTGAGACACGTCTCATCACTTTAAGTATGAAACGTCCCTTGTTTCTCGTGTTCGGATTAATACTTAATCCAAACAACAATGCAACACTAGCATGGAAAACATGCAATATGTCCTAAGCATGCAAACATGCAACTACGTGTAATGGAACTAGCATGCGACAACATGCAAAGATGGAGCAAGCATACAACAATATGCATGACAAGCATGTAACAACATGCAAGGAGATGGACTTAAACCAATGTGGGCAGCTCTCAAATAGGCCCAAATCAGTGGCCAATGGTGATAGAATTAAGTCACCAAAACACACACAAGCATGCAAAATGCAATGGCTCAAGGGCTAAGGCACAAAGATGTAACTCTCAAGCACACTTAAAGAGTGAAAAGCATGCAAGCATGACAATACTATGTGCTCTGAAAACAAGCAAGAAACAATGCCAAATCACTTAATTAATGCAAGTAAAGCATCCAATAAGGCCTAAGGCATAAAGCCATCAAAAGGACTATACGAAGGGGGCATGCAATACATGGCATAAGTACATGAACAAAGCATGGACAGAGCTTAATTAGGTTTAAACAAAGACTTAAACATGCTGAAATGAAGGCTCAAATACCTAGGCATGCAAGCATACAAGCTAAGCCATAAACTAGGCAATAAAGCACAACACTCAAAGACACTTAAAGCATGATTGAAGTAGGAATGTGGCAATGCTACATGCTCTGAAATGAGGTATTAAGTGATGCCAAATCATCTAAATAGCTCAAGGATAGCATGCATGAGTCACCAAAACACAAAGCTTGCAAGGCCAATTACACTACAGCTATACAAAGCATGAAGGATATGGCAAGGGCAACCTAAAACAGTCCTAGTACATGTTAATATGAGACTAAAACATGCATGGAAGTAAGCCAAAACAAGCTAGCATACAATGCTAAAAACATGGAGCATGCAAGGCTACAAAAGGGGCAATGCACTGCACCTATTGGAACCAAACATGGCATGACTTGGACAGCATAAAACAGAGTTAGATTATGGTATAATAAGACCAAAAATGCACTGAAATGATGAGCCAAAGGCTTAGGCTTAATGGCCTGCACAAAAGTTCATTCTTAAGGCATAAAGAGCCAAGGCTCTAAGGCATTCAAAGCATGTCAAATGCAAGTATATGACCACATTTCATGGACTGAAATAACATACAAAATGATGGCTAGGCATGCAAATATCACATGCATGGCATGGTAGGGGCCTCAAAACCCAAGACTAGCCTAAGCATTTACACTATAGCTATACAAAGCACAAGTGATATGGCCATGGCAGCCCAAAATAGTTCTAGAACAGCCCAAAACAAGGACAAAATCATGCTGGAGCAAAGCCAAAACATGCTAGGATGATGAGTCAAAACATCATGCACATAAAGCTAGTAAGCAAGATTTGTTCTACAAGTATATGGAGCATGCAAAGGATGACCAAACCAGCTATGGAGAGAGTCATGATATGGCAAAACATCAACAAAAACATGTTGAAATGGAAACCAAACAAGCTAAAATGACATGACAAAGCATGAAGCATATGAAGCTAGTTTAGGTGATTTACACTACAAGTGTATGATACAAGCATGGAGTGACAAAACCAACCCAAAAAAGATCCAAGGCATGGTAAAACATCACCAAAAACCTACTGAAATGGACTCAACACAAGCTAAGCAAACATGCTACTTTGATGAGCTATAAATGAGATTACACTACAGATACAAGATGCATGTAAAGAGTGACCAAACCAGCCATGGACAGGGCCAAGGTAGGTCCTAAAAGTCACAAAAAAGGGCCTAGACCAAGCCTCAAAAATGCATTGAGGCAAGCTCCTTTGGAAGGCCAAAAATGCAAGCAAACAAGAACACAAACAGAGGGGGCCACCCCCTCTGATTTGAGACCTCAAAACCACATGCCTACCACTGAAAATCCACTGGATTTCAGTGGTGGGAAGGCCAAACCAAGGCTAGCTCGGAGGCCATGGCTTAAAACAAGGCTAAACAAAGCATACAAGAGGGTTGTACACCCCTAACAACAAAAAGACCTTAAACAAACTTCAAAAGCACTTAAATACAAGAATTTTTTTAGTTGTAAGAAAGGCCTGAAACAATATGCAAGGAGGGCCAAAATGAGGTACAAGAAAGTGTTAAAAAAAGGAAAAAACTTACCCTTGATGATCAGCTTCGAAACCAGCAACTTCAGGGGGGTAGAAACTCACTTTCAAAGCTCAAGAAGTCCTCCTAAGAACCTTGGTTCAGTGGTGGTGGTGTATCTCTAAGTGTTGTAGTGTAAAAGTGCAAGGAAAATCAACTTCAAGGCACAAATATACAACAATATATATATATATATATAGAGAGAGAGAGAGAGAGAGAGAGATATTTCTTCTCAAATAAACTGAACCCCTTCTAAGGAGAGAGGACCTCTCCTTATATAGAAGAGATGCAATGCAAAGCTTCTTCAAGAAGCTTAGCAAGGGCTCTATTCCTCCATACACGTGTATGGAGGGCAGACAACAAAAAACCAGCTGGCTCAAAAGATCTGGAGTAAAACCAGCTGAGACAGGGGGTATGCCGGCCATCAGTGGTGGCCGACAGTGGCTCAATGATGGCCGGCAGGCTTCATTAGTGGCCGGCAGAACAAAGCCATGGCCGGCAGTGCACCAAGAAGGTCATTCTGAAAAGACCAAGCCAAGGTCCAAGAACGGGGCAAAAAGGATATAGGGTTTGGAAAGCTCGAACCTGTGACGTTCCGCCGTGAAAGTTGAATTCCCGATGAGTAATCGAACTTGTGTCCGGATGTACCTGCAAGCACAATTGAGTCTTGAGGATGGTCAAAAATGGGGTGTCTACCGTTGCCCCTCTTTGACAGAACTCGAAGGTCACAAAGTGACGGGAGTGAGTGTCAAAGCCCAGAGAAGACCCATTTTTGACAAGGCCGAAGACTCAGGTAGACAATCAATATAAGCATGCAAAGATGCGCCCGTAGGCTAGGGCAAAATGCAAATGATATGCAAGATGCAAAGGCATAACTTATGATTATGCAAAGAGAAAACTGTAATGAAGCAATTATGTAAGATAAATGCAACATTTTAAGCAAGTAACAGTCCTAGATATTTCAACAGAAAGGATGTAAGAAAATTATGCAATTCTCACCACGCTTCACACGGAGTGAATACAATACCGTCCGTTTCGTCTAGTCCTGCCAGTTTCAAATGAACCGTACATACAATATCGTGCCTGAAAAAGAGAGAAAACTTAATAGGTACAATATCGTTAGAATCATGCATAGCAATTCAAATGAAAAGTGCATGAAGACGCGAGTGGAGGGGTGCAAAACAATGCAATCCTATGGGTGCGAGACAATGCGGGTGGAACATGCGTAACAGCACAAGTTAAAACATGCGTAACAGCGCAAGATAGAGATATGCGAAACAATGCAGGTTAAAGAAGTAAAACATGCGTAACAGCGCAGGTTAAGAAAGTAAAACATGCGTAACAGCGCACATTAAGAAATAAAACATGCGTAACATCGCACATTAAGAAAGTAAAACATGCGTAACAGCACACATAACCTGCATAACAACGTAAGTTAGAATAAAAAATATGCGTAACAGCGCACATTAAGAAAGTAAAACATGCGTAACAGCGTAGGTTTAAACAATAAAACATGCGAGACAATGCAAGTTAAGAAATAAAACATGCATAACAGCGCACATTAAGAAAGTAAAACATGCGTAACAGCGCAAGTTAAAGAAGTAGACATGCGAGACAACGCAAGTTAAAAGAGATAAGTGCGCAACAGCGCACACAACCTGCGTGACAGCGCAAGTTAAAAAAAAAGTAAGTGCGTAACAGCGTGCATAACCTGTGTAAAAGCGCAAGTTAGAAAAAGAAGTGTGTAACAGCATACATAACCTAGGTAACAGCGCAAGTTAGAAAAAGTAAGTGCGTAACAGCGCGCATAACCTGCGTAAAAGCGCAAGTTAGAAAAAGAAGTGCGTAATAGCACACATAACTTGCGTAACAGCGCAAGTTAGAAAAAGTAAGTGCGTAACAGCGCACATAACCTGCGTAAAAGCACAAATTAGAAAAAGAAGTGCATAACAGCGCACAAAAAAACCTACGTAATAACCCAAGTTAGAAAAAGAAATGCGTAACAGCGCAAGCTAAAAAGGGGTGCGAGACAACGCACTTAACAAGTGTAACAGCGCAAGTTAAAGGGGGGTACGAGACAACGTACTTAACAAGCGTAACAGCGCTAGTTAAAAGGGGGGGGGGGGTGCGAGACAACGCACTTAACAAGCGTAACAGCGCAAGTTAAAAGGGGGGTGCGAGACAACGCACTTAACAAGCGTAACAACGCAAATTAAAAGGGGTAAAACAATGTGAGATAGAGATATGCAAAACAATGCATGATAGAAACTAGATGCAAAACAACGCATGCTAGAAATATGCAAAACAATGCATAATATAAATATGCAAAACAATGCATGATAGAAATATGCAAGACAATGCATAATATAAATATGCAAAACAATGCATGATAGAAATATGCAAAACAATACAAATTTAATGAGATACAAGACAATGCAAATTTGGTGAGGTGCAAGTCAATGCAAATTTAAAGAAAATGCAAGACAATGCAAATATGAACTAGATAGGTGTTTAATATGGCAAGCGAATGCTAGGTGATATCAACAAAAGAGAAAGATGCTTAATAAAGACATCTTAAAAGGGGGACTTCCGGCGTACCTCCCGGAAGGTTTGGGATGCGTCAAAAGGATACACCTCGTGCGCATTGATGGGTGACAACCATCATATATTGAGGACATGATTCCCGGGTTTCCACGGAGGCGTTTTGAATCAAATTTTGAGCCTTCCTCGGGATTGTTGGGATCCAGGGACACATACCAAGATCAAATAGGCAGGGAAAGCTAACAGAGGGCTGCTGGCCATCAGGGAGAGCCGCCGGCTGCCGCCGGCCATTAGTGGCCACTGCCGGCCATCGATGGGCCCCTGCTGGCCATCGGTGGCAGATTTGGGCAAAATTGGGATTTCGGCCATGGGTCTTCCAATAGGCCCAAAATTAACCCATTTCTTCACAAACCCTTTCATAGAAAGCATTTTCCTTCCTCCCTAGGTGTGCCTTCTCTCTAGATTCGCACGTTCTACGCGTTTCCTAACACCCTAAACAACCTTGAATCGTTAAGGACTCTTGGTTTTCTTTGATTTGAACCGATCAGAAATTGCATCTGAGACTTCTTTCATCATTTCCCGCATTCAAGGATCATTTCCCCCGATTTTCTCTCGAGGTTAGTTCACTTTCCCAGGTTTTCAACTTTTCTTGAATTTTCCCTCTCTTAGGGTTTGATCTTGTTTAAGATTTCATCATTTTGCTCATTTTTGCATCTACCTCAGATGGTTGATGATGTCCCATATGCTGAGGGCTTCCTCGCACTTCCTCTAGTAGAGTTGGCGGCGGACTTCGTGGCTGAGCCAGAGGTTGAGCCTCAGCCTTTACGTTGAGCACACGTCCCTTCGACCCCGCGAGCTATCACCCGGAGACTCACATTATTCCGGTGGCGGGAGGCATCCATACTTTCACCGATTTTGATGGGGACGCACCAGACGACCTCCTACTGAGAGAGCCAATGTCTCACTTGTCGGCCATTGTTGTGGAGGTACCAACTCTCCCTTCCTGCAGTATTACTTTCAACTATTTGCATTTCTTGCACTGTTTTGATCTAATCGCATTACATGCTTTGATTTGACTGTACTTTATACATTATTGCCTTGCATTTAACTGCGCTTCACGCATCACTGTCCTGTATGTACTGTACACGACCGCACCTCAGGTGTCACTATTCTGAATTCAACTGTATCTTCGATACACCACTGATTTGCACGTAACCGTATTTTCAATATATCACTGATTTGATCTGAACTGTATTCTAAATACACTGTTGATCTGTCTTGAACTGAATCTTCAATACATTACTGATCTGATTTGAACTGCATTTATTATTACAGGATGGGTCCCGCTCCTTCCGAGGCTATGGTGCTACGAGTGCTCGGGATTAGTACGATGTGCTTCCCACGAGGGTCGGCCGGATCATTGATGGGACCGGCTTTGGTGTATTTTGCTGCAGCTTGACGCGGGTTACAGCGAGTCGCCCTTTCCTAGGGGCTCTCTTGGAGAGGTGGTGGGACACCACCAACTCTTTCCACTTCTCCACTGCGGGAGAGATAACGATGACTCCTCTTGACTTTGCCAGGATTACCGGCCTGGGCGTAGGCGGTGATCCGATTCCCCTTGATCCCGACATGGGGGAGTGGGTGGCTGCATAGGACACATTGCTTGGAGCACGTCCACCCATTCTTCGAGCGGGTATGGTTACATACTCTTGGTTTGAAGAGCAGTACCGAGGGGAGGACCCTGAGACCGATGAGGGAGTAGAGCAGTATGCCAGGGGCTTCCTCCTATTCCTTTTCGGTACCACCTTGTTTTTGAATAGGTGGAATACCGTGGGTTTGTATTTCTTGGGCGCTCTGGTGGTACTCCAGCGGGTTCGTTTCTACGATTGGGGCGCGGCCGGCCTCACCACTCTTTATGGATACATGAGCTCCACCTCTAGGATGCGTGGGAGGTTGATCGGCGGCTACTGGCGAGCTTGGGAGGTACACAACCTAGTTTCCTCTTTCCATTACTTTGCTTAGCATTTGTACATTTGCTTTGTTCAACACTTGTACTTTCTGTATATTCTGTATCTGCTTTTGCATTGCATGCTTTCTGCTTTGCATTTTCTGTACACCATACACGCTGCATACTACATACCATACACTGCACACACAAACAAGATCTAATGTCCGCTCTAGGCCTGCATCCGTTATGCACTGTACTGTATTCTGCTTTCTACATGTTCAACAATCTATTCATACACTGTACTGATCAGATCTTTCTAGCAGCTGTGGGTATACGCATACTTCCCGGCACTCGCTCCAGAGCTTGTGGAGAGGACTAAGGCGACGATCCCATTCTCCGACGTATATGACGGGCCGCTCCGTCGTAGGACCCGAGAGAGCTTCATGTTCTTTCGGCAGTACTTCGACATGGTTATGGCGCTCAAGGTAACTTTGCAATGAAATTGTTTCATTTAACCCCAATGCACCCACTTTGGTTATTTGACAACTGATCACTTTGTTCGTTCTCTTTTCCCAGATTACATGGCAGCCATGGGATGCGATTCCTCCAGTACTCCGAGACCAGTACCACACTGCTCGGACCATGTCTCATTATCATATCCTCTTCAAGGGGCCGATCTGCCGCGCCTGGTTTCTGAGTGAGCGCTTCGTGCGTCAGACCTTAGGATTGCTTGCACCTTTTGTACCAATGGCACCTCCATCATCGATGAGGGAGACACACATGTTATCCGCTGACCAGGTGATTCTGTTCATGGTAGGGCTGGAGACGAATTTCTTCCGTGCGGAGGGTGACTACGCAGCTTTCATTTAGATGCATTTGATGCCACCTTTGACTGGTGTCCAAGGGGGAGAGGGAGCGAGGGCTCCAGTTGCGAGAGGCAGAGACAGAGCGACCAGGTCTCATAGGAGCGGAGGTCCCGAGGGGAGATAGGGGACTACATGGCCCGCGCTGCCTGCTACCATGACATGTCGAGGGCGGGTTGGAGAGACTTATCAGATTCCTTTCGCTCCTCCTCCAGCTGGTCACGAGCTCATTGGAGCTTACGGCTCGACCCCGGTATGTGCTATACTTTTTATTGAGTACAGTCATTCAATTTGATTTGATATCCCGTAGAATACTAATGACTTCAACATTTTTGCAAGCTCCTATTGAGTACACTCGTCAGTCTCTGGCGATGACGGCTTCGGTGATGGGGATGCTGCAAACGAGCATGGATTTGCTCAGTATTTACAATATTCCGGTGCGTTCTTTCAAACTACAGTTCATGCCACTCATTTACATAGTTGCACACTACATTGATCTGATACATTGTTCTCATACACCGCTCACGGTACACATTCACTGCAAATCATTCACTATTCACAGCACATTATTCTTGGCACTCGATATATCTTAATCACTAATGCATTTTGGTGGATTGCCCTTTTCAGATTCCTTTCTTGACGCCAGGCCCATCCGGTACCTCAGTGGGAGCAGGGGAGGGTCCTTCAGCACCTCCCCGGGCAGCAGGGGGAGCAGGACGAGGGACTAGTTCACGGAGGCCTGCACCAGATAATGGTGAGTCTGACGAGGAGGCGGTGAGTCCGCGGTCAGGGTCATCTCAGGATGGAGATGGAGCTGGAGATGACTCGAGTTTAGAGTCAAGTGCTGACGGTGGCGACGTTCCAGAGTCCTCCCGGTCGTGGAAGAGGATGAGGAGGACCTCTCAGTCTTGAGGCGATTGGCGCCGATCCAGACATTTTGCTGATTCAGACGTTGCTCTTCTTTTTTGCTTTATTTTCCTTTTTACTAGTAGTTTTGCACATTGTACTGCGTCAGGCAGATTTACTCTTCTTTTTAAAACTATGCTCTTTTGTAAAAAGAATCTATGATGGAATGAAAACAGCCTTTTGTTGAAAAAGTGTTACATTTGTACATTCTATGCATCGCATCGCATCACTTTACACAATAATGTAAATGAGATCGGACTTTTGTTTTAAAAACCAAAACACTCGAATTGCACTAATCATGTAGTGAAACGACTAATCAACAAAACAACTCGATAAGCAAATTACAACAACTCGATAAATGAAAGGAAGATGATTACAACTCGATAAACAAAAAAAAAAAGAAACTGAAGATGTCCTAAGCAAGACACAACAGAGTCCAACAGGACCAAAACAAGACCTTAAAAGACGCGAGTAATAACACTTCTCTGCAGCAAACAACTGGGTTTTCAGCAAGAAGTTCAGTGAGAATGAGGGAGGTGCTGTCGGCCATCAGTGTGCCACTACTGGCCACTGATGAGCCACTGCCAGCCATCAATGGTAGACTCTCCGAAATGTTGACATCTGTCCTCCACTCATTGCCTTATCTTCTATATGAGTTCCAGCTTCGGGATTCTCTTCATTTCAGCTCAAATTTGTACCAAATGGAAGCATTCCTTGCTCAAAACCTCACAAATTGGACTACCAACTTAGATGGCTCGGAAAAGCTTAATTTTCGAGGTTTTGGCATAAGTGCACTATTCACGTTGAGTCGCACTTCGCTGCATTTTCCGTTTCTTTGTGCCGCGGCAAGATTTTGGAATTCGGTGATACACGTCTTTAGCTTTGGCGAGGAAGAGCTGTGTCCCACTTTCAAATACTTTCAAGCTTTAATGGAATCCGAGCGCGACGAAGAAATCTTGCCACAACTCCGCTTTGACCACATCCAAGCCTTAGGACGAATATGTGGGCTCACTTTGCATGATGCTCGATCATTGATTCATGGTAGAGAGTTAGACATTCCGAGCTTGGTTTGTCGATTTTCTGATGCCGGTGACCGCGGCGACCATGATTGGCAGGGTTATCGGCAGCATGTGCTTTGCTTGTGTATGCTGTCTTATTTCTTGCTTGCCCCAGGCTCTGGAGGGTTTAGCACTCGTTTGATTGAAGTGGCCGAAGGCTTAAGGGAGGGCAAAAGCTGCATCGCCATGACGCTAGCCAAAACGTTGATGGGATTAGATGCTTTTCATCGCTGAGAGACGGCTAGGTTTGCGGGGAGTCCACTACTATTGCGGGTAATGTTTCCCACCCTATCTCGCATATATATTGCTCACATCACTCGGCCCTCGGGCTCAGTTTTTCTCTCAAAACCCTTTTCTTACTTTTCTCTCAACTTACACCTCTCTATTCTTTAATCTTTCATTTTTCATCCCTCCCCCAGATATGGTTGATGGACAAATTGAAGGTTGTGGACTCTTGCCCCAAGTATTCAGCTCGCGGCTACTTCTTTCGGCGACGCCTAGTCGATGCCCTTGATGAGGGGTGGTGGTATGACTGGATGTGCAGTTTGTCTGCTCTTGATATCGCTTGGCGCTGTCCCTGGCTTAACCTATTGACAATGGGCTACAGCATGGGCCGCCAGCCCGGGATCCAATTGGTTGGCTTGACACACTGTGCGTTCTACTTTCCATTCCGATTCCAGCGTCAGCTTGGACATGATCAGACTTGCCCGGAGGAGGGGATAGAGTACCCTGCTACATTCCCGGTCCGGGGCACACAGCTAGCTCGCTATGCTACAGCCTGGAGAACAAGAGAGCTTCTGGCTCCTACTCCTGCTTTCAACTGCATTCTTTCTGATGAGTGCCTAGATTGGCTCAATGAAGAGGCACAGGTAGGGCCCACTTTGGCATCAAAGGCTTCCACAAGCTCTGGGAAGGGACGCAGGAACACTAGACTATGCCCCGGATTTATTTTGCTTTATTAGTACTTTCAAGTTTTCTTTATGAATGCAATAAAAAGCAACTTCAATTTGTATCAAGAGTAGGAGAACTCTGTATTGAAATCAATGAAATTGAAGGTTGTGGGTACTGAAAATTTTTCGTTTGGTCCAAAAATGGTCTAAGTTGTAAAAAGATTAATTTGAACAAAATCAACTTTTATTAAAACTTTTCAAAACCATTTTCGACATGGATCAAAACTGGACATGCCCGAGATCTATCATTGAGATGTACAACCCCGGATCCAAGCAACTGGAAAGTTGCCCCTTGTGTAAATGGCACTGCACGGCAACGGAAAGTTGTCCCTTGTTTGAATAACACCGCAGCACACGGAATGGCAATTGAAAGTTGCCCCTAGTCTGAATAGCACTGTGCTGGAGATCACAACCGAGCTCTCGAACGCTGGATAGACAAAGATGACCAGAACGATCACATGGACAAAGTTGATCGGGGAAGTGTTTATGGCTAGACTCCAAGATGAAGTTGCCTACGTATCCCAAAGATAGGAATCAAGCCTTACGTAGTTCGGCTTGGGTTCACTCGAGCATTAACTCTCTCCTTTTGCGCTCTAACTTTTGCCAAGGCCGCCCTTTGCGGGTTTTCAACCTTGCAAGCTCAGTTTTTATAGTTTCAAATTTTTCATGCTCTAACTTTTGCCTAGGTCACCCTTTCAGGTTTTCGGCCTAGCGAGCCACTCAAGGGTAATATTTCTTCAACTTGTCCATGTTGATCGGTTGGGAGAACTCTAGGCCATCTAGGTCCATCAGAACGACGGCTCCACCTGACCAAATAGACTTGATGATGTAAGGGCCAGTCCAATTAGGTCTGAACTTGCCCCTAGGGTCGTGGATGGGAGCTCGATTGTCTTTGAGCACTAAATCTCCCTCTTTCAGATTCCTGGACTTAACCTTCTTGTTGAAAGCCCTGGCGATTCTGCGTTGATAACCCTGAACATGGTACAGTGCTTTCAGCCTTCGCTCATCAAACAGCATGAGTTCTTCGAACCCGCTCTGCTGCCAATCTGCCTCAGCTATCTGACACTCAGCCAATACTCGCAAAGACGGAACTTCAACTTCAATAGGCAGAACGGCTTCTATCCCATAGACCAATGAATATGGAGTCGCTCCAGTAGAAGTACGAATTGAAGCCCGGTAGCCCCACAGAGCAAATGGCAACTTATCTGACCAGTCCCGGTAGGTCTCCACCATCTTTTGCAATATGTGTTTGATATTCTTGTTGGCGGCCTCAACTGCTCCGTTGGTCTGTGACCGGTATGTAGATGACTTGTGAAAAGCCACGTCATACTTGTCCAACAAATCGATCACCTCCTTCTTGAAGTGGGAACCATTATCTGAAATGATCTCGTTCGGGACCCCATAACGACAGATGATATTGTCTCTAATGAACTTTGCGACATCTGAAGCCTTCAATACCGCATAAGATTGGGCCTCAACGCACTTTGTGAAATAGTTTATTGTTACCAGAATGAACTCATGCCCATTGGACCCTTTCGGAGTGACAGCTCCAATCACATTTATTCTCCAAACTAAAAACGGCCATGGCGAAGTCATGTTGTACAGCTTTGATAGCGGAATGTTCATGCGATTTGCATGGATCTGACATTTGTGGCATCGTCGGACAAAACTAATACAATCCTCCTCCATGGTGGACCAGTAGTAACCCTGTCTAAGGATTTTTCGGGCTAGCATCACCCTATTCATGTGCGCTCCGCACTCTCCTCCATGGATGGCCTCCATCAGGCGCTTCGATTCTTCAGCATCAACACACAGCTTATGCGTTCCCAGATGACCTCTCTTGTACAGTTTAACCCCGCAGATGATGAACTGAGCAGCTATTCTTCGTATTGCCCTCTTATCTTTGGCGTTTGCCCCTGGTGGATACGTCTCTTTCTCCAAGAAGTTCCAAACGTCGTAATACCAGGGGTTCTTATCTTGAACCTCTTCTATGACAGCAATCAGCTCGTAGGCCGGCACAAATTTCTAGTCAATAATAATCGGACGCATCCGGACTCCAAAAAGGATGTCTATCATGGAAGATAGAGTTGCTAGATGAGCGAAGTTCAGCTTCTCAAACCGTGGAATCAGCAAGTCCAAGGTCTGGTGATAAATTATCATCTTTTCTTCTTTGACTTTCCAATCTCCTTTAGCCTGAGATACAACAAGGTTTGAGTCCCCGATGACATCCAACCGTTTTGCTCCTAGTTCTAGGGCAGCTTCTAAACCAGCAATGCACGCCTCATATTCTGCTTCATTATTCGATACTTTGAACCGGACTTTGAATGCTAGAGGGATACGGGAATTGTCGAGTGCTATTAGCAACACTCCTATCCCATACCCATATTGATTTGATGCTCCGTCAAAGTACATCGTCCAAGTTTTGTCTTCGACATGCAAAATGGCCTCGTCTGGGAATAGGTACTCAACTGCTTCATCCTCTTCGACCGGGTGATCAGCAAGGAACTCCGCTACCACTCTCCCCTTAACTGACTTGTTTACCACATACTTCAAATCGAATTCGGAAAGCAAAAACAACCAATGGGCTAGCCTACCCGTAAGCGCCGGTTTCTCGAAGAGATATTTGATGGGATCTAATCTCGAAACCAACATTACAGAGTGAGCTAACAGGTAGTGCCGCAGCTTCCTGGTAGCTGTAGACACCCCATTTTTGACTGTCCTCAAGACTTGGACGTCATCGTTTGAACACTCGGTAATCATCCTTGTTCGTATTCGTTTTGAGTTCTCGGAGGTCTCGGCTACGTGCCTTGCCTTAGGAACTCTCAACTTAACTGTTCTGTGCTTGGTTTTGCACCAAACACTTGTTGTTTTGCTTTTGAGGGTAGAGGAAGGCTTGTTAGCCATCCCCACACCTCACCGGCCATGGCTTGAGGCCATCGGCCCTGTTTTTGTTGCTATCGGCCATTGGTGATGGCCGGTCAGCACTCTTTCTGGTCGGTCGACCATTGCTTTGGTCAATTTGTCATTTTTGGCTGGCCGACCACTGTGCATCTGCTTTTGGCAGATATTTTATGCCAGCTGTGATAGCTGGCATCTGCAATGCACCCCCTCCATACACGTGTATGAAGAGATTTCCCTCTTGCTTAGCTTGTTTTGTAAGCTTTGCAAGATGGGAATTCCTATAAAGGGAGGGCTTCTCCTCTCTCCTCAAGGGTTCCAAGAAGTTCCAGAGCTTCTGAGATTAGGGTTAGAGGGTGAGATACAACCTTGTATCTATATTCACCTATTTGATCCCATCTTGTGTGTATAAGGTTGTTTTGTTCACACTTTTGCACACAAACACCTAGCATTACACCTTCCTCTTGGAGCTGAGGTCCTTGGAGGTTGATTTTGGTGTTCTTGGGTTGCTTTGAACTCAAAAAACCTGTTGGACCATTGTTCTTGAAGAAGGTCTACAAGGGTGAGTATTCTAGCTTTAGTTTCCCCTTTTTTGCACAAGCTTTTTGCCTACCTTGCATCTGTTTTTAAGCTTCGACTATAACTAGTAAAAGTTCTGATTTTACTTGCTCTTGAACTTTGTTTAAGGTTGTTTTGAGGTTTGGGGTTGTTTACCCCCCCCCCCCCCTTAGGCCTTGTTTGGCCTCATTTTTGTGCTATTTTTGGTGAGCTCCGGGACCACCTTGTATTGGCCTCCTCACCACTGAAGTCCTAAGAAGGAGGGGGCCATCCCCTCTCCTTGTTGTCTTCAAAACTTGTCATTTTAGCCTCATGTGTGAGCACCTTGATTAAGTTCATGTTGGCCATGTCTTAGTTATTATTTGTGGTTATTTTGCCATGTTATAGCACTGTTTTAAGTTGGTTTAGACACACCATGCATGCTTTGCATACTTGTCTTGTAATGCCATGAAATTGCCTTAACATGCATCATGATGTACCATGACTTTCTAGCATGATTTTGGCTTGACTCCATGAAGCTTTCATGCATATTTTGGCATGCTTTAGGTCTGATTTTGGTTTCTTGGGTCATCCATGACTTGCTTTGTATAGCTACCATGCAATCTAGCATGTATGCTTTGAGTGTTGGCTCCTCTACCATGCTCTATTTGCATCATTTCAGTGGTTTGGCACCATTAGTTATGATATTTCACTCCTTGTTTCATGCTCATATGCTTGCATTTTATCACTCCTTTAATGCTTTAAAAGGTTGGTGTTTTATGCTCCATGATTGGGTCATTGTGCATGCCTTTAGACTTAGGCCATTTAGATGCCATCTAAGTGGTTTTTGGGGCTTATTTTGGCATGATATGATTCTGTTTTGCATTGAATAATCCATGCCATGTTTGGTTGTGATAGGGGTAGAGCAATCCTCCATTTTGTAGCTTTGAATGCCCTTTGTTTTGGGCTCGTTTCTTAGCATGTTTTTGCCTTGTTCCAATGCATGTTCTAGCCTTGTTTTGGTGTCCTTCAGGACTGTTTTGGTAATTTTCGCTCTTTGGGGCTTGGTTGACATGGCCATGGTGTAAGTCCTTCGGCTAGTTTTGAGCTTTAAGTCCATTAACATGCTATGTTTGTCTTGATTAGTTGATTTGGCATCATCTTTCATGTGATTTCAGAGCTTAGTATGCTTGTCATTTGTCCATATTAGTCTCTTTTAAATATGTTTAAGAGTTGCCTCTTTTATGCCTTAAATGATAGGCCTTTGTGCATGCATGTTTGCATATCTATTCCATGCTTTTGTTGCATTATATTGGCCACTGATTTTGGCATGCTTGAGAGCTACCCATGTTAGTGTAAGTCCATCCCCGCATGTTGTTGCATGCTTGCCTTGTATGTTGTCACATACTTGTTGCATATTTGGTGAATTACATGTTGTAGCATGGTAGTTCAATTGTGCTTCATTGTGTACTCAATCCATGACATGTTGTTGCATGATTAGGTTGTAATGCATTTGGCATGCATTCTCTCTTTTGGTCACTCAACATGTTGTTACATGTTTGAATATTGTTGCATGCTCACATGTTTGCATGTTTGTTTGCATGCTCATATTGCATACTTAGCTTCCATGCCTAGGTTGAATAGCATTAAGCATGCATCTCTTGCCCCTTGAATTGATTGCGATAGAGGTTGGAGGCCTTTTGTTTGTTTGGTGTGCATCTCATTTGATATCAAGATGCACAACTTGACTTCTTGGGCCATCATGCATCGAAATGCGTGATTAGTGGCCCGAGGGTCGAGTACCATACTCCCCTGAGTCTTAAACATGATGGGGAGGGTGGTCGTGCAAACATTTGCTTGAAAATGCATTGCCATGCTTTGTCTGCCCTCTGCTGCTATCAAAACAGGGTTCTGCAGGAAGAGATGGTCGACCGACCATTCTCAGTGCCGATCGACCAACAATGGATGGCCGAGAGTATCATAGATGGTCGATTACCACTTTTCCATGGCCGGTGACCACTCCTCTTGGCCGGTGGTCTCCCACAACCCTCAGGGAGTATTTCAAAAGCAGCTTTCGGACTTGTGCAGTCTTCAGAGGCATAAAACAGTGCAAACAGAGGCAGCTTGTGCATGGTGGTGGATTTCTGAGCGGAGCCGAGCACACATGCATTGGACCCTCTTCCCGAGGCTGTTTTACCGCTTTATTAGCTTAGTTAATTTGCTTAACTAGTTAAGTGGTCTGTAACTATTTAATTAGCTTGTTAGTTAGTTAAATTTGTATTATTCTTTTGGTCCCTCAGAGAGAGGGCGAATTGTATAATAAGCGTGCGTGTGTGTGATGCATGTCTTCCAACCCCCAATTCTTTCTCCCTTTTACTTACCTGCTTTTGATGGTTAGTATTAGGACATGTTTAGATTAGCATACCTTATGCTATGCATGCGTGCATCTATTCGTTTGTATTGCATGCACCGGACTCGGCGCATCATACTAACTGCATAGTATTTCAAATTTAACTTGAATATATGTTACCTGCTACATTTCACATGCCATCCATAGATTAGCCGAGCCTATTCTAGCTGCATTTTGCCTGCGATGTATTAGCCATCTTAACATGGACTTGGATCATACATTTGATTACTAACATGTTCCTTGTTTTGGCTTGGAGTACTAGGTGAGTGTTTATGCTTTAGCATCTCGCATGAGTGTGAATGTTAACATGAAAGCATGCTTGCCATGAGGGTAACTGCTTTGTTGATTTACTGCCTGAATGCCTGTGGGTGAAGGTTGGATTGCTTGAGTTGGAACAACTCGTTGAAATTCGTGTTTTAGCCTACTTACGAGTAACAAATTTCAAACTGTCTTTCAAACGAGCGGATATGTAATGCTTTGTTCCAAATTAGGCGATCTAGTCTATACTTTTGTGTTGTGCGCATCATATAGTAAGATTAGCTAATTAACCGGAATAAGAATGCATAATGTTTTCAAAACTAGATATCATGGTTAGTAGAGGCCGATCTTTGATCGAGCGAGCGGGGGTGCTCATAGCTGACCTTCCCCAATCGTACCCAAGTTCCCGAGCCGAGGCAACTTTGGTGATGACGGACACGTGGCCTTAGGCAACGAGTCAGGGTTTCCTAAATTCCCCCATAAAAAATATTTAAGTGGCGACTCTGTATCTGGTAAAGCAGTCCATGTTTGGCACTTCTTTACAAAAATCTGTTTTCCAAAACGATTTGCCGGATTTGGACTCTTTGGTGATTTCTCAATCTCATATTACACATTGTGAGATCAAATTAAGAACCGTGACATTTGAGTCCGAACTGTAGTGAGCCTAAATGAACAAAACGGATTTCCTCCCAGGACGTTCGGGGACGTCTACAGTAGCCCATACCAAGGCCAAACAAGCCTTCTCCAGCGGAGTGTAGCGGGTCTCGTAATCCAACATCTTCTTGCTCGTAGCGGGTCCTGGGACGTTTGGATTGATTTTTTGAATCCACGGTTTGGTTCCGGATTAAAGAATTAAAAATCCATAGCCCACGGATTGGTTTCGGATTGAACCCCACGGTTCCGGATTGGAACCGATCTGATCCGTATACAAATAGTCTATATTTTTATTATACACCCTCCCGCATAGTATCTTCTCTTATTCTATATAAAACCTAAACACAAATCTAAACCTGCATAGTATCTTCTTTTATTACTTTTGTTTGTTAGTTTTTAGTTTTGATTTGTAATGATTTAAATACTTATGGTGGAACCAGTTTTCTTATGGTTATTTACATTCTAGAACAGTATATCGCTATTATAGAAACATGTTACTATTGTGAAACTAATATAGTGCTATGTTTATGTTTTTATAAAATTAAAGTGTTATATATATATATTTTTATTATTTAATTATGTGAATCTGTGGTCCTAAACCGATCTAATCCGTGTTTAAATGGATTGGTTCGGATTGGTTTTACTATTTAAAAGGATTAGATTGGTTCTAATTTTTCAGGAACCGTAGATAACGGATTGATCCTGGTTTTACTTCAATCCGATCCAATTCGGACCATGCTCACCCCTAATTGAGCGAGTGGTCACCCGTAAGATTAAAAAATAAATAATGCTATAAAGCTAATTCAAAAACTTGATTTGCTGAAACAATTCCATAAGATTGATCATGAAAATTTATTTATGGCTGGTTTGGCATATCTCAAAAAAGTCAAAAAATCTAAAAGTTACTAAAAAAGTTAAAAAGTTATCACTATTCACCAAAAAAAATATTAAAAAAATTAATTTTACAAAAGAAAGTACAACTCACATGTCACGTGAGTTGTACTTTAGCTGCCCACCGTTTGTACAAAGGGAATAGGCGGAGAAGCAAACAAAACGGTGCTATTCAGCCCGTGGAGGCCTATCATGGATTCCGTTTTGATCATCTGAATTGTTCAATATGTAGAAATCGTCGAGTACTATATGCTTGTAAAAAATCACGTTGATTGGATATTGCTAACTATATAATCAAATTAGTTTTGTATAAAAAATGAATGGTATTATAATTAACGGTTGACAAAAAATTAATCTGATTAGATAGCTATCGATATCCAATCAACGTGATTTTTTTAAAAGCATATAGTACTCGACGAGTTCTATACATTGAACGGTTCCGATTAGCAAAACAGGACCTGTGGTGGGGTCCACGGGCCGAACAACACCGTCCAATTCAATGCTCGAAAAGGAGGCAACCAGCTCCTATACACTACTTTGCACATGCTGCCAGTTAGGACATCCACCGTACTGCCTATTCTATCCTAAGCTTATCCTATACACTAATTTATACAATTTTTTAATACACAGTTTTTCGTAAAAAGTTAAAAAGTTATTTCAAACAACTATCTTTTTTTTTCCTCAACTTTTTAATCTAAAAAGTCAAAAAGTGCACTTATTTAGGACATCTCAAACAACCCCTTAGTGTCTATGGGACAACATGTGGCCCCATATATTGATGTTTTGATAAGTTGATAAAAAGTTGATTTTTTGATATATATTTTTTTGGCTTTTGGCCTTTTTTGTGTTAAAAAATTTGACTTTTTGTAACTTTTTTGTGTAAAAAAAATTAAAAAATCAAAATACTAACTTTTTTGAAATGTTCCCAAAACACTAACATAAAATCTTTATATACTAGTCACATTCAATTTATGATATAACGCCTAGCAAGCAACCGCCTTTATAAAATGTATTGACAAAACATTGTCCAAAAAATTAAAATTAAACTTTTTTATTAAAAAAATAAAAAGTAAAACTAGCCAACTAAGCTGAATTTTATATTAATGCTACATTAAACATGCCCTGTTAGAAGGATGAGGTCCATTCCTATATTACGAGTACGTGGGTTATATTTGGTTGGAAAATTTGAAAAGATATTTGGAAATAGAAATAGAAAAAGTAGGTAAAAGATAAATAAAATATACTTATATTTTACCTAATTTCACACACTTTTTTCCTTTTCATTTCTAAATCCCTTCTCAAATCTTTCAACCAAATAGAGTGTTTTAGTCTCGAGTTCATTGATAATATATGAGTTATTATTCATAAATACTCAAATTCAAGTTAGTTGTTTTCAGATACATGAATACAAAACACAGTTTATTAATCCTTTTGAACCTTTTGGATTTGGAGTGCGAGGAGGTGTCGCACTCCAAACATCCAGCTGACACAAAACAGTCTTGATCATATGGTGGTGACCAAAGGCTTGGCTTATATTGTTTTTGGCATATATTGTTTATTAGTTCCTTACTAGTCAAATATCATGGGATAATTATATTTGGTTAAGTTTTTGTTTTTTATGTTTCAGAAATAAAATTAATAAAAGGTTTGAAAAAATTAATCTTTTTTATTTTTTATTTTTATTTTTTGATATTTCTTATATGTAACGCCCTCAAAATAAACCTATAATTCATACATTCATGATATTAGAAAATGACAATATATTCCATACATCAGAGTATTAAACATAAATGTATTACATGTTGACAACAAAAGTAAATGCCCTTTGGGCTTACAACTTTCCAAGCCAACACTTGGTTACAAAAAGAAGAGTACTAACTCAAAACACATTAAGCCCTTGACTTGAATTTACATGTAATACACAAAAGATAACAACAAAAACTCTTCCGCCTCTAAGCCTCCCAAGCTACGTCCTTGGAGGTGGCATATCACCTGAACCTGAAAATGATATCCCATATTGGGTGAGCCAAAACCCAGTAGAGATATACTAAACCAATTATGAGAAATGACTAAAACATTAGCATTCGATAAATGGTTAACACTTATAAACCAACTTATATCACAATATAGTTCCATGACAATTATGTCCATGTTTCACTCCACGTTCCTTTACTTATCCAAATCATTTCATAAACATGGCTCAGAACCTGGCCAAACAATTAAATGGAAATACATCCCATATTAAAGCATTTCCTTTATTCACAATTCAAATGAGTCTACAACTCACATTAACAACACTTCCAATATTTCAATTTAATATACACATTTGCTGTATTAACACTTCAAGTGATACACATATTTGCTGTATCAATGGAGTCTATCCCCTATCTCCTCCCAAACAACATGCATATACAATATATTTAACACTTGTCATATACAATAATCAATCAATACACATATTTGCTGTATTAATTCAACCGTCATGTTCAATGACATATTCAATGTGATTAGTTTCAGTTTTCCCTAATCAATATACAATGTCTACAACAATCAAGACTATTCTCCACCGATAGCCCAAAGCAATTATTTCTAAACAAACAATAAATGCAACAAACAGATGTAATATCCACATTCTCATAGGCGAGTGATTAACTAATCCAACTACACTATTTAATCCAATAATTTCTCAATTTCATTATCCTCAACTCAATTCCATATTTCCCCAAATTTATTATACAAATTAATTTATTTCAATAATTAGGGCATTTTCCCCCTTGCTCAATATCAACCCTAAGGTTCGATTTCACCAATTTGACAACAATAATACCATTTTCCAATGTCTTACATACATATGGTTTTAACATTTGGAAACCCCTCTTTTATAAATTACACAACAACCCTAACTTTCCCAAAATTACCAAACATTACCCTCTCTCCAAAATACACAATGTCTATGTCAAAACTTATAGAATGGAGTAGGAAATCCCTACCTCGAAATGGAGAGACCAAATTGAGAAGATGGTGAAAATCCAAAGTGCTCCAAATCCACAACTTTTCAGATTAAAAGGAAGCCCAAGTCATCCTTTATCTTTCTTACAAAAGGGTTAGGGTAGAAACACACTATAAGTAGATCAATCCCCAGAGAGAAGGCATATACAGAGTATCACGACCCAAACCCGCCCCTATGAGTTTAGCACCGTAACCGGCCAGTAATCCGAGATTACCGAAGGCCTGCTTAACAGTAAGACAGTAAAACAGAGTACAAGGGCTGGCGGAAGCCAATACAGTAAATAAACAACGTCCAGTGAGCTGTGACGGTCTGTATGCAAAAAGACTTTTCATACATACGCATCTACAAACAGTGACAAACAGTATGTACATTATATGCAACATTCACAGTCGATCAGGACAGGGACCTAATCCCTACTAAACCGTACAGTGCAGTGCTATCAGTCTATACAGTTATTACAAAACAGGAACAGAGACAGACGGGGGAAAATAAAAACACCCCTAAGCCATAGCTTGGCAGGTTCGAAATCTCGCGGTGAGGCACAGTAGTTGGCTTGACAAAAAGGGAAATCTACCCCACGCTCCTAGCTCCGGTCTGGTGCCTGTACACCTACATATATATATGAGGAGTGAGCTAAAGCCCAGGGAATAACATAATGCGTAAAGGGGTTAAGAATGAATGTCCTTACAGTAATGAAAACAGTTCATTGATTCAGTATATCAGTCATTTGGTCATATGTGGTACATCCATTAGCATAGCAGTACAGTAAACAGTAGGTCTTAAAAGACCGGACAGTAAATGATGGCCATCGGTCAGTAAATAGTAGTGGTTCCAACAAGGGAATCGACAGAGATCTCTGTAACAGTAACAGTCAGTAACAGTAGTTGCTAAGGATGCCACAATACAGTTCAGAATATAGGACATACATTCATTCAATTAATAGTTTCAGTTCGGAAAGCAGTTCAGTTAAACAGTCAGAAATATTCACAGTTGAACATATCTTTACACAATTGTTACTCACAGAGTTCTGGGCTACGGTAGGCTAGAGCGTCTCCTCGGAAAGCCAACCCTACACAATTTACAGATTGAACACACACTAAGCTACACAGTTGGGAAAGATAATAACTTAATCCCTAATTTGCCTCGGTGTGTGCTACGTCTATATCCTCATTAAGATGCTTTAAACTAGGCCTAAGAATGCCTAGGATGGGATGAGGATGCAAAGATGCACTTTAAAAGCATTTCCAGAAAATAGGGGTCCCGCTTGAGCGTATGTTACGCCGCTCGAGCGGACATGCAGGCAAAGGTTCCCGCTCGAGCGTCACTTTCCACGCTCGAGCGGTTTGCAAAACAGTCAAAAGTACTGGATGGGTGAAAATCACGCTCGATAGGGCGCTCGATAGCCGCTCGAGCGTAAGACACAAGGTCCCGCTCGAGCGTCCAATACCCCACTCGAGCGGACTGCAAAACATAACAAAGTACTGGATGCTCGAATTCCTCGCTCGAGCGCCACTTTACCCGCTCGAGTGGGAGTGCAAAATCTGGAAAACCCAGATTGCACCTTCAAGCTTAAAACCAAGTTTAAATGCACCAAAATCGATCCTCTTGGGCTGAAAACCTGGAAAACACTTGTAAAAGCATAGTATGACATGTTTCAAAGATCAATTTGATAAATCAAAGCCCAAGGGTGTTTCAATTAAATCCAATTTCAACCCAAATTTCATGAACATGATTTCAAATGAACATGCATGAACTTTAAACAATTTACAAGCTTCAAAGCATGCTCTAATGAGCCAATTCCTCCAAGAACAAGATGAAATCATGGTCTTAAACATAATTATGAGCATGCATGTAACATTTTGCCATGAAAACAACTTAAACTCACCAATACAAACATGCATGCATGGAATGAGCTTCAATTCAACATCACTAGACTAAATCTTGGCTTAGATCACTAATATCATCATGGATCATGCTAGAACAACTCAAATACATAAAAGAGGGGATGAATTCCTACCTTAAGTCCTCAAATACAAGTCTAGAAGCTCAATTAAACAATCTACACTTCAATTTCTTCAATTCACCAAGCAACTCACAAGGAGGAACTCAATTTCTCTCCCTCTCTCTCTCTAGGTCGGTGGAGCTCTCAAATATGGCTGAGGAAATGTTTTGTGCAATGCAAGATTAAGTCTCTCAATGTTTGGTATAGTGGTTCACTAAGGGGTAGTTTGGTAAATAAGTCCAAATCTTGTGTTTTGTCACTATGGATTTAATTTAATCATACCAAATCAGTTTTCAGATAATTACACCATAAAATCACATAAATTATGACGATCATAAAGCACTAATCAATTTCCGGTTCGGCCGCCGATAAGGCGTTCAATTAGCGATTTAAACACAAAGACATGAACAGATCAATTAACAATCAACAGATAGAAAATGTATTTAAACAGATACAGTCAATCAATCAGTTTCAGATTTCAGTCAGTCCAGTATTTCAGTCAGTTCAATTACTTCTCATAATCAGTCTCAGTTTAGCGATAATCAGTAGTTTATCGGTAAGCAGTGACGAGGGTTATTACAGTCTCCTCTCCTTAAAAAGAGTTTAGTCCTCTAAACTCAAGTTACCTTCATTTTGAAAGAAAACAGGATCCAGTGGGAACAATTCAGGATATTTCTTGGCCATGTCATCTTCCCTTTCCCAAGTGGCATACACACCACCGTGGTTTTGCCAGTCCACTTTCACTAACGGAATCTCTTTGTTTCTCAACTTCTTGATCCGTCTGTTCACAATTTGGATAGGCCGTTCTTCGTAAGTGTAGTCATCACTTAGCACTACACGGGTTGGCTCAATCACATGGAAAGGATCCCAGAGATAGTCCCTCAACATAGAAATGTGGAAGACGTTATGCATATGCTCCATTTTAGGAGGAAGCGCAACTTGATACGCCACCGGATTGATTTTCTCAATAATCTCATACGGTCCGACATATCTTGCCGCTAACTTGCCTTTGACTCCAAAACGAGTCTGGCCTTTCATCGGTGTCACTTTCACAAAAACGTGATCACCCACTTCATACTCTCTGTCTCATCTTCTGACATCTGCATAACTTTTCTATCGGCTCTGTGCAGTTTTCAGTCTCTATTGTATCAGTTTTACTTTCTCAGTCGTTTCATACACAATCTCGGGCCCAAGCAAAGGCCCATCTCCAACTTCTGCCCAGCAAATCGGAGATCTACATTTTCTGCCATACAATGCCTCGAAAGGCGCCATACCAATACTTGAATGATAACTGTTGTTGTAGGCGAATTCAGCCAATGGCAAATGGCCTTCCTAATTTCCCTGAAAATCAAGGACACACATTCTTAATAAATCCTCCAGAGTCTGGATGGTCCTTTCTGACTGGCCATCTGTCTGAGGATGGTAGGCATTACTCAGTCTCAGTTCAGTACCCAATGCAGTCTGTAAGCTTTGCCAAAATCTCGATGTAAACTTCGAATCCCTGTTAGAAACAATGGACACAGGCACTCCATGCAGTTTAACAATTTCATCAATATAGAGTATAGCTAATTTGTCCGCATTATAAATTGTCTTAACAGGTAAGAAGTGAGCAGATTTAGTCAGTCTATCAACAATAACCCAAATTGAGTCCATACCTTTATTGGAGCGAGGCAATCCCACAATAAAATCCATGGTAATATGTTCCCATTTCCACCCCGGTATCGGTAAGGGCTGCAATAAGCCTGCGGGTCGTTGATGTTCATCTTTGACTTGTAGGCAATGAAGAAATTTTGATACAAAGTCAGCAATTTCTTTCTTCATTCCCGGCCACCAGAAATTCAGTTTCAAATCTTGATACATTTTCGTATTTCCCGGATGGATAGAAAATTTTGAATTGTGGCCCTCTTGCAGAACTCTTCTTTTCAGTTCGGTATCATTCGGTACACACAACCTTTCTTGAAATTTCAGTACATTATTCTCAAACTTGAAACCTGATCTTGGTTTAGATTCCCTTTCTTCGATGATCTTCTTCAAGAAGTCATCCTGTTGCTGTTTCTCTTTAATTTCTTCAATCAGTGCTGGTTGAGCAGAAATAGCAGCTAAGGTTCCACCTTGTTCCCGTAACACAATTTCAATTTCAGATTTTTCAAGGTCACAAAGCAGCTCTTTCTGTCCGGTGAGTAAACAGGCTAAGTTTCCAATCGATTTCCGACTTAATGCATCGGCAACGGTGTTGGCTTTTCCCAGATGGTACAAAATCTATAAGTCATAATCTTTAATCAGTTCTAGCCACCTCCGTTGTCTCATGTTCAGTTCTTTCTGAGTGAAGAAGTATTTCAGACTCTTGTGGTCGGTGTAGACCTCACATGTTGCCCCATATAGGTAGTGACGCCAGATTTTTAAGGCAAATACTACTGCAACAAGTTCTAGATCATGGGTCGGGTAGTTCTTTTCATGCGGTCTCAATTGTCGGGAAGCATAAGCAATAACTCTCCCATTCTACATTAAAACACACCCCAAACCCTTATGAGAAGCATCACTAAAAATAGTATAACCATCCGTACCTGAAGGTAGGGTAAGAATAGGTGCAGTCACAAGTCGAGTTTTCAACTCTTGGAATGCTGATTCTCTTTGGTCAGTCCAGTCAAATGATATCCCCTTCTGAGTCAACTGTGTCAACGGTAAGGCAATTTTGGAGAAATCTTTGACAAATCTTCTGTAATATCTAGCTAGTCCTATAAAGCTTCGGACTTCTGTCACATTTGTCGGTCTAGGCCAGTTCACTACAGCTTCAATTTTTTGCGGATCAACAGAAATCCCATCTTTGCTAACAACATGCCCCAAAAACATAACATGATCAAGCCAAAACTCACATTTAGACAGTTTAACATAAAGTTTCTGTTCTCTTAAGGTCTGTAGGGCCAGTCTCAGATGATGTTCATGTTCTTCTATACTTTTGGAGTAAATCAGTATGTCATCAATGAATACAACAATAAAGTCATCAAGATATGGTTTAAAGATTCTGTTCATGAGGTTCATAAATGCAGCAGATGCATTGGTAACTCCGAAAGGCATAACTAAAAATTCATAATGTCCATACCTCGTTTGAAAAGCAGTTTTGTCTATGTCCTCTGGTTTAACTTTCAGCTGATGATATCCGGATCTGAGATCAATTTTAGAGAATACTTGGGCACCCTGTAACTGATCAAATAAGTCATCAATACGAGGCAATGGGTACTTATTTTTCACAGTTACCTTGTTCAGTTCACGGTAGTCAATACACAGTCTCAGTGAGCCGTCTTTCTTTTTCACAAACAAGACAGGTGCGCCCCACGGTGAAGTACTAGGCCTGATGAACTTTTTGTCTAGCAGTTCTTGTAGTTGCACTTTCAATTCTTTTAGTTCAGTTGGAGCTATTCTGTAAGGAGCTTTAGATACTGGTTGGGTACCCGGAATCACATCAACGGTGAATTCAATCTCCCTGTCAATCAAATCCCCTGGCAGATTATCTAGAAAAACATCTGGGAACTCTCTGACTATGGGAATACTGTTCACATTAGCACTATCATCAGTAGACACAGTCAATACAGAACACAGATACCCTTTACACCCCTTTCTAATCAATTTAACACCCTTCACAGATGAAATCAAATATGGAGGAGGTACTACTCCAACCCCATTAAACACAAATTCAAGTAAACCCGGTGGACGGAAAACTACTTGTTTCGTTACGCAGTCTATGGTGGCATGATATTTCATTAACCAGTCCATTCCCAATATTACATCAAAATGGTCAATGTTCAGAGGCAGTAAGTCAATAAACAAATGTGCATCTCCAACAATAATTTCACAAGTAGGGTACATTTATGCACAAGTCATGGATCCCCCAATGGGTGATGATACAGCTAACAGATAGTTCATGGGTTCTAATGGTCTATTCAGTTTTCGCGAAAAAGCATGCGATACATATGAATGTGTAGACCCCGAATCAATCAGAATATATGCATTTTGAGCACAAATAGAGAGAATACCTGACACTACGGTCCCGGTATTTTGCACATCTCCCGGTACTAGGGCGAACACTCGGCCCTGCCTCATAGGCTCTTTCGCGGTAGCTTTAGGGTTCAGTTTTGGTGCTACAGTTGATGCTGCTACGCTGGGTGCAGCTTTACTATTGCCCTGAGCAATGGAAGGGCAATCTTTGACCATGTGGCCCATTTGGCCACACCTGTAACAAGCACCAGAAATTTTATAGCAAACTCCTTTATGATTCTTACCACATTCGGAACAGGGCGGTATAGAACGGTTTCCCTGACTAGAAGTAGTCGTTGACCCTGTATTTTGCTTTTTGTTTAGCGGGTTGTTTTTGCCTTTCTTGAACCTAAAACCCTGCCTTTTACCACGCCATTCAGATACTGGTGTTTCGGATTGTTTCACTGCTTCGATGTTCGACTCAGCCATCAATGCTCGGTCAAGAACACCTACATAGTTTGGTAGTTTTAAAACACTAATCCTGTCGAGTATTGCAACATTCAGGCCGCCTTCAAACTTTCTAGCCTTCTTGTAATCAGTGTCCACCATGTGTGGTGCATATCTAGCAAGCTCGGTGAACTTTGTTTCATATTCAACAACGGACATTGTACCCTGTCTCAGCTGTTCAAATTCAGTTACTTTTCTGTCCCTGACACACTGGGGAAAACATTTTTCAAAGAAGGCTTCTTTGAATTGAGCCCAAGTCATAATAGTATTTGTATCACGGATCAACATCCACCACCTTCTAGCTTCTTCTTGTAGGGTGAAGGTAGCTAGCAACACTTTGTGCGCCTCAGAGCACGGAAATACTTCAAACAACTTTTCTGTCTCCAAAACCCATGCTTCAGCTTTTAATGGTTCAAGGCCTCCCTGAAAGGATGGCGGTTTCATTTTGCTGAACTTCTGGGTGAGAGCAATTATGTCCCCATCATTAACATTCACATTCTGTTCTGGCTGTACCGGAGGAGGAGGTAGGGGCTGTTGATTCTGTTGCTGATCTAGTCTTTCAGTTATCAATTCCATCATCTTTTCCAATCTTGCCATTCTTGCCTCAGAGGATAAGGATTCAGATTCATTTGCAGTTCTTGTATTATCCACTTCACTATAAGCAGTTATAGCAATTTTAACATAAGTAGTTGCATGCTTAAGCAGTTTATCACATTAGCATATATTCAGTCATGTCATAACCACACACTTATCATGCTCATGCGATGCCCTAATTGCTTTTCTAGGACACCTTATAGCTCACTTGGACACGTGTGTGCGGTATAACTCGTGGTTAAGTATCGTTCTGATACCACTCTGTCACGACCCAAACCCGCTCCTATGGGTTTAGCACCGTAACCGGCCAGTAATCCGAGATTACCAAAGGCCTGCTTAACAGTAAGACAGTAAAACAGAGTACAGGGGCTGGTAGAAGCCAATACAGTAAACAAACAACGTCCAGTGAGCTGTGACGGTCTGTATGCAAAAAGACTTTTCATACATACGCATCTACAAACAGTGACAAACAGTATGTACATTATATACAACATTCACAGTCGATCAGGACAGGGACCTAATCCCTACTAAACCGTACATGCAGTGCTATCAGTCTATACAGTTATTACAAAACAGGAACAGAGACAGACGGGGGAAAATAAAAACATCCCTAAGCCATAGCTTGGCAGGTTCAGAATCTCGCGGTGAGGCACAGTAGTTGGCTTGACAAAAAAGGAAATCTACCCCACGCTCCTAGCTCCAGTCTGGTGCCTGTACACCTACATATATATATATATGAGCAGTGAGCTAAAGCCCAGCGAATAACATAATGCGTAAAGGGGTTAAGAATGAATGTCCTTACAGTAATGAAAACAGTTCATTGATTCAGTATATCAGTCATTCAGTCATATGTGGTACATCCATTAGCATAGCAGTACAGTAAACGGTAGGTCTTAAAAGACTGGACAGTAAATGATGGCCATCAGTCAGTAAATAGTAGTGGTTCCAACAAGGGAACCGACAGAGATCTCTGTAACAGTAACAGTCAGTAACAGTAGTTGCTAAGGATGCCACAATACAGTTCAGAATATAGGACATACATTCATTCAATTAACAGTTTCAGTTCGGAAAGCAGTTCAGTTAAACAGTCAGAAATATTCACAGTTGAACATATCTTTACACAATTGTTACTCACAGAGTTCTGGGCTACGGTAGGCTAGAGCGTCTCCTCGGAAAGCCAACCCTACACAGTTTACAGATTGAACACACACTAAGCTACACAGTTGGGAAAGATAATGACTTAATCCCTAATTTGCCTCGGTGTGTGCTACGTCTATATCCTCATTAAGATGCTTTAAACTAGGCCTAAGAATGCCTAGGATGGGATGAGGATGCAAAGATGCACTTTAAAAGCATTTCCAGAAAATAGGGGTCCCGCTTGAGCGTATGTTACTCCGCTCGAGCGGACATGTAGGCAAAGGTTCTCGCTCGAGCGTCACTTCCCACGCTCGAGCGGTCTGCAAAACAGTCAAAAGTACTGGATGGGTGAAAATCACGCTCGATAGGGCGCTCGATAGCCGCTCGAGCGTAAGACACAAGGTCCCGCTCAAGCGTCCAATACCCTACTCGAGCGGACTGCAAAACATAACAAAGTACCGGATGCTCGAATTCCCCGCTCGAGCGCCACTTTACCTGTTCGAGCGGGAGTACAAAATCTGGAAAACCCAGATTGCACCTTCAAGCTTAAAACCAAGTTTAAATGCACCAAAATCGATCCTCTTGGGCTGAAAACCTAGAAAACACTTGTAAAAACATAGTATGACATGTTTCAAAGATCAATTTGATAAATCAAAGCCCAAGGGTGTTTCAATTAAATCCAATTTCAACCCAAATTTCATGAACATGATTTCAAATGAACATGCATGAACTTTAAACAATTTACAAGCTTCAAAGCATGCTCTAATGAGCCAATTCCTCCAAGAACAAGATGAAATCATGGTCTTAAACATAATTATGAGCATGCATGTAACATTTTGCCATGAAAACAACTTAAACTCACCAATACAAACATGCATGCATGGAATGAGCTTCAATTCAACATCACTAGACTAAATCTTGACTTAGATCACTAATATCATCATGGATCATGCTAGAACAACTCAAATACATAAAAGAGGGGATGAATTCCTACCTTAAGTCCTCAAATACAAGTCTAGAAGCTCAATTAAACAATCTACACTTCAATTTCTTCAATTCACCAAGCAACTCACAAGGAGGAACTCAATTTCTCTCCCTCTCTCTCTCTAGGTCGGTGGAGCTCTCAAATATGGCTGAGGAAATGTTTTGTGCAATGCAAGATTAAGTCTCTCAATGTTTGGTATAGTGGTCCACTAAGGGGTAGTTTGGTAAATAAGTCCAAATCTTGTGTTTTGTCACTATTGATCTAATTTAATCATACCAAATCAGTTTTTAGATAATTACACCATAAAATCACATAAATTATGACGATCATAAAGCACTAGTCAATTTCCGGTTCGGCCGCCGATAAGGCGTTCAATTAGCGATTTAAACACAAAGACATGAACAGATCAATTAACAATCAACAGATAGAAAATGCATTTAAACAGATACAGTCAATCAATCAGTTTCAGATTTCAGTTAGTCCAGTATTTCAGTCAGTTCAATTACTTCTCATAATCAGTCTCAGTTTAGCAATAATCAGTAGTTTATCGGTAAGCAGTGACGAGGGTTATTACAGAGAGAGATGGAGAGTCGGTTCTAGGGTTTGTGTAAAAGAGGAGATGAAAAAGTGAGGTGTAATCCCGCTGCTGTGTGCTGATATAACAGAGGCTCGCTCGAGCGAAGGAGTGGTCGCTCGAGCGACCAGACACAAAGATACCTCGCTCAAGCGTAGAAAGCCTCACTTGAGCCAACAATTTGAAGCTTCAAGTCTGCAACCCAGAAGCTCACTCGAGCGCAAGAATGCTCACTTGAGCGAAGAAACCCAAAACATACAACTCGCTCGCTTGAGCGAAGGAAAGCTCGCTCGAGCCAAGAAATGCAACTCTCAGGTCAAAATGGGACGCAGACGCAGATGCACGCTCGAGCGCAAGACTTCTCGCTCGAGCCACCAGACACAAAACTCAACTCTCGCTCGAGCGAAGGAATATGGCTCGAGCAAAGGAACAAGAACAAAGATCTCGCTCAAGCGACAAAAGCCTCGCTCGAGCGAAGAACCAAAATTCTGGACAGCAACCATTTGCTCCCAATCACACCCAACATGTAACAATCCTGCCCAAGACAAACTATAACTCAAATACAAAGTATTGAAAGACGGAAAACAAGATATACAACAATGCTCAACCACGGAACTCAAGTTCAGAATACTATACATAAAGGGGAAAACCCGGGATCGCTATATTATAAAAAAACAAAAATAAAAAATAAACTAAACTTTGGCCTCTTCCATTGATGCTATGGGCTCATTCTTTTTTTTTCTTTTTTCTTTTTTCTTTTTGTGGTGAAAATTGAGTTGATGAAGTGGCGGTTGACAATTAGTTCATGAGCAAAAACGATTATTTTGTTGATTTTCTAAGGTCGACGATCAAGCCTAAAACACTTATATTTGATTTGAAATGGCCTCACAAATTCAACTCACTATTATGCAGTAATGTGATTGATTTTGATCAAATTTTGTCATTTAGGCTTCCAAATTAAAATTTTACTATACATGAAAAGATTTTGAATATTAATTTTATAGTTTAAATTAAATTTTTTTTAATCACGCTTTTTCAAAGAAAGCTTCTTTTATATTCCATATCCCAAATTTGAGTTTAACTTGGATCTGTTAATTTTTTTACATTGTTATACTTTATATAACCTCAAGGGTTGTGACTTGGTAAATAGTAATTTTTAAAAAAAAGTTTGGGCAAATTACATATACCTCCCTCGAGATTTAGCTAAATTACAGATACCCCTGAGGTTTTAAAAATTACAGATACCCCCCGAGGTTTATATTTTCATAACAATTGCCCCCTGAGGTTTATATTTTCATAATAATTTGCCCCTTAATTTGTTATGCAAATAGTACCTTCAGGGGGTATCTATAATTTCTCAAATCTCAAGGGGGTAGCTGTAATTTTGTTAAACCTCGAGGGGTATATGTAATTTGCCCAAAAAGGTTTTAAAAGGTACTTTTTCTTATATTCTTCCTATTTTCTTTGTATTTTCATTTATTCCAAACACTTTTTTGCATCACTCAGGTACTTTTGAGAAAAAATATATATCAGTGTGTTTGGTTTGAATTTTCTGGATTAAGTTTTTTGAAAATTGAGTTTTTTGATTTTCGTATTCTTTTGTTTTTAGTGAATATTTTTTAAATTTTAAACATTTTTTTTTTACTTTTTTAGATGCACCTTATTTAGATGTATCTAAAAAGTAAAAAAAAAATGTGAAAAAATATTTAAAAAAAATTAATAAATACATAAAAATATAAAAAATGTATTGAATTCTTGTATTTTTTTTTTATTTTTGGTATTTAGTGAATTTTTAAAAGATTTTTCTTACAATTTTTTTACTTTTTAGGTGTATTTATGTTAGGTGTCTCTAAAAAATAAAAAAAAAAATCAGTAAAAACAAAAAAACACGGAAAATAAGAACATAAAATTTTTTGAAAAGTGTTTTCTGAAAAATAAAAGCAAGCAATAATTTTTAAAAATACAACTTTATGTTAAAAGAATGTGTTTTTTTTAAAGCATGTTTTCATGAAAATATTGAAAGAAAAATTCTCCTTTTTTTAAATTAAAATATATATATATATATATATTTGACGGCACAGTGAGATGGGGATGTGGTTATGGTGGGATTTGGGGTCTCACTACTGGGTAGTCCCTGCTATGGGCATTGTAGTTATTATTGTACAGTCAAATTAACTTATTAATAGTTTATATTTTACTGATTCAAATTATTTATATTTTAAAATATGTTGAGTAGAATATATTTAAAAATTAAATATCGTTAATATTTTTATATATTCACATTTATATCTACATAAATAAATGACAATTGTGATTTAAAGTATTAAAATAAATACAAATCTGAGTAGATGAAAAGGTTAACGATATCTGATCAATTTAATTTTTTACAAGTATATTCTACTCAATATGTTCTAAAATAAGAACGATTTAAATTATTAAAATAAACCCGTTTAACTACATAACAATGATCAGCATAGCAACCACACCAAATCGGATTATGATAAACCCAATTTGTCAAACAAAGGGTAAGCCCCCATTTCTTCCCATTTCTACTTTTTTTTTTTTGAAAACAATGGCCTATTTTGGGAAGACGGTAAAAAGTGATTTTTTGACTTTTAACCAAACTTTTGGCTTTTTTAGATAAACGATTTGAGAAGTTAGTAAAAAGTTACTTTTGATTTTTTTTTATTAATATTTGTTTATAATGTCAAATCATAATAAAATGACCAAACTACCCCCGTTTAGTTTAAAATATTTACAACTTTACCCATATAACACATTTTGACCCATGAGGGGTAGAATTGTAATTTCACCATTAGCTAAAAACCAACTTCCCAAATGAAAAAAAAAAATAAAAAAAAAACCAACTTTTAATTTTTGCCACAAACAAAAAAATGTGACTGAAAACCAACTTCTCAAAACAAGCTAATAATATTGATTTACAAAATCCAGTGAGAAATGGCCGATGTTTTTGGATCGAATAAGTCCATGAATATGGAAACCGAAAATATAATATATATATATATATAGACAGATAAGATTTTTCAGAAGTGGTCTCGAGCAGGAAATTCTGCAAAATACTGTCCATTGGTGTGAATTCTGTCTTCATTTTTGTGTCTGTTTTATGTGGTGTGCTAAGCTATCTATTAGTCTATAGCGTCAAAATTTGTGCCAACTCATACAGGCCTTGTTTAGAAGTCTTCTCTGTTTTTGTTATCCCCTGTTTTTGTTCTCAGCTTATGGGTTGCAAAGTTTAATGGCTTGATGGAGCATGTGTATTGAAGTGAGTTTGCTGTAATAAATAACAGTTTATCAATTATTTAACGTTACAGTTATATTTTATTTATGATGGCTATGAATCAGATGATTTTAGAGGTTCGAGTCTATTTTATTTTTGTGCGTATAAAATGTGCTTTTCATTAATTGGTGGATATAATGCTAAGGATACTAGTCCTGGAAGTTTTAATTTCAGTGCAGGTTGAGATTGTCGCATGATAACAAGAGCTTAGCCTAGATTTTTGTTTTGCAGAAACAAAATTAAATAAAATCTAATTTTTTATTGAACAAAAAAATAGTTAGTTTGTTGGGATACAAAATTTAGCTTGATTTATTTGAAAAATTTCTAGAGGTAATTCTATAAAAAAAAAAAAATTTTAAATTAAAAATTAAAAATTAGAACCATATTCAAAAATTAAAATTTCAACTAAGATTTCTTTGTACCCAAAATCTGTCAGTTTATTCCCAATGCTTTCAATTACACAAAGAGCAGTGCTACGCACCCCCACTGGGGGTCAACCCCCAGTGACGTGGAATCACACCATTCGTCAGTTTTTTTTTTTTTTTTTATTCTTTTCTGCCTATCACCCACAGCCACGTGGGCTGGGGGTCACTGGGGGTCCCCAATTAGTGGGGGTCGCCCGCAATTTCCTTACACAAAATCGACATGTTATTACGATTAAAAAAAACTAACTGAACTTATTTATTTTTTCATATTATTTTTTATCCATATTCAATTTTTATCATGTAAAAAAATTTCATATTTTTTTTAGCTCTACAATTTCCCTCAGTTAGAAGTACTAATATATGGCAAAATTTAAAAAAAAAAAAAAAAAAAACCACAAATTAAATTTTCATGAAATTACACAATCTTAAAAATATTTAATTTGACTTAATTCCATTTCTCCAATTTATAAAAATTATACCCCATTATATATTTTTATGAAATTGACTCTAAAATAATAAATAAAAAAACATTATCTTAAATAAATTGTGTGTAGCCACTTTCGAAGATGTTTCTCGAGGAGGACCACGTGGCATCATGTCATATAACTGGGAAAATGCAAATTTCCTACGATAATATTGAGAATATTAATGATGGAGAGTTTTAATTTTAAAATTGTAAAGAGAACTTTAATGATATGACATTAGATATATGTTATAGTATTATACAAACTAAAATTGTATCAAAGCCACCACACTAGCAGTGCAACCACTTCCACTACTATCATTACCGCTACCACAATCACCATGCCATTATTAAAACAACATTATTATTTTTTTTTTTCGAAAAACACCTATAAAAAAAAAATTTCATAAAAAATGTGTTCATCCACTACAAATGAAGCATAATTACTTGAGATTTAGAAATTGTGACATGTATGTATATTTGTTAAAGGAGGAGGATTCCTCCAGTCCAAAAACTGGACGGGAGAACAATGTTTTTGCCTATGGGGTCTACAATTATCCTATTTTGATAATCTAAACCATTTATTTTGTCGGACATGCCATGAATTTCATTTACAAAAAAAATTAAGTCGATCTGATAATAGTAATTTATTCAATTTATTGCGTTTATCACAAAAAATATATATATATGATTTATTTTTAAAAATGCAATTGTCATCTATTTTTTTGGTGAAAAACATGATAAATTAACAAGTTATAGTTATCAGATCGAATAAATTTTTGTAGGTAAAATACACAAAGTGTCAGATAAAATAAATAGTTCGAATCATCAAAATAAAACTAGTAATAGGCCCCACGACCCAAATAACTTCCCCCAATCCAAATTTTTGACTGGAAGGGATCTCTCTCATTTGTTAAAAGCGTAGTACAATGTGGGCAAGAAATTGTGGGTGAGAATAAAGAGAGAGAGTCATGTATAGTTGATGGTCCGTTTTGATTTGTGATTTACTTTTTGGGTTAATTATCAATTAATCTCAGTAAGTGGAATTTATCAATCAAATTCTTTCATCTTCTCTTCTCTTATCTTCTCTCTCTTTCTCTTTCACTTTTATCTCTCTGTTTCTCTCTATCATTTTTTCAAAAGTTTCACTCCATTATTATTTACCACCACCGTTACTGTTGTCATCCATCCGCCACTGCTACCGTTGCCATCTACCTACCACCACCATACGTCTTTGTTGTCCACCCACTATCTCCACCTCTATCTCTAGTGTCTCATATCCACCACTATTGTCACAGTTTTATATTCTACCATCGTCGATCTACACTTTATCGTTATAGATCTATACTCCATCGTCATCGATCTACACAACCACCACATCACCACCGTCTCCTTTGTTTTAGATTTAGATTTATTTTTTAGTGAGAAATTTATTAGTCTTGTTATGTATATCGAAAAGGATGTTGGATTCTTGTGAGTAAGTATATATGAATAAGGATAGTAGATATTAATAAATAAATTTATAGTGATAAATTTACCAGTCAGGATTTGTAAGTAAATAAGTCTTGTTAATAAGACCGGCCGATAAGTATCCCTTACTTTTTTTTCCATTATAACAACTATTAGGCAAGACAAATATTTGGAGAAAATATAGTATTCTTATGGGCCTTTTGAAGATTAAAATTGTGCGATAAGGTTATTCATGCCAACTAAATTGTGTGATAAGATTATTTAGATGTAGTAATATAAATAAATACAAAATAATATCGCAAGTGTAGGGACATATTTTGTGAATGACAGCACGTGGCCAAGGTGATGCCGAAGTGTCAACCGAGGTGCCACGTGGCTTGGTCATGATGCCAAGGTGATCTTGGCTAGGCCGAGGTTATCTGTGGAGATACCAAAATATGAGATAAGCACATAAGGGGCAGGAGTCCTAGAATAGGGGAGGATCTCAGTCTGGATAAAAATAAAGCTCTTAGGGAGTTTATCCCTATCTAGCTGAGAGTCCAGGATAAGCATTGAACTTGAGTCCACTGAAGTGAGGCTTCTACGGAGATCAGGTCAGTGCTGGCTATAAAAGCAGGGCACCCCTGTAGGTCTCAGGTATGTATGATATACTGTGAGCAGTAAATTCTTTCTTGTGAATTTAAGCACAATTTGGTATCTTTGAGAGATATTTGATTACTGACTTGATCGTCAAAGTGCCCTCGAGTCGACAAACCACCGTTGGATTCTTATCTTTATGTGACAGGTTGTTTGGGCTTAATCTATTCTGTTGGTGCTCTCCAGCTGAGTTCCCGTTTGGTTGTGTGGTCAGAAATCAACACCCACAATTTGGCGTCGTTTGTGGGAAATTAAGGAGAATAGATGGCCAACGACGGGTAGAAAGAAAAGATTGGAGATGACATCCACACTGAGAGTGGTGAACATACAGACCCTAACGCAGGAGTGGAAAACCGTGATGAAGGAACACAAGATCCGAATCTTGCGCAGAAGGACTTCGACAAGGAAGGTAACGCCCCGAAGAAAGCAAGTCGAGATGAGTATTAAAATGAGAGCGACCTCCAGTTATGGAAGGATAGATGCCCAAGGAGGGATGGCGAGATGAAGGGAATGGCCAACAAGTTGGCAGATCTACAATTGGTTGTCAACTTCATGATGCAGAACAACGTCATGCAACCACCGTTTCCATTGCAAGACACGTCGATTCTAGGGGCCAAGGCTGATGCCTAAAAAGAGGGGCAGAAAACAATCCCAGTAGTCCTGCAGCATGGCAAGGAAAATGAGCCCTCACATCGGCCTTCACGGGATGTCGGGCAAGGAGAGTCGCTCACAGAAGACACCTTGTACCAGGGGAACATAAGTTAAAGAACCTCGGAATATCCAAGGGAAGGGCCTATGTTTTGACACGGTGAATGAAGAGAAGTCTAAGAGGACACATAACGACACTAGGAATAACGCACCAAAAAGACTGAAATCTGTTGACAGCTGAGCTCCTGGTCAAACTAAGGAGGATTTGAGGGACTACCTCCAAAGGAAGCGGCAGAATGCCGAGGTCACATCTCCCGTCAAGCCAAGAACGCCGTTTTCAGTGGAGTTAGATAGGTTGAAGCCCCCAAAAAGGTTCCATATGCCAAGATTCCAAATTTATGACTGTTCGAACTTTTACGTCGGCTTATATCTGAATTCAATAGCTTTGTATACTGGGAACGAACCGTTGCTGTGCAATGTGTTCCCCTCATCCTTTGGGAAAATCACATCGGATTGGTTTCACAAGTTGCCGAAAGGAACTGTGAAGAGTTAGGAAGGCCTGGCCGAGATGTTTGTGGTCAGGTTTCTTACAAACAAGTTGCAGCCACTAAGGGTAGACTCCCTGATGACTCTAAAAATTGGCGAGGATGAAAGCCTCAAGGCTTATGCTAAAAGGTATTATGAGATGTTCAACAGAATATAGGGATGCAACCAGGAATTGGTGGTCGTGTCTTTTAAAAATGGCCTGGAGGATGAACGCCCGCTTCGAAAGTCGCTGGAAAAAACTCTACCAAAGAGTATGGAGGAGCTCATGGCACGGATCAAGAAATATGCCAGAGCAGAAGAGGATATGCCGGGCACGAAGGCTCCGAAGCAGAAGAAGAGAAACGACTCATCAAAGCGAGGCTGAGGTAACACAGGTTTTAATAGGCATGAAACAGGGCTGAGGACTCCATAGGCAGTCACCAATGTGTTACGGATCCCGATTTATAAAGTTCTAGAAAACATCAGGAACCAGCTGCACTATAGAGTGCCGGAGAAGATTCCTTGTAAGTTCATGGGAAGGAGCCTTGGGAAGCACTGCGCTTACCACAATGAGGATGGACACCTGACTCAGGGGTGAAGAGCCCTGAAGATGCACTTGGAAAACCTGGTCAGACAGGGTCACTTGAGGGACCTAGTAGATGAGGCCAGAACGAGGGAAAAGCATGCAAGGCTTCCCCTGGCACCAGCGGTACCACCACCGCCACAACCACAACAAGCAGAACCTCGGGTGATCAATGTGATTCATTCGAAGGTTAATGAGAATAATATGTGAGGAGAGACACAAAAGGTGAGGCACTTTCAACATGTGTATCAGGTCCAGCAAAAGAGGCCTAGGACAAACGAGTACCAGGGATCGATGGTGTCCTTTACTAAGGCAGACCTAGACATGGTGCAACATCCACACAACGATGCTCTGGTAATGACCCTCAAGGTTGGATAATACCAGGTAAGACGCATTTTGATCAACCAAGGCAGCTCTTGTGACATCATGTATGTCAGATGTTACAAGAAGCTTGGCCTGCATCGAGATGATTTGGAGCAGTCCAACAGCCTAATGGTCGGGTATAATAAAACGCCAACATGGTCTCTAGGAGCAATAAATTTGGAGGTGCGGGCAAGCACCAGGAATGTTAGCATAGAATTTACGATAATCGATACCCCCTCCCTTTACAATGCTATATTGGGAAGACCATGTTTGCACGCAATGAGGGTTGTTCCCTCAATGCTACACTAGTTGTTACGATTTCCAATTGAACAGGGGATTGAGGAAGTCAGAGGGGATCAAGTGCAAGCAAAGAATTGTTCCATGGATGTAATGAAATCCAACTGCAATGTGCGAGAGGCAGAAAAAGTGGAAATCGAGGACGAGGACATGGAAGTCCTAGATGATGTCGGCAAAGAACCAGCCGAGAAGAGCGATGAAGTTTTGAAAAAAATTCTGGTCCAGGAAGGGAATGAAGAGCGCTTCTTCTTTCTCAGCTTAGGCTTGGCCGATAAGGAAGAAAAGGAGTTAGAGACTTTCTTACAGGCCAACATAGAAGTATTTGCCTGGACACCATATGAGATGCCAGACATTGACCCCGAGGTCACATGCCATATGCTCAATGTAGACAGGTCAGCTAAACCTATCATCCAACAAGCAAGGAGGCCAACATTAATGCATGTTGATGCAGTTGATGAGGAAGTGGACAAACTGCTGGAAGCCAAAGCCATTCGCCAGGTGAATTACCCTACTTGGCTATCCAACACAGTGGTTGTGAAAAAGAAGAATGACAAGTGGAGGGTTTGTGTTGACTTCACCAGTCTGAATAAGGCTTGCCCCAAGGACAGTTTCCCATTACCCAAGATTGATCAGCTGGTGGATGCTACTTCAGGGCATAAGAGGATGAGCTTTCTAGATGCTTACAGGGGATACCACCAGATAGCAATGTATCCCCCTGACGAGGAGAAGACTGCATTTGTCATCCCAAAAGGGTTGTACTGCTACAAAGTGATGCCTTTTGGGTTAAAAAATGTAGGAGCAACCTACCAGAGGGTGACCAAGATGTTCAGACATCTGATTGGCAAAACAGTAGAAGTGTACATTGATGGCATGGTCGTGAAGACAAAAGAACCTGGGAATCGCCTGGCCAACTTGAAGGCAGTTTTTGATATCTTGAGAACATATCGGCTCCGATTCAATGCTTCGAAATGCACATTTGGAGTCAAGTCAGGTAAGTTCTTGGGATACTTGGTTACCAGAAGGCGTATTAAGGCAAGCTTAGGAGTGGTTTAGAATGATCTAAATAAGTGCACTTTTTGACTTTTTGTGAAATATGGGTTGGGTATGGGTTGAGTTTGAAGTGATATGGTAGAGAGGTGATGTGACTTAAATAAGATGATGTGATTTAAATAAGATAGTGACTTTTTGACTTTTTGTCTTTTTTTAAAGTACCCAAACAAGGCCTTAGATCAAATCAAGACCATTCTTGACTTAAAGAGCCCGACGTCAGCCAAGCAGGTCCAGATTTTGACCGGCAAGGTGGCTGCCCTAAACAGATTTATCAGCTGAAGTTCTGAGAAATGTAAACCATTTTTTAGTTTGTTAAAGAAGGCCACATATTTTTTATGGACGAAAGAATGCGAAATCGCCTTGGCTGACTTGAAAAAGTGCCTAACAACAGCTCTAGTTCTGTCAAATCCAGCACCTGGAAAAGAATTGCTCCTATACTTAGCAGTTTTAGAGCACGTAGTGAGTGCAGTGGTAATCAGAGAAGAGAAGGGAGAACAAAGGGCAGTACACTATGTGAGTAAAACCCTAGCAAGTGCAGAGACCAGGTACTTACCCCTGGAGAAATTGACACTAGCCTTGGTGATGACTTCGAAAAAACTGAATCATTACTTCCAAGCCCACAAGATTGTGGTATTGACTGAGCATCCTTTGAAGTCCTTGTTGCAGCAAGGAGATCTAATAGGCAGGGTAGCCAGATGGGCAGTAATGTTGGGCCAATATGACTTGGAGTTTAGGCCCAGAACAACAATTAAGGGCCAGGTTTTGGCCAACTTCGTGGCCGAGTTCACCGCTTATGTCATCCCGCATCGGACTCTAGTGAGCCGCGGCTTGGGATGCCCAGAGGAATAGGAAGAAACCGAACTAGGGCCTAGGAACCCCACTATAACAAAGCAGAAGAAAGAAGAGAAACCAAAGTCCTGCGACATCTACATCGGCTACTCCTTCCGCCTGTTTGTTGATAAAAGTTCAAACCGTCAAGGAGCGGGGGCAGGAGTAGTGTTAGTATCGCCAGATGAGCAAATGATAGAGCAGTCGATTCATTTGGGATTCAAGGCCTCAAACAATGAAGCAGAGTATGAGGCACTAATTGCAAGGTTGAAGTTGCCAGTAACAATGGAGGCCAATGAGGTGATAGTCTTCTGTATCTCCCAACTTATTGTGAATCAGGCAACAGGTGAGTATGCAGCCCGAAATGAACGAATGATAGCCTATGTTAAAGAAGTTATCAGATTGCTTTCCTTGTTCCAAGATTGCCGGCTACAGTAAGTTAGCCGAGATGACAAGAGTCATGCCGACGCTTTGGCCAACCTGGCTAGTGCAATAAAGTCGGAGGAGCCAAGGACAATCATGATTGATTACTTGGCAAGTGTGGAACCTCTAATAACAAAATATGAGGCAATGTGTGTGGAGATGGGTCCAAGTTGGATAGATGTAATAGTAATGTTCCTCAGGGATGACAAGCTGCCAGACGATCGAAAAGAGGTACACAAGACCAGATTGAAGTCGGCTAGGTTTAGCCTAATAGCAGATGGCCATCTCTACAGAAGATCCTTCATTGGACCCCTTTGGAGATGTATACATCCTGCCCAGGTTGAGGACTTTTTGTATGAGATTCATGAAAGAGTCTGTGGAAGCCATGCTAGAGGTAGATCGCTTGCTCATAGGGCCATCACTCAGGAGTACTGGTGGCCCTACATGCAGAAGAATGCTGAAGCCTATGTCAGAAAGTGCGAGAAGTGTCAAAGGTTTGCACCTTTGATACATCAACCAGCAATAGATTTGAACCCAGTATCCAGCCCTTGGCCATTTGCCCAGTGGGGCATGGATCTTGTTGGACAACTATCCCAAGCAACTGGGCAAAGGAAGTTTCTACTGGTAGCAACTGACTACTTCACGAAGTGGGTAGAGGCTGAACCCTTTGCGAAGATTCGAGATATTAATGTGAAAAACTTCATATGGAAGAACATCATCACCAAGTTTGGGATCCCAAGGGCAATAATAGCAGATAATAGTACACAATTTGACAGTAAGCTAATCAAAAGCTTATGTGCAAAGTACAAAATCAAGAACTACTACTCCACCCCAAGTTTCCCTTAGAGAAATGGTCATGCAGAAGCATCCAATAAGACTATCTTGGATGGGATCAAGAAGACGCTGGAAGCAGCAAATGGGAAGTGGGTGGAGGAGTTGCCTAATGTGCTTTGGGCATATCGGACTATGCCAAGAAGATCGACTGGGGAGTCTTCTTTTGCCATGGCCTATGGCACGGAAGCAGTTATCCCACTGGAAGTCGGCATCCCTAGAATCAGAACCCAGGAAGTGGATAATGGAACCAACGAGGCATTCTTAGCCTGAGATCTGGATCTTTTGGAAGAAAGGAGGGAAAGAGCAACAATACAGCTGGGGGCTTACCAGCAGCAGCTTGCTAGGGTTTATAAGAAGAAGGTCAACCCAAGGGAGTTCAAGGTTGGGGATCTCATCCTTAGAAAAGTCGTCGGCAACAAGAAGGACCCTAGGGAGGGAAAACTTGGCCCAAACTGGGAGGGGCCTCACAGAATTATCTCGGTTGCCGGCAGTGGGGTATATTGGCTTGAAAACACTGATGGCAAGAAGTTACCAAGACCATGGAACACCAGCAATTTAAAATTTTTTTATTTTTATTTTTTGAAATTTATGTGATTAGCCGAAGTCTTAATAAAGTACTAGTTTGATTTCGTTGAAATTGATGACACTTGTGTGATAGGACTAACTAGTCCTATGATGATCTTTCTTAATGAAATATGACGAATAACTTAGACTTATTATATGACAGAGTTGAATTATACTTGCATATAATAGAGTTGAACTAAGTTGGCAATGTTTCTAAATGAAACATGACGAATAACTTAAACTTATTATATGGAAGAGTTGAATTATACTTGCATATAATAGAGTTGAACTAAGTTGGCGATGTTTCTGAACGAAACATGACTAATAACTTACTTATTATATGGCAGAGTTGAATTATACTTGCATATGATAGAGTTGAACTAAGTTGAATTAACTTAGACTTGCCATATCGATAGAGTTGAACTTAGACTTGCTTAATGTGTTGGCAGAATGAAACTAAGTTTGCTTTAGTTAGATTAATAGAGAAACCGTCGAACACCTCGGTTAGTCTTTGTTTGAATCTGATTTCGACGAAAGGCCATAAACGCATAATGTGAACTTAAGCAGAACTGAGGTTCACATTAGGGGGCAGGGGAGCAGGAATGATAAATAAACTTGAGAGCTTGGCACTTGTTGAAATATTTAGAAAAATGTACAAGTTAGAAAGGGCTTAACACTTGTTGGAATTTCGGAACAAGTTACAAGTTAAAGTAAGCCAAGGTAATGAAGAAAGAAGTATCCGAGGTACATATTACCCGAGATAACCAACCAGGTTATCAAGCTTGGTAAGGTTGGAAGGGTGAACTCTTGATAAAAGACAACAAGTGAAAGTAAAGAAGCAATACTTGACTGAATAAGTTTTAAGAAATAGCACTTGTAAGAATATTTCGAAATATTTTTAAGTGCTGGCCGAGGTATTCCAATTGTTGGCTGAGACAAACAGTTAAGGTTTATATCTAAGGTACTCTAACCCAAAGTAATTACACAGTTAAGGTGTACCTTGAAGAAATGCAAAAATATTCTAAGTATGGAAGTATGAAAGGCATGAAAGAAAACAGTAAGCATATATGAAGAGAAACATCCAAACACTTAGAAAGAAAGGAAGACATGCATTCACTCAAAGAAAACTTGTTCAAATGTCAGACAAAAAGGCACTTCGACTTGGCATAAAAGATTACCTGGTCAGTTACAAAAAATGGCACTTCGGCCTAACAAAAGCGAAATGAACAAAAAGTACAAGCAAAAGAAGAAGATCCTAAGCATTGGCATCAGTGATGGATTGCTCAACCTCGACTGTTGGTGTTGTGTCGGACTCAGTTGGCAGAGTTCCTTCCTTCTTAGCCGCTATCTCAACATCAATTTCAAAAAAGGTCTGGTCTAGACTTTTCTCGGCTAATGCGATCTCGGCCTCTGGTGTGGTCTTTTTAGCAGTAGTACTTTGGGGGACCTCATCCTCCACTTCATCCTGAGTCAAGTACAAGACTTGCTCATTTAGAGTTGGGGACTTGGCCCCAGCAGTAGCAGCATCTTTAGACTTGTCGTCCTTGGCATCTTCTTCTGTCTCGACCTCGTTTTCATAATGCTTTCAAGTTCGGGGGAATGGAAGAACAAGTCAGCTGGCATCATAGAGAGACGAATCCTTAGGAACGACTAACTCCTTCAGCACAGCCATCCATCCAAGGGTGTAACCCTTGTTACATGCCTAGTTGACTTTTTTTTGTAGGCATCACGGACGTCGACCGCACCCTCGGCATAAACCTTTTCGTCGGCCGCTTTTATTTTGACCTCCTTCATAGTGAGTGCAGACTGAAGTTCGCTTTGGGCCTCGGCATCTTTTCCTCGGCCTCTTTTAATTCGACATTAACTACTACAGCAACGTGTTCAGCTGCTTCAGCACAGTCTTCAACCTTGTTTTGTGCAGCCTGAGCAGCCTTGGCCTGGTCCAACAGACCTCGGATGCGAACCTCGGCCTGGTTAAGCGAAGAGAGGAGCTTGGCATCCTCCTTAGTCTTCTTGGTTAACTCCTTCTTGAATTCCTCAATCTTGACCGCCAAAGAATAACCTTGCTAGATGGCCTGCAAAAAATGAAATAGATTAGTAAAATTTGGCTAAATGTTGGAAAACTTTAAAATAGAAAGTAAAGATACTTACCAGGATGTAATGCTGCATCATTAGCGCATAGTTCTTATACTCCGTCAGCTCAGCCATGGGGTTGAGGTCGGCCGGTAGGAGAACAACGGAAGAGATGGCGACACCAACTTCCACAGAGTCAAGGGCACTGTTGCCGGCCAGTAAAGGTCAGTCTTCGACCCTGACTGCTAGAACCCAGGGCTCATCAGTAAGGAAAGCACCAGGAGGAGTCACACCTTCAGACCTCGGCCTTTTTTGAGGTTTGTCAGATGACTCGGCTTCAGCAAGCCTTTTCTCGGCAGCGGAAGCATATTTCTCGACCTCAGCCAGTTTGGAGATTGGCACTGTGTCTTTGGAGTCAATTTGGGTGACAGAGGCTTTTGCCTTAGCCCTCTTTACCCTCTTTGGTTTTGGTTTAGGTTGGGATTGAGATGGAGAGGTGGATTAAACTGTAACAACTCTTGGAAAGTTGGCCAGGAGGTCTTCAACAATGGCTTTGCTACAGCCCATGTCGTCGGATGTGGCGGCAACAGTGACTCTGGAATCGAAATGAATTACTGGCAAGGCGATTGGAGGGTTTGCTGGATCATGCGTCGATGATTCAGAATCTCAGTGTTTGCGACTGCGAGTTCTACTGGCAGGTGCATTCGGAGGAGCTCGGCGTCAGCGTTGGCGTTGGCGTTGGCGTTGGCGTTGAGATAGAGGAATCAACTAGGGGGCAGAAGTAGATGGCTGGTCTGTTGGGTTAGAGGTGGAGGCCTAACTTGGCCTTGGAGATGAGGCTATTGGAGGAGTTGTGGTAGAAGATGGAGTTTGGCTTCTTTTGGGGACGTCGGGCAACGAACTGTGGTAGGTAGAGATGTTGAGAAGAAGAGGAGCTTTGGGTGCCTCGATTGGTAAGCCGAGAAGGCGAACCAAGTCTTTGCTCGGCATATAGTACTGGCAAAATTTCTTTTTGGGTTGAGGAAGGGCTGCAAAAATAAAGGGAGAACATTATAATAGAGTAACAAAAAGAATGACAAAGTAATTTAAAGAAGGGACTTTAGGGAGACTAAGCCCTTACCATGATCATCCCTAAATACTTCTCGGCACAAAGGGAAAAGGTGGAGCTTGTCGTCTGGCGCAAACTCCCAATTGCCCGAGACAATCAGGTAGTCGTCCCCCACACCCTTATTTGAGTCTGGGATATCGGCTATCAACTTGTATTGTGTAGATCTCAGCTTGAGGTAGGATATGTAGCCATTGTTTGTTTTAAGGCTACACATGGTGTAGCAGTACTGGATATCAAAAAAGGTTAATTCTAGCATTTTGTCGGTGTGCCAGAGCGACGATGCCATTAATAATCCTAAAAGAATTGATGGCTAGTTGCATGGGGTTAAGTTTGTAGAAGTGAAGAACTTCCCTAAATAAGATGTATAGAGGGAATCGAAGTCCACACTCAATAAACGCAACTATAAGGAAAGGCATGGAGTTTCCATCAGGCATGATAAAGTCCTTCTTCCTAGCCAGCTTGATTTGAACGTCGGCTGGGGTGGAAAACTCTTGTCGGAAGTACTCTAATTTGGTCGGGGTGTCTACCCTCCACCTAAACATACCCATGATCTCGGCTCGGGTTGTATTGTGATGGATTTCAGAGAAAAGACACTGGTAAAGGTTTGAGAACCTCGGCTAGTGCCTAAATGGTACTAGGGTGAGGGTTTTGCTACCTAGGGGAGATTTTGAGTTTCAATTTTCCTAAAATATGTAATTTCTAGCAAACCCCAAAACCTAAACTAGGTCGAAGCAAGGCTCAAAAGCAACATATCTGAAAATAATCAAGAACAAGAAGAAAGAAAGCATGATTTAGAAATCAAGAATGGAGTAGAGAACGACAAATAAATTTGCACGCACAGAGCAAACAGAGTTCGTGAACATTGAATAAGTGTGTCCAGAGCAATGTGCAAGAACCACAAGCAATATAAGCACTCTAGACCTCAGGGATAGATTGTGTCACGATCCGCTCCCCATACCCAAGGGTTAAGCATCATGATGGCCAGTAATTGAAGTTACCTCCGGCCAATTCTTAAACAAATTACTAAATGCGAGCGGAAATAAAATATTTAAGTGAGGATACCAAAATAATCATTGGAGCTTCTATTTTTCTAACAAAATTTATTGACTAAAAAGGTCGATATTTACATATGAAAATTATAAATTATAAATACTATAAGAGTGCCATGTGTGTCTATTCCGCAACCCCGCGTCTAAGACTCTCCAAAAGCTATTTTTGAATTTCATTGTTTCCTGAAAATTAGTAAACAGCTATAAGCACATGGCAGAGTGAGAAATATTATACTAAGAGCATAAGGGCATAAAATTCACCATGGATAATTATTGGCTAAACAAAACTCGATATTAAAGTACAGAGTATATAATACAGATATCATTTGACATATAATATAGAAATCATATAAACAAAATAATCATAACCACGGTACAGAACGTAATAGAACAGATCTATGGACTCAAGAGGTGGCTCGTACGAACTCTAGAGGTGGCTCCCCACCATAGTGTAACACTTAGCTCTGTACAACACTTTGCTCCACACTAGAAATCATAACCACGGTATAGAATAGATCATATGTATGGACTCAAGAGGTGGTTCGTACGAACTCTAGAGGTGACCTCCCACAATAGTGTAGCACTTACTTTTGTACAACACTTTGCTCTACACTAGAATTTAGAGGGTCAGTGGATCCATGACAGACAGAGGGTCACAAAGTGACTAATCAGAGGGCCAATGGTTATTTAAGTCCCCCAAGGCATGGGACCTCTGTGGTGGTACTTATAAAATAATTACTCAAAATACATTTTAATAAACAGTTATATCCATAGGTATTCCTTAATATATCAAATAAGGTTCATAAATAAATAACATAATTAAAAATACTAATATAATATATAAAACGTAAAATAAATTATGGCAATTCAAAACGTACATAAAATATATTATGGTAACTCAAGGTATAATATAATTCACCTTAAAATTAATACCTCACTCTTTCTTCTTTATTTCTAGTATTTCTTCCCCTTTCCTTGCTTCTATTTTTCCTTCCCCCAAATCTTGAGCAATTCCCTCCCTTTATATAGAATGGCAAGTGTGGGCACCAAGCCACACGGCTGCCCGCGCGTCTCGTCCTTAGCCATTAATTAATTCATGCTTATCTTGGTTTTTTTTTTAAAAAAAAAATTCAATATATATAATCCATTACACTTTATCTCATATTTAATTTTGACGGAATATTTAATTAAATATTTAAGGTTTTTTTATTTATAATTAAATAATATTAATATAAAATTTAAGGGACATTTAAATTTTCGGATTGTTACAATCTTCCATCCTTTTAAAATTTCGTCCTTGAAATTTGTCGTGTAATCTATCCACTGCGCACTCTTATATATATATATATATATTAAGAATAAATTTGATGATTAATTTGATATAAAATATTGCTAAATCATAACCATTTTTTTTTTTTAATCAAGAATTCTAATTTGAACCTACGTGATCCGAATCAAACTTCCAGAGTCATCCACAAGAGTGTAATTTTCTTAAGGTTCAATGTTTTGAATTATTTATCACAAAATAAAATATAACTTTATTACTATTATATTACTACCAAAAACAACTTACTGTTTATTCGTCAAAAATTGTTTTGGGACCAAAATGAGAAACAATAAGTGATTTTAAAAACTTTTCATTGGTTTTGTGAAAGATTATAGATTTCAACCATTTCTAAAAAGTCAAAATGATTTTTTTTTTTTTTTCAAATGCTACGGAACATATAATACGATTTTTTTTTTATTTTTTATTTTTGTAATTGTATGCAATTATATATAAAGTAACAATAACTCATCTTAATTACAAAGTTTAATGAAATACCATAATTATATTGTGGGGGCCGAATAATGGGAGACGTAAAGAGGCCGAATAATTGGACCTGGAGAGTCGAAATATATACATCGCATTCGGCCCCGTCTTACACATTTAAATCCTATGCTATTCGGCCAGATAGCCGGTTGAGTAAGGGGCCGAGTGGAAAGCGGTTTGCAACAAAAGGAGCCGAGTAAATAGTTATACGGCGAGTTGAAAGTGGGCCCAGCCCAAGGCCCAAGAAAGAAAAGATATAAATAGAAGAATATCAGCCAGAAAGAGGTATGTGAGAATGAGTACACTTAACTTAAGATACAAGCAATCAAGAGAGTACATACGGACTTACCCGTCGGAGTGCTAATTCCGGCACCCCCGACTGGAGTGTTTATTCCTTTTCAGGTTGTTAGCTGAGGATCTCGAGCGTCCCAGTGGATCAGAAGAGTATTTCCAAAACCATTTCCCCACATTTGGCGCCGTCTGTGGGAATACTTAAGCACATCCATGGCGGGTGCGACGGAAGATCCTCTAGTAGTCGCTGATGACCCTACGCCACAAGACGAAACCACTCCAAGCAACATGCTTGGACCAGAGAATATTACCGCAAGAAGGGTCCTAAACTTCGATTCACCCTCAACATCCGCTCATGAGACAATACATGCGATTATGGAGCAAGCAAAGCAAAACGAACAAAGGTTAGAAAACATGATGGCTGAGAATGAGCGCCTTCGACAGGATCTGGCTTTGGAAGTGGCAAAGTCTAAACAAGTTACACGCCCAGATCTGGGACGACCGCTGAGAGTGGATGGTTGAAGACCTCGAGCTCAAAGACAAGTCAGAGTTAGTGACATCGACTCTGATTCATTATCCCCAGAGCCCAAAAAGAAGGGTCTACTTGAAATTACCAATTCCTCTGAAGAGAGTCCACGTATAAGGCATAAGCGAAGAAGAAATAGTTTAGGCGAAGAAGACCAGCACGATCCCTTTGTACGGCGGATTGCAAGGGCAGTGCTACCCAAAAAGTTCAAAGCACCGTCATTCACCTTGTATGACGATAAATCAGACCCCATCGATCACATCCGCCATTACAAGCAAGCCATGACGCTCCATGCAGACGACGAGGCCCTCATGTGTCGAATATTTTCGAGCAGTTTGGGACCACTGGCTGTCAAGTGGTATTATAAACTAGAGCCGACTTCGATCAAGAGCTTTCACCAACTCCAAAAATCCTTCAGGGCAAGGTTCATCACAAACGAGGTCCAACTGAAGCAAGCCAACTCTCTCTGGGCAATGCAGATCCAGCCGGGAGAAACCTTACGAACGTATTCGACGCGCTATTGGGAATGCTTTAATCTTGTCGATGATGCTTGCAACGACTCGATGGCCATTACCACCTTTAAAATGGGTTTGCATCCTAATAGTGCTCTCCGTAGTTCCTTGACTAGAAGACCCCCCAAAACAGTCTGGTCATTGATGAAGAAAGTTGAGGAATACTGCAAAGTGGAAGATGACGCCTTGCGGGTTAAAGCCGGAAACATGGCCAACAAGACGGCCCCTTCAGAAATTGCTCAGCTGTTAAATTCTGTACCACCTTAGAGCCCTGAACCACGACATCGGGCAAAACGAGACAAGAGACAGGATTCTCACCGATCAAGCGACCAATGCTCCCACCGAGCAAATGAACAACTGCAAGTCGATAGCAGGCGCACAAGGCGTGCGGACAAGAAATATACTAAGTTGTCAGAGCCGATCAGCGCGGTTATGTCCAAAGTCTAACACCTTCCGTTCTTCAAATGGCCATCCAAAATGGTGGGACCTCCCGACACGAGAAGACGGGATAGGCGGTGTGAGTATCACAAGGATCACGGCCATGATACTGAGAGTTGTTATGCATTAAAGGATCACCTGGAGGAATTGGTACAAGATGGTCGACTACAACAGTATGTCCAAAAAGGAAACTCAACCAAAGTAATAGCCTTACGACAGGATTCACCTCCACTCGGTGTGATCCACATGATATACAACCTGCCAATGTCATCTGCGGTGCATAGGATTTAGTCGAATCCCGACCCTCAAAATCAACTCACTCTGGCTAAACAGCCCCATGAAGTTGTGAGCATTGCTTTCGATGATTCAGATTTGGCCGGAGTGATACTTTCCCATATCGATCCCTTGGTAATCGAGTTACGCGTAAATCGATTCACCGTTGTGCGCGTACTCATTGATCCGGGGAGCACATCGGAAGTTATGTATTACAAGACATTCACCAAACTCTGCTTCTTTGAATCGGACCTTTCTCCAGCTCCTTATCCATTATTCGGCTTTAACACCAATCCAGAATACCCGTTGGGAAAAATCACACTACCTGTTCGAGCGGGCTCCCGAACAGTGGATGTGGAATTCTTGGTCGTCAAGCTGCCATCGCCGTATAATCTCATCATGGGGCGAACTTCATTGCATACTATGCAGGCCGTGCTAAGCACCTATCATCAGCTACTACGCTTCCCGACAGAACGTGGCATTGAGCAAATCCATAGCTCCCAGAAATCGGCACAAGCATGTTATCTCCTTGCTGGAAAGACACCAAAAGAGTTGCAAGTGAATTCTATTGAGGTGCCGGATCGAGAGAGCCTCGACGATGTTGGGCAGCTCCCAAGTGAAAAGGCCACGGAAGCCCTAGATCAAGTTGAAATTGACGGAAACCTAGACAGGTTCTTCATGGTCGGCGCCTCCCTGAATCAAGCCGACAGGCAGCAGCTAATTTCCTTCCTGCTCGGCAACCTTGATGTATTTGCGTGGACTCCATATGAGATGCCGGGTGTAGATCCGTCTATTTCGTAGCATCATTTAAATGTTGACCCTAAATGCAAGCCGATTATTCAGAAAAGCCGGCGGTCAATCGCAGAGCACACTGCCACCATTGTTGAAGAGGTTGACCAGTTGCTTGACGCTGGGGCAATCAGGGAGGTGACCTGCCCTACATGGCTCTCTAATACTGTGGTTGTGAAGAAGAAAAATGGGACTTGGTGAGTGTGTGTTGATTTCACGGACCTAAACAAAGCCTGCCCAATGATTGTTTTCCCCTCCCCAGAATAGACTAACTTGTAGATACGACGGCACGCCATCAGCGTATGAGCTTCCTCGATGCTTACAGAGGCTACCATCAAATTGCCATGCATCCGGAGGACTAAGACAAAACTACATTCCTCACCCCAAGAGGAACCTATTGCTATAAGGTTATGCCTTTTGAGCTGAAGAATGCAGGGGCAACTTACCAAAGACTAGTGACTGCCATGTTCAAGGAGCAGCTCGGCCACACTATGGAAGTGTACATTGACGATATGGTGGTCAAGTCCAAAGAAGATCAAACTCATCTAGCCGATCTGGAAGAGACATTCGGTATTTTACGCAAATACAAAATGAAGTTGAACGCTTCCAAATGTGCGTTTGGGATCGGCTCTGGCAAATTCTTGGGTTATATTGTCAACCACCGAGGAATCGAAGCCTACTCAAGGCAAATCATAGCAATCTTGGAGCTCGGCTCCCCTCGTTCAGTGAAAGAGGTTCAAAAGTTGATGGGGATGGCCGCCGCACTCAACAGGTTCATCAGTCGGTCCACAGATCGCTGCCGATAATTCTTTCACACTCTACGGCAAGGCAAGGCTTTTCAATGGACCTCCTAGTGCGAAAATACTTTCAACGGCATCAAGACCTACCTCCGATCAGTTCCACTCTTGACAACACCTTCGGCAGGTGACCCGCTCATTTCGTATCTGGCAGTTTCCAACCGGGCCATCAGCGCCGTACTGATAGAGGAAGAGCTTGGGGAGCAGCGGCTAGTGTATTATGTGAGCAAGGCAATGGTTGACGCTGAAACCCGCTACCTTCCATTGGAAAAACTCATTCTGGCCCTTGTCATGGCAGCAAGAAAGCTGATGCATTACTTTCAGGGGCATACCATCGGGGTACTAACGGACCACCCCCTCCAGTTGGTACTCCGTAGTGAAGAAGCATCAGAGTGCATTTCAAAGTGGGCTCTTGAACTCGACCAGTACGATAGTCAGTTTCTGCCTAGAACCTCAATCAAGAGACAGGTGCTTGCCGACTTCAAGTCTGATGAAATTCAACCTAAGCTGAACTGGAGGATTTATGTTGGGGACATTTGGTAGTTGTACTGTGATGGATCGTCCAATCAACACGGTAGCGGGCCGAAGTAGTGATAATGGCTCCCGATGGGGCAATAATTGAGCAGGTTGTCAAACTCAGTTTCGAAGCATCAAATAACGAGGCTGAATACGAGGCCCTGCTAACCGGCTTGCGGAATGCACATCTCCTAGGTGCTCGGCGTTTGCTTATATTTTGCGATTCAAAATTGGTGATCAATCAGCTAAAGGGGGAGTACGCAGCAAAAAACGACCGTATGGCCGCTGATTTTTTTCTTGTCTGCCCTCCATATGTGTATGGAGGGATGGAGCTCTTGCCAAGCTTCTTGAAGAAGCTTTGCATTGTCTTCTTCTATATAAGGAGGAGGCCTTCCTCTACATCAGAGGTTCAGCTATATTTGAGAAGACACATCTCTCTCTCTCTCTCTCTCTCTATATTGTTGGTGTTTTGTGCCTTGAAGTTGATTTTCCTTGCACTTTTACACTACAACACTTAGAGATACACCACCACCATTGGACCAAGGTTCTTGGGAAGTCTTCTTGAGGTCTGAAAGTGAGTTTCTACCCCCTGAAGTTGCTGGTTTCGAAGCTGATCATCAAAGGTGAGTTTCTTCCCCTTTTAAGCACTTTTTTGTACCTCATTTTGGCCCTCCTTGCATATTGTTTTAGGCCTTTCTTACAACTGAAAAAAGTCTTGTATTTAAGTTCTTTTGAAGTTTGTTTAAGGTCTTTTTGCTGTTAGGGGTGTACAACCCTCTTGTATGCTTTGTTTAGCCTTGTTTTGAGCTATGCCTTAAGGCCTCCGAGCTAGCCTTGGTTTGGCCTTCTTAACACTGAAATCCAGTGGATTTTCAGTGGTAGGCATGTGGTTTTGAGGTCTCAAATCAGAGGTCTCAAATCAGAGGGGGTGCCCCCCTCTCTTTTGGTTTTTGTTTGCTTGCATTTTTGGCCTTCCAAAGGAGCATGCCTCTCTATATGTTTGAGGCTTGGTCCAGGCCTCTTTTTGTGACTTTTAGGACCTGCCTTGGCCCTGTCCATGGCTGGTTTGGTCACTCTTTACATCCATCTTACATGTGTAGTGTAATCCCATTCATAGCCTTGCAAAGTAGCATGTTTTTCTTGCATGTGTTGGCTCCATTTCAGTAGGTTTTTGGTGATGTTTTACCATGCCTTACATCTGTTTTGGGTTGGTTTTGTCACTCCATGCATGCATGATACGCTTGTAGTGTAAATCCCGTAAACTAGTCTTGTATGCTTCTTGCTTTAGCATGTCATTCTAGCTTATGTTGAGCCCACTTCAGCACATTTTTGGTGATGTTTTTCCATATCATGACTCTGTATAAAGTGGGTTTGGTCATCCTTTGCATGCTCCATATACTTGAAGAACAAATCTTGCTTACTAGCTTTATATGCATGATGTTTTGACTCATCATCCTAGCATATTTTGGCTCTGCTCCAGCATGATTTTGGTCTTGTTTTGGGTTGTTCTTGGACTGTTTTGGGCTTCTGTGGCCACATCACTCATGCTTTGTATAGCTATAGTGTAAATGCTTAGGCTAGTCTTGGGTTTTGAGACCGCTACCATGCCATGCATGTGATGTTTGCATGCCTAGCCATCATTTCATATGTTATTTCAGTCCATGAAATGTGGTCATATACTTGCATTTGACATGCTTTGACTACCTTACAGCCTTGGCTCTTTATGCCTTAAGAATGAACTTTTGTGCATGCCATTAAGCCTAAGCCATTGGCTCATCATTTCAGTGCATTTTTGGTCTTATTATACCATAATGTAACTCTGTTTTATGCTGTCCAAGTCATGCCATGTTTGGTTCCAATAGGTGTAGTGCATTGCCTCTTTTGTAGCCTTGCATGCTCCACGTTTTTGGCATTGTATGCTAGCTTGTTTTAGTTTACCTCCATGCATGTTTTAGTCTCATATTAACATGTACTAGGACTATTTTGGGTTGCCCTTGCCATATCCTTCATGTGTTGTATAGCTGTAGTGTAATTGGCCTTGCAAGCTTTGTGTTTTGTTGACTCATGCATGCTATCCTTGAGCTATTTAGATGATTTGGCATCACTTAATACTTAATTTCAGAGCATGTAGCATTGCCACATTCCCACTTCATTCATGCTTTAAGTGTCTTTGAGTGTTGTGCATTATTGCCTAGTTTATGGCTTAACTTGTATGCTTGCATGCCTAGGTATTTGAGCCTTCATTTCAGCATGTTTAAGTCTTTGTTTAGACCAAATTAAGCTCTGTCCGTGCTTAGTTCATGTACTTGTGCCATGTATTGCATGCCCCGTTTGTATAGTCCTTTCGATGGCTTTATGCCTTAGGCCCTATGGCATGCTTTACTTGCATTGATTAAGTGATTTGGCATCATTTCCTACCTGTTTTCAGAGCACATACTATTGCCATGCTTGCATGCTTCTCACTGTTTAAGTGTGCTTGAGAGTTGCATCTTTGTGCCTTAGCCCTTGAGCCTTTGCATTTTGCATGCTTGTGTGTGTTTTGGTCACTTAATTCCATCACCATTGGCCACTGATTTGGGCCTATTTGAGAGCTGCCCATATTGGTTTAAGTCCATCTCCTTGCATGTTGCTGCATGCTTGTCTTGCATATTGTTGTATGCTTGCTCCATCTTTGCATGTTGTCGCATGCTAGTTCCGTTACATGTTGTTGCATGTTTATTACACTACATTTTGCATGCTTAAGTCATATTGCATGATTGCATGTTCGAGTTAGCATTGCATGTTTGCCATGCTTGTGTTGCATTGTTGTTTGGAATAAGTGTTAATCCGAGCACGAGGAACGAGGGACGTTTCATACTTCAAGTGATGAAACGTGTCTCAATTCTCGGTCGCCGACGCTCTTGATTATCCATGATAGAGTTTTAGGCTTTATGTGTTTATTTGTGTATTCATTTCACATTGATTTGCACAAGTTGGATCTTTGGCCATCATGCATCGGGATGCGTGATTGATGGTCGTGGATCCGACTATGCCTCTCCCTTGATGCTTTGAGATGATATGTGTAGACGCGCCCGCGGGGCCTCACTCTACAGTTCGGACTCCCTTTCGTTGTCGGTTCTTAATCTGAACCAAAGAGTCCAAATCCGGCAAATCGTTTTGAGAAACAGATTTTTGAAAAGAAGTGCCAAACATGGACTGCTTTGCCAGATACAGAGTCGCCACCTAAATATTTTTTAATGGGTGAATTTAGGAAACCCTGACTCGGTGCCAAAGGCCACGTGTCCGTCATCACCAAAGTTGTCTTGGCTCGGGAGCTTGGGTACGATCGGGGAAGGTCAGCTATGAGCACCCCCTTTCGCCCGGTCCGAAGACCGGCCTCTACTAACCGTGATATCCGATTTTGAAAACGTTATGCGTTCTTATTCCGGTTATTAGCCTAGAATTACTATGTTATGCGCACAGCAAACAAGTATAGACCAAATCGCCTAAATTGGAACAAAACACTACATGTTCGTTTTGAAAGTGGTTTGCTACTCGCAGGTAGGCTAAAATGCAGGTTTTGCCACCCTCAAGTGGGCTTTAGAAAAGATGATTTTGCCACTATCCAGTGGGCTTAAAAAAAACTCACAATTTTCATGCATTGTTCCAATTTAAGTATTTTGACCTCCATCCACAGGCATTCAAGCAGTAATATCACATAAGCAGCTAGCCTCATGGTAACCATGCTATCATGGCAACAATCACACACATGTGATATGCTAAAGCATAAAAGCTCACCTAGTACTCCGAGCCAAAACAGAAACCAGTTAGTAATCATATGCATGATCCTAGTTCATGTTAAGTGGCTAATGCAACACATGCAAAGATGCAATCTAGACAGGCTCGGCTATCCTAAACATGGCACGTGGAATGCTACAAATAACACGTATTCAATTTGGAATTGAAATACAATGCAGTTTGTATGATGTGCCGAGCCCGATGCATGTGTAACAAATGTATGGATGCACGCATGCATTGCATAAGGTATGCTAAAATAAACGTGCCCTAATACTAACCATCAAAGCAAGTAAATAAAAGGGAAGAAAGAAATGGGGGTTGGAAGACATACACACACTCACCCACACTTATTACAAATATGCCCTCACACAGAGGGACCTAAAAGAATAATACAGTCCGAATAACGAATCAACTACTCTAGCTAATTAAATTATTACAGACCAATTAAATTAATTAAGCAAATTAATTAATCTAATTAAAGCAGTAAACCGCCTCGGGAAGAGGGCCCAATGCAACGCATGCTCGGTTTCGCTCGGAAAGTCACTGCCATGCATAGGCTGCCTCTGTTTTCCCTGCTCTGCCCCTCTGAAGACTGCCAAAATCTCAGAATATTCTCACTGGATGTTGGGGATCACTGCCGGCTGGTTAGAATTGCCATCGGCCGTGATTTGATGTTCATCGGCACAAAATAGATCCATCGGCCATCTATGTATTGCCGGTCGGCACTTAACACTGCCGGTCGGCAAAGAATGCCTGCAGAACCTGCAATTGACAGCAGCAGGGGGCAAGGCATAGCATGGCAATGCAATTCAAGCAATGTATGCACCAACCCTATCCCTTATCATGTGTATGACTCAAAGGGACATGGTCCTTGGTTCTCGGACCATCAATCGCGCATTTCAATGCGTGATGGCCCAAGAGACCAAGTTGTGCATTTTTATGTCAAATGAAATGCAAACCAAATAGTCAAACCAAGGGGGGGCTTCTACCTCTATCATGACTTGGTCAAGAGGTGAAGCATGCATGCCAATGCAATGCAATCCTAAGCATGGGAGCTAGCATGCAATACGAACATGCAAGCAAGCAATGCAAAACATACATCAATCATGCAAGGCATAGACAACAATCATGCAAGACATGGGGCAAGCATGTTAATATTAAGCATGTGAGATGTGATCCAAATGTACAAATATGCAAGGCATGCAATATCACAAATGGGACCAAACATATGACAATATGCAAAGTAAACATGCAACACAAGCTAAGGGAGGGACTTACACTAATTGGACAGCCCTAAATTAGGTCCAAAACAGTGGCCAAAATGATGCAAGTGAGGCAACAAAATACATGGAATGCATGCACAATGCATTAACCAAGCTTAAGACACAAAAATGCAACTCTACCAAAGCATGGCAAGGGATGCAAGATGGCATATAAGCATATGAATTTCAGTACCAAAGCATGATGCTAAACAGCCCCGAAACATGAAGATATGGCACCCGATGCATGAGATGAACCCCGACATGCAAAACTAGGCACATGGGATGACTTACAGCTATACAAGGCATGCATTATTGGACTATGAAGCATGAAGACAGAATCTAGGCAGTCCCAAAACATGGACTTTTCCAGTTCTAAGGCCTCGTTTGGGAACAGGCTAATTTAGTAACTTTTTGGCTATTTGGCTAAAATGTGATGTAAAAAAAACTAGTATGTTTGGGATGACTTTTTGGCTTTTTACGAAAAGATGTGCAAAAAGTAGAGAGAAAAGGGAATCTTTGACTTTTTGGTATGGGTTGTTGGCTTTTTGGCTTTTTTAGTAACTTTTTGGCTTTTTGGCTAAAATAGCCTCTTGCCAAACAAGGCCTAAGTATGGCCAAAAAGTGCTAACAAGATGGACTAAATTAGCATGCGAATTTGACTAGTTAACATGGTTTACATGACAAGTGTATGATGCACATGGAATCTGACCAAACCATCAAAAATCAGTGAATAAACCATGCTAAAATATGCCTAAATAACCACTGAAATGGAGCCAACACAAGCAAGAATGATGAGCTCCTTTAGAGGGCTATACAAGAGGTTATTAAGCACATACATGATGGACATTCAACAAGGCCAAACCAGCTCTGGAAATGGCCTATAGGGGTCCTAAAACCCACTAAAAAATTCCTGAACTAATCTTAAGAGGTGTGCAAATATAGGCCCCTTTGTAGGGCCACAAATACAACCAAACAAGACAACAAGGAGAGGGGATGGCCCTCTCCTTCTTAGGATCCTAAACCACCATCCTCACCACTGAAATCCCTCAAGATTTCAGTGGTGAGGAGGCCCAAACAAGGTGGTCCCGAAGTTCACCAAAAGTAGCACAAAATGGGGCCAAACAAGGCCTAAGAGGGGGTAAACGACCCCAAACACAAAAGTGTCCTTAATGAAGTATCTTAAACACAAAAAAAAAGAACTTTTTTATGTTATACCTAAAGCTCAAAACAGCAAGCAAGATAGGCTAAAAGCTGGTGCAAAAACGGGGAATAAAGAGGGTAAAGTGTACTCACCCTTGTAGCTCAGCAAAACAGCCCCTTTTCTGGACCAAAACCAGCTCCTTTAGCCTCTGAAAATGGTCTCCAAGATCCTTAGAGTGGTGGTGGAGGTGTTAGGATAGGAGGTGGTGTGTAATGGAGCAAGAACAATGGAGTTTGGAGCTTGGAATGTAGAGATATGGAGGGAAGTGTATGGTTTTTGTCTTGGACAAATTTCTTGGAACCCTTAAAATGGAAGAGAAGCTCTCTATTTATAGAGAAGATGGAGGCTTGAAGCTTCTAAGAGAAGCTAAGCAAAAAGGGTCAAGGGGGTCAAGCTTCTCTTAGAAGCTTGGAGCAAAAGGGCCAAGAAGGCCAAGCTTCTTAGAGAAGCTAGACAAAAGAGCCAAGCTTCTTGGAGAAGCTAGACAAAAGAGCCAAGCTTCTTGGAGAAGCTAGGCAAAAGGTTCAAGAGGTGCAAGCTTCTCTTGGAAGCTAGAAAGGTGCAAGCTTCTCTAAGAAGCTAAAAAGGCCAAGCTTCTTGGAGAAGCTAAAAAAGGCCAAGCTTCTTGGAGAAGCTAGAGTAAAGGGTTCAAGCTTCTTGGAGAAGCTAAACCAAAGGTTCAAAAGGTTCAAGCTTCCTCAAGAAGCTAAAGACCGAGGGTTCAAAAGGTTCAAGCTTCCTCAAGAAGCTAAAACCAAGGGTTCAAAAGGTTCAAGCTTCTTCAAGAAGCTAGAACCAGGGGGTCAAAAGGGTCAAACTCCCCTCAAGAAGAGGTCTCGGCCAACCAAATAGGTCATCGGCACAATAAAGTGCCGGTCGGCTAAACATAATGCCGACCGGCCATTATTTTTAAGAAACAATGGCCGGTGGCAAACATGTGCAGCCGGTGATGATAGGGGAGGGCCGATGAGGCGTGAGGATGGCCAACAAGCCATTCTCTGCCCTTCAAGGCAAAAACACAGGTGTTTGGTGCCAAAACCGAACACGAAGCAGTCGAGTCAAGAGGTCCTGAGGCGAGGCGCGCTGCCAAGGCCTCCGGGAACTCGAGACGAACACAAACATGGATAATCACCGAGTGTTCAAACGGTGACGTCCAAGTCTTGAGGACGGTCAAAAATTGGGTGTCTACAATATGGAGTGGCATAGTGCGTACATACCCTTGGGAGACCCTCCCTTTTCTCTATTTTGTGCTTTGTTGCAGCTTGGTGTCACAGCAAACCAGTGGCCGGCACCTCTTCATCCTTGGCCAGCAGTGTGCCATCCCTGGTCGGCAGTGGTCCCCCATGGCCGGCAGGCCATTGGTGTATTTCTCCAGCAGTGTTTTGGTAAGTTTCAACAACAAACACTGGAAGACACCTTTCCGGCAAAGCCTCGAGAGAGCAACCGAAGAGCTTACCGGGACGGGAACCGAGCATGCATCCTCTCCTTCTTTGAGCAAAGCTGGAGCAGTTCAATTTAATGCTTACTTGTTAGTTAGCTTTAATTTGCAATTTAATTTGTTAATGTGTTAATTAATTAAGTTTTGTAATAATTAGTTGTAGCTAGTTATTAATTCGGTTATGTAATAATTAATTAGCTTGTTAGTTAGTTAATTAGTTGGCATGTATTATTCATTCGGACCCTCCGTCGAGAGGGCGAATTTTGTAATAAGTGTGCGTGAGTGTGTGAATGTCTTCTAACCCCACGTCTTTCTCCCTTTTACTTACCTACTTTTGTTGGTTAGTTTTAGGTCATTCTTCAATTAGCATCCTTATGCTTTGCATGTTTGCATTCATTTTTCAATTAGCATACTTATGCTCTGCATGTTTGCATCCATTCATTTGTCTAGCATACTTATGCCTGCATGTTTACATCCATTCATCTATCTTGTATGCACCGGGCTTGGCACATCATACTAACTGCATCATATTTCAATTCCAAGTTGAATACATGTATCAATTGCTGCATCTTATATGTCATCTTAGAATAGTCGAGCCTATTTCTAGTTGCATTTTGTATGCGTTGCATTAGCCATCTTAACATGAACTAGGATCATGCATTGATTACTAAATAGTTTCTATTTTGGCTCGGAGTACTCTGTAAGTATTTATGCATTAGCATACTGCATGTGTGTGGGTGCTGCCATGATAGCATGCTTTCCATGAGGCTATTTGCTTACGTGTTTAACTGCCTGAATGTCTGTGGGTGAAGGTTGGATTACTTGAGTCGGAACAATTCATTGAAATCCGTGTTTTAGCCTACTTACGAGTAGCAAATTTCAAATCATTTTCCAACCAAACGAATATGCGATGCTTTGTTCCAAATTAGGCGATCTAGTCTATACTTGTTTTGCTGTGCGCATCACGTAGTAATTCTAGCTAATTAACCAGAATAAGAACGCATGTGTTTTCAAAAACTAGATATCATGTTTACTAGTGGCCGATCTTTGATCGGGCGAGCTTGGGTGCTCACAGCTGACCTTCCCCAATCGTACCCAAGTTCCCGAGCTGAGGCAACTTTGGTGATGACGGACACATGGCCTTAGGCAACGAGTCAGGGTTTCCTAAATTCTCCCAAACTAAAATATTTAGGTGGCGACTCTGTATCTGGCAAAGCAGTCCATGTTTGGCACTTCTTTCTTAAAAATCAGTTTTACAAAACGATTTGCCAGATTTGGACTATTTGGTGATTTATCAATCTCACATCGCACATTGTGAGATCAGATTAAGAACCATGACGATTTCAGTCCGAACTGTAGCATGAGGCCCAAGGGCGCGTCTACAGTTTCTAGTGACTCTGCTGGGGATTTAGAGAACTTGACTCGAACTCATGATATCTTGTTTTGATTACACTTATGTGTTTCTTTGCATTGCATTTGCATTGGTGCGCCTAGGACACCGTGTTTGCCGTATGCTATTCTCGAATGGTTTGCCGAAGGCTTGCTTTGAGAAACGTGCCATAAGGCTGACCGGTTGCGGGCTCTGCCACGACAAGAACAAAAACCCCAGTTGTTACCGGGGCACCCTTTTTGACCATTCGACCTAGTGCATATCGGAATTCATAGTGACTATTCCAAACTAGGACAGGTTGCTTACCCGATTATAGGTTGTTTGAAACCGTTTTGTGCGTAGTGAAACCCTAGTTTCTGACAAAATAGAACAGGGAAACCCTACCCCAACATAGGGGTGTATTGACTCTCATTTACTTGCTATGTGCTTTTGAGTTGGCCTCTACAGGGGAATGCAGATATCAGTTTGCAAATCTGGGTATCAGGCCTGCGGGCATCAGTATTTTGAGAATCAGTTATATCTGTGGGTATCAGATTCAGATTTGGGGTAGTAAGTTGGAGAACAGTGATCAGTGGTCGAATACAGTTATTCAGCTATATCCATGTCTGTATTGATTGGGCTGAGATGCTGTCTGTTTTCTCTTTTAGTTCAAAGACTCGGTTTAGAGTAACCAGTATTCTCCTTTGGCCGAGGTAAGACAGGAAAAGGCTCACCGATTCATCAGATCCGTTAGTCTCCAGTTATGCCACCTTTGTCCAGTTCAGTAGATTTATGACGAACCAGAATTCAGAAAAAATCGTGGTCATGGCGACAGCACTAAACCAAGGAATCACCATGCAAAGTGAGACCGATGTTGACATACCACACCCGCCTAGGTTGCCTGCCGCGCATCCGATTTGGGAACCCCAGTTATTTCAAGCACGTGAGCCCACCACTTTTGAGCTGATGGGAATGATCGGCTATCTTTAGAGATCTGTGGCTGATCTAGCCTACGGAATGTCGTCTCTACCACCAACTGCATCATATGCCGGGAACTTCATGCCACAGGAGCCCCCGCTACTGGGGCGAATTGTAATTGAGCTCAGCCAACCTGAAGCTGTCTCAAGTTCTGGCAATGACATGTCGATGACAACGGGGCTTCGCACTGAAGTAGCAACCTAACTATTCACCAAGCTGAGGCTAGTGGAAAGAACAAGGTGAAGGTGGACATTGATCCTCACGAGCAACTCCAGCAGACCGTTGAGGCTCTGAAAGCCAAAGGGTTGAATAAGCAGCAAGTACTCGCAGTTGTGGCTAAGACTGTGGATAACACTTTCCCTACTCAGATCAAGGGTAGTTCAAGCCAGTGGGAAAAGCAGGATAAGGACCGCCGTACCAGAACCGTTCCTTCTAACCCTAACCCTGCACCTAGAAAAGATCAAAAAACCAAGTCAGCACCTGTCTACCCTTTTGCTAGTACGTTCGGCAAAAATGGACAAAACTCGAAGTACCTACCTCGAGGTCACAGGGTATTCCATGCCCTCTACATGCCTTTATCCAAGGCGCTTCAGATCCTTGCTGAAAAAAGGCATCTCAAGCCCCTCGAGCCTCGGCCTCTCCCTAGTCGTCTTCCAGCTGGTCATGACGCTACCCAGTACTGTTTGCCTTTTGTTTTTCTTTGTTGAGTCGCGGTGCACTGTGTTCAGTTGTAGACTCAATACCCAGTCAAAAACTTATTCTCACTCTCAATTTCAAAATAAATCGTTTTGTGCTCAGAGTGCTGTGCCATTCTCCACATTTATGCAAAACAGGTTTTGTTCTTTCGTAAAACTGCAGGGTTTGACCTAGTTCATCTAATAACAGTGAAACCAGGACCTATTTGAAGCTACATAGGTTTCGGGCTACGAAGCAAAAGAAAATAGGGAAAATTTGGAGCATCCGAGTTTGTTTCAACTTCTGCGTGTCCTGTTATTGCATTTCGTCTGTTCAGGTTGAACTGTTTGTTCAGAATTCGCCGTATGCTGAATAAACTGAGTACTGTTATGAACTGTGTATTCAGAATGAGTTGTGTGTTCAGAGTAAGCTAAATACTATATCGACCGCTTCAAAGCCAGAATGGCGATCAGAAGTGCTCCCTCCGAAAAGCAGTCCTTGTCAGAGGCATCTTGGCTGTATTTGCAATGAGTTCCTAGGAGATAAATTGCAACGATGAAAACTAGAGTTCGAATGGTTGTTGCCTAGAACACAAAGGTTTGGAATTTCCGAGACTAAAGTTTGGTTTGAATACCCAGGGGTGTATCCTCGGCTTGAAATCTGTATAGGTTGAAGCGGCATGTATGCACTTCAATTCTGGATACTGATCCAACCTAGTCCGTCACACCGTTGAAGAACAGGGAAAGTTGTGAGTATGATCAGGCAGAAAAGCGGCATCCGTAGTTTCCTCAGCAGACGTTGCTCCTTGTCAGCATTTTAGAACTTTCGTACTGTAAGTTGAAGGTAAGTGTTCGAGCAACACAGATAGGGGATCCCCGTCAGAGTAGAGCGGTTTATCGCCACTCACCCAGTGAGGTGCTTTCTAAAGCGACGCTATGCTTGTTTATTGCATTCCTTTAACATCTTTGCATTGTATTGCATTCTACCTATCAGGTTTCTTTCATGCACGGTATTGTATGTACTGTTCATTCGGAGGAGTTCCGGTTCAGTTTGACTGATACCTTTCTCTCTTCGCGTTTGACACGCATTTGGATGACTGCGCTTTCTTGCACAATCCTTTCCTCTTTCGCGTGTGCTATGCTGAGAGATCTCTTTTTCTCCTCTCGCGTGTGCTACGCTGAGAGGTTTTCCTTTCCTCTCTCGCGTGTGCTACGCTAAGAGGTTTTCCCTTTCCCCTCTCGCGTGTGCTACGCTGAGAGGTTTTTCTTTCTTCTCTCGCGTGTGCTACATTGAGAGGCTCTTCTTTTTTTTCGAGACACGGGGATACATCCTTATGTCTCTTCTTCTTTTAAAACGCGGGGTTGTCTCCCTTTTGTTTCTCCTTCTCTAGTTACGAGCATTCGGAACACGTTCCAATGCTCGCGCCATTTCTGAAATATGGGGATACGTCCCTATGTTTCCTTCTTTTTCTGAGATACAGGGATACGTCCTTATGTCTCTTCTTCTTTTTGAAACACGGGGTTGTATCCCTTTGTTTCTCCTTCTTTGGTTTAGAGTATTTGGAATACGTTCCAATGCTTGTACCGTTCCGAAACAACTGGGATATGTCCCTATGTTTCTCTCTCTCTATTCCTTCCTCACATGATTGCATCGTGTTTGGAATTGTTTACCTCTTCTCACGAATTCAGCGTGGTTAGAGTTGTTCCTTCCTCACACGATTGCAGCGTGTTTGGAATTGTTTACCTCTTCTCACGAATTCAGCGTGGTTAGAGTTGTTCCTTCCTCACACGATTGCAGTGTGTTTGGAATTGTTTACCTCTTCTCACGAATTCAGCGTGGTTAGAGTTGTTCCTTCCTCACACGATTGCAGCGTGTTTGGAATTGTTTACCTCTTCTCACGAATTCAGCGTGGTTAGAGTTGTTCCTCCCTCACACGATTACAGCGTGTTTGGAATTCTTGACCTCTTCTCACGAATCCAACGTGGTTTGAGTGTCCCTCTTCCTCACACGATTTTCAGCGTGTTTGGAATTTGTCTCAAGTTGCGTTGTATACGCACCTAATTGTTTGTTTTTCCTCCTCTCATGATTCTAGCATGATTGGAGTATGTCATCCTTTTGCATCTACTATATTATTTTGCATCGTACTGTTCTGTGCATTGCATTGCATTTTGCATGCATTTCATTTCACGCTATTTTGCGCATCGCACTAACTTGCGCATTGCATACATGCATCTGTTAGTGCATGGCATTTTGCATACATTTCATTTCGCGCTATTTTGCGCATCGCGCTATCTTGCACACTGCATATATGCACCTGTTAGTGCATGGCATTTTGCATACATTTCATTCAACGCTATTTTGCGCATCGCGCTATCTTGCGCACTGCATACATGCACCTGTTAGTGCATGGCATTTTGCATGCATTTCATATCGCGCTATTTTGCGCATCGCGCTATCTTGCGCACTGCATACATGCACCTGTTAGTGCATTGCATTGCATTTTGCATGCATTGCATATCGCGCTATTTTGTGCACATCATATGCACCTGTCAGTGCATTAATTTTTGCATTTCATTTCGCGCTATTTTGCGCATCGTGCTATTTTGCGCACCCTCCTGCACCTGTTAGTGCATTGCTCGCGCTATCTTGCGCACCTTACTTGTACTTGTTAATAGGTTGCATTGTCTTGCATCCCTTCCGCATTGTTATGCGTTACACTTAGGTTGCATTGTCTTGCATCCCATTCGCATTGTTATGCGTTACACTTAGGTTGCATTGTCTTGCATCCCTTCCGCATTGTTATGTGTCACACTTAGGTTGCATTGTCTTGTATCCCTTCCGCATTGTTATGCGTCACACTTAGGTTGCATTGTCTTGCATCCCTTCCGCATTGTTATGCGTTACACTTAGGTTGCATTGTCTTGTGTCCCTTCCGCATTGTTATGCGTCACACTTAGGTTGCATCGTCATGCACCCCTTTCCGCATTGTTATGTGTCACACTTAGGTTGCATTGTCTTACATCCCTTCCTCATTGTTATGCGTTACACTTAGGTTACATTGTCTTGCATCCCTTCCGCATTGTTATGCGTCACACTTAGGTTGCATCGTCATGCACCCTTTTCCGCATTGTTATGCGTCACACTTAGGTTGCATCATCATGCACCCCTTTCCGCATTGTTATGCGTTACACTTAGGTTGCATTGTCTTGCATCCCTTTCCGCATTGTCATGCGTTACACTTAGGTTGCATTGTTTTCCATCTCTTACGCACTTATTTCCTCCAACTTGCGATGTTACGTAAGTTATGTACGCTGTTACGTACTTACTTATCTGCTTTACTTGCGCTGTTGCGCACTTGTCTACATCTTTACTTGCGCTATTACACATGCTCTTCTTCTTTTAACCTGTGCTGTTACGCATGTTTATCTCTTTAACTTGCGCTGTTACGCATGTTTTACTTTCTTAATGTGCGCTGTATCGCATGTTTTGTTTCTCCTATTTGCGCTGTCACGCATGCTTTACCTATTTAACCTGTGTTGTCTCACATGTTATATTTCTCTTTACTTGCGCTGTTACACATGTCTTATTCGCGTTGTTACGTGCATGTCTCTATCTTGCACTGTTACGCATATTAACTCGCGCTGTAACGCATGTGCCACCGGCGTTGTCTCACACCCACAGGATTGCATTGTTTTGCACTCCTCGACTTGCGTTGTTGCGCACTTTTCACTTGAATTTCTATGCATGTTTCTAACGATATTGTACCTGTTAGGTTCTCTTTCTTTTACAGGCACGATATTGTATGTACGGTTCATTTGGAGTCGGCACGACCAGAGAAACCAGACGGTATTGTATTCACTCCGTGAGAAACGTGGTGAGAATTGCATAATTTTCTTACATCATTTCTATTGAAATATGTAGGACTGTTATTTCTCATTCACTTGCTTAAAATGTTGCATTTATCTTACATAACTGCTTCATTACAGTTTTCTCTCTGCATAATCATAAGTTATGCCTTTGCATCTTGCATATCATTTGCATTTTGCCCCAGCCTTCGGGCACATCTCTGCATGCCAATTTTGATTGTTTGTCTGAGTCTTCGGCCTTGTCAAAAATGGGTCGTCTCTAGGCTTTGACACTCACTCCCGTCACTTTGTGACCTTTCGAGTTCTGTCAAAGAGGGGCAACTGTAGACACCCCATTTTTGACCGTCCTCAAGACTCGGTTGTGTTTGCAGGTACATCCGGACACTAGTTCGATTGCTCGCTGAGTACTCGACTGTCGCGGCGGAACGTCACAGGCTCGAGCTTTTCAGACCCTGTATCCTTTCTGCCTCATTCTTGGACCTTGACTGGGTCCTTTAAGAGTGACCTTCTTGGTGCACTGCCGGCCATGGCTTTGTTCTGCCGGCCACTGATGAAGCCTACCGGCCATCAGTGAGCCACTGATGGCCGGCAGACCCCCTCTCTCAGCAGGTTTCCAGATAGATCTTTTGAGCCGACTAGTTTTTTTGTTGTCTGCCCTCCATACACGTGTATGGAGGGATGGAGCTCTTGCCCAGCTTCTTGAAGAAGCTTTGCATTGCCTTCTTCTATATAAGAAGGAGGCCTTCCTCTACATCAGAGGTTCAGTTATATTTGAGAAGAAACATCTCTCTCTCTCTCTCTCTCTCTCTCTCTCTCTCTCTCTCTCTCTATATATATATATATATATATTGTTGGTGTTTTGTGCCTTGAAGTTGATTTTCCTTGCACTTTTACACTACAACACTTAGAGATACACCACCACCATTGGACCAAGGTTCTTGGGAAGTCTTCTTGAGGTCTGAAAGTGAGTTTCTACCCCCTGAAGTTGCTGGTTTCAAAGCTGATCATCAAGGGTGAGTTTCTTCTCCTTTTTAGCACTTTTTTGTACCTCATTTTGGCCCTCCTTGCATATTGTTTTAGGCCTTGCTTACAACTGAAAAAAGTCTTGTATTTAAGTGCTTTTGAAGTTTGTTTAATGTCTTTTTGCTGTTAGGGGGTGTACAACCCTCTTGTATGCTTTGTTTAGCCTTGTTTTGAGCTATGCCTTAAGGCCTCCGAGCTAGCCTTGGTTTGGCCTTCTTAACACTGAAATCCAGTGGATTTTCAGTGGTAGGCATGTGGTTTTGAGGTCTCAAATCAGAGGTCTCAAATCAGAAGGGGTGCCCCCCTCTCTTTTGGTTTTTGTTTGCTTGCATTTTTGGCCTTCCAAAGGAGCATGCCTCTCTATATGTTTGAGGCTTGGTCCAGGCCTCTTTTTGTGACTTTTAGGACCTGCCTTGGCCCTGTCCATGGCTGGTTTGGTCACTCTTTACATCCATCTTACATGTGTAGTGTAATCCCATTCATAGCCTTGCAAAGTAGCATGTTTTTCTTGCATGTGTTGGCTCCATTTCAGTAGGTTTTTGGTGATGTTTTACCATGCCTTACATCTGTTTTGGGTTGGTTTTGTCACTCCATGCATGCATGATACGCTTGTAGTGTAAATCCCGTAAACTAGTCTTGTATGCTTCTTGCTTTAGCATGTCATTCTAGCTTATGTTGAGCCCACTTCAGCACATTTTTGGTGATGTTTTTCCATATCATGACTCTGTATAAAGTGGGTTTGGTCATCCTTTGCATGCTCCATATACTTGAAGAACAAATCTTGCTTACTAGCTTTATATGCATGATGTTTTGACTCATCATCCTAGCATATTTTGGCTCTGCTCCAGCATGATTTTGGTCTTGTTTTGGGCTTCCGTGGCCACATCACTCATGCTTTGTATAGCTATAGTGTAAATGCTTAGGCTAGTCTTGGGTTTTGAGACCGCTACCACGCCATGCATGTGATGTTTGCATGCCTAGCCATCATTTCATATGTTATTTCAGTCCATGAAATGTGGTCATATACTTGCATTTGACATGCTTTGAATGCCTTACAGCCTTGGCTCTTTATGCCTTAAGAATGAACTTTTGTGCATGCCATTAAGCCTAAGCCATTGGCTCATCATTTTAGTGCATTTTTGGTCTTATTATACCATAATGTAACTCTATTTTATGCTGTCCAAGTCATGCCATGTTTGGTTCCAATAGGTGTAGTGCATTGCCTCTTTTGTAGCCTTGCATGCTCCACGTTTTTGGCATTGTATGCTAGCTTGTTTTGGTTTACCTCCATGCATGTTTTAGTCTCATATTAACATGTACTAGGACTATTTTGGGTTGCCCTTGCCATATCCTTCATGCGTTGTATAGCTGTAGTGTAATTGGCCTTACAAGCTTTCTGTTTTGTTGACTCATGCATGCTATCCTTGAGCTATTTAGATGATTTGGCATCACTTAATACTTAATTTCAGAGCATGTAGCATTGCCACATTCCCACTTCATTCATGCTTTAAGTGTCTTTGAGTGTTGTGCATTATTGTCTAGTTTATGGCTTAACTTGTATGCTTGCATGCCTAGGTATTCGAGCCTTCATTTCAGCATGTTTAAGTCTTTGTTTAGACCAAATTAAGCTCTGTCCGTGCTTAGTTCATGTACTTGTGCCATGTATTGCATGCCCCGTTTGTATAGTCCTTTCGATGGCTTTATGCCTTAGGCCCTATGGCATGCTTTACTTGCATTGATTAAGTGATTTGGCATCATTTCCTACTTGTTTTCAGAGCACATACTATTGCCATGCTTGCATGTTTCTCACTCTTTAAGTGTGCTTGAGAGTTGCATCTTTGTGCCTTAGCCCTTGAGCCTTTGCATTTTGCATGCTTGTGTGTGTTTTGGTCACTTAATTCCATCGCCATTGGCCACTGATTTGGGCCTATTTGAAAGCTACCCATATTGGTTTAAGTCCATCTCCTTGCATGTTGTTGCATGCTTGTCTTGCATATTGTTGTATGCTTGCTCCATCTTTGCATGTTGTCGCATGCTAGTTCCGTTACATGTTGTTGCATGTTTATTACACTATATTTTGCATGCTTAAGTCATATTGCATGATTGCATGCTCGAGTTAGCATTGCATGTTTGCCATGCTTGTGTTGCATTATTGTTTGGATTAAGTGTTAATCCGAGCACAAGGAACGAGGGACGTTTCATACTTCAAGTGATGAAACGTGTCTCAATTCTCGGTTGCCGACGCTCTTGATTATCCATGATAGAGTTTTAGGCTTTATGTGTTTATTTGTGCATTCATTTCACATTGATTTGCACAAGTTGGATCTTTGGCCATCATGCATCGGGATGCGTGATTGATACTCATGGATCCGACTATGCCTCTCCCTTGATGTTTTGAGATGATATGGAGTGGCATAGTGCGTACATACCCTTCGGAGACCCTCCCTTTTCTCTATTTTGTGCTTTGTTGCAGCTTGGTGTCATAGGACACCAGTGGCCGGCACCTCTTCATCCTTGGCCGGCAGCCTCTCATCCTTGGCCAGCAGTGTGCCATCCCTGGCCGGCAGGTGTTCGGCAGTGGTCCCCCATGGCCGGCAGGCCACTGGTGTATTTCTCCAGTAGTGTTTTGGTAAGTTTCAGTAACAGACACTGGAAGACACCTTGCCAGCAAAGCCTTGAGAGAGCAACCGGAGAGCTTACCGGGACGAGAACCGAACATGCATCCTCTCCTTCTTTGAGCAGAGCTGGAGCAATTCAATTTAATGCTTACTTGTTAGTTAGCTTTAATTTGCAATTTAATTGGTTAATGTGTTAATTAATTAAGTTTTGTAATAATTAGTTGTAGCTAGTTATTAATTCGGTTATGTAATAATTAATTAGCTTGTTAGTTAGTTAATTAGTTGGCATGTATTATTCATTCGGACCCTCCGTCGAGAGGGCGAATTTTGTAATAAGTGCGCGTGAGTGCGTGAATGTCTTCCAACCCCATATCTTTCTCCCTTTTACTTACTTTGAAGTCACGGACCGTAAAGTGTAAGTTCTGTTTCAAAACGCTTGTTCAAGCAGTAGAGATTTAATCTGGTGCACATGAGTTGACCGAAGATGCTCTACATAAAAAAATAAATTTTTTTTTTCTTTTTTTCTTTTTTTTATAAGCAGGTAATTTACCAGGCTTATAAGCCTTGACATGCAATAGCACTTGCTCTATGTGACATCCTCGACTCAAGAAAAAAGAGAATGGGGGCCCTCTTTTCACCTAAAGGACATCATGGAACAATGTCGAGGACACTTTTCATTATCTAAAGATGAGGACTCTAAAGTGAGCGAACACTCGGCAAACACCTGGCTCTAGTTCTACGCATATTTTGACACCTTTCGAAGCACTTTCTAGTGTGCGCCTTAATTAGAATGTATTGTTTTGTGTCATGAATGTGAATAAGCTCTTGCTAAAACCAACTCAAACGGACTCCAAAACCGCAATAGAGAAGTGCTCAATTTGCGTTGAGCAAGCAAGAAGGTTTATGTTATTTTTGGTGCAAAATCAAAAAAAAAAAAAAAATGCTAGTTGAGAAGGGTAAATTTCGTACTTGTATAAAAAAAAAATGTTAATGGCCATAGCACTTTTCAACTTCATTTTTTATTTTTTATTTTTTATTTTTCTCTTTTTGAAGTTCTTTGTAAAAATTCCTGATTAAGATAGATGGTGACTGAATAGCAAAAGTAGATGGGAATATGGGATTTTGAGATTCTCAGTATCAGCAATCCATCTGTTTTGGCTTTTTTTTTTTTTTTCTTTCCAAACAACATGCATGTGTGAACTCCATTCACAATAAAGGAATCTGCTCTATAAATTGTGTTGTTGAGACAATTATTAGGGATTAAACCATTAGGCCTTGTTTGGTGTAGTTTATAGGGCTATTTATAGATTCTTCTTCTTTTTGTGGAATTTTTTTGTCAAAATATTTGTTGTAATTTTTACTTACAACTTTTAAATTAGAAATAACTTAAATAAATTAAAATAATTAATTATTTAAAAGTTGAAGAAAATATATATTTTTAACTTTTATTTTTCTGATTTCTAACTTTTAATTTAAAAAAAATTTCGCCAAACAAACGTGAAATGGACTGCGTTTCTCTCTCCCTCAACCTGAAGTTCGGTTAAAACACAATGAGAATGAGACAGTAGCTTTTCAACGCCATACCCATCAGGCTTCTTGAAATAATTCCAACAACTTAATTAATCAAACTTGAATCTTTTTATGACGGTCAATACAAACTATATAATCATTAGAAGATCGCTAAATTAAAAAAGAATTTTTTTTTTAAAGGGCGTTTAATAACATGATTTAACACTTAAAATTGAATGTATTAAGTGATAATCAATTAAAGTTCGTTTATCACAATTGATATCACTTAAAAATTTAAGTGTTTTTTAAAATATACATTAAAGGAGTTTTTATTAATAAATCCATTTTAGAGTTGTTGTAACTCATTAGGTTCACAAAGGATTAGTATAGTCAGATTTGTCCCATATATTTATCTTTTTATTTCATGAGATCCTTTTTCTTCATTTTATTATTTTTAATGGACTATTATGCCCTTATATATATATATATATTTATTGTTGATACACATAACAGATAGATGTTTCTTTGTTTTTTGTTCATTCTGTTTTAGTAGGTTGCTGTATTCACGCTTTTCGTTGTGATTTTGATTCGGTTAGATACGTTTCAATTTTGCTGGCTCGTTTGAAGGCTGGTGTGTGCTAGGGTTTCATTGTTGTTGTTGTGGCTCTTTCGACCGGTGTTCGGTTGTGACATTGTTTGGAGTATAACTGGTTCAAATCAGTTGTTTTCGAGGTAGAGGACGAGTGCAGGATTCGATGATCAAGGTTAGTATCATTTTGGTGTTGAATGCATGTCCAGTTTATGTAATGGATTGGGTGCTATGGTGTTTGAAGTATGTAGATCGGATGCTCTATTTTATTTTTATTTTTTTATTGATATGCATTTTGCGTAGCTCTGTGATGGGGAGTAATTCGGATTAAGTGAACAATGTAGATGTTCACATCTTTTTGGTAATGATGATGGTGATATTTTGAGTTTGGATTTAGCAGTGTAAAATGTACATATAGGCGTATACATTGTGTATGAATGTATGTTCGTTTTATGTTATGTTTTGATGTATGTGGTAATGTAAGTACTTTTTTGATGATATTTTGATGCGTGCTTAATGTGGATGTTTACATCTTATTAATATGAGGTTAAGGAGGATTGTATGCATGTTGTGTACTATGACAGCATTCTGGTGGTGTGATTTTGAACTTGTAAAATATTTTATGTTGTGCAAGGATAGTGGTGGTAGTTTTCATTATGGATTTAGCAGTGAAACTATACACATAGGCTTTTAATTTGCATAATGTGAATGTTCATATAGTATGGATTATTGTATGCATTGTTGTTCGTATGGTTGTTACATGGTTTTTGACTTTTGTTTTGTTGTGTTTTTATAGGTTATAGATACCTTTATGATGTTGGTGTGCACATATGGTTGCAGTTCAACTGTAATAAATGTGGTTCACGCATTGTGTTATTCATTTTTGGTGGAGTATTTGTGTGAGAAATGGGACGAGTTGTTTACTTTTTCTGTTTTATTGTTCTATCGACTACCTGGGATTAATAAGTGTGATTTGGACAATGATGAAGAATTTCAGAACATGTTATTGCTTGCCAAATCAATGGGGTTATACCATGTAGAGGTTGTCGTTGATTTGAAAAGTGATATTGGTCAGTTGAGTAGCTCTGGGTCGCTGCGTGTGGGGGGTGAAGAAGAAATTGATGCACCCCAGAGATTTTGTCTCCATAAAAAGAAGGTGTTGTTGTCAGCCCCTTGGGCAAATGGTATTATGTATGTGGGACAACAGTTTGTAGGAGGTGTACAAGAATTTCGTGATGTTTTATGTAAGTATGCAATCCAATACGAGTTTCAATTTACGTATGTCAAGAATGAGACAACAACGGTTACTGCGGTGTGTACGATGCGCGAGGAGAGAGGTTGCTTGTGGGCTATACATTGTAGAGCACAACAAGCAAATGATTTTTTCTACATTAAGAGGTTCAGTGATGTGCATAGTTGTGGTACGAATGTCCGAACATTGAAGAATCCAAGAGTTAGTTTTGATTTGGTGCCGAGTACTATATCTAAAATTGTGAGGGACTAGCCGTTGACTCGCTCGTGTGAGGTGGTGACTATTTTAAAGAGGGATTATGGGCTAAATGTGAGTTACCATGTGGTATGGTTGGGCGTGGAGAAAGCAAAGACTGTTATTCATGGAGATCACTCATTATCGTTTGACTAGCTGCATTGGTATTCGGATGCTGTGATGTATTACAATCCAGGGAGTTATGTCAATATTGACTATGATGTGAGTAGTCAACAGTTTTGTCATTTCTTTGTATCATTTGCTATGTGTATTTCTGGGTACAATTCTTGTCGGCCTTTGTTATTCCTGGATGGAACATTCCTTAAAGGAAAGTACAAAGGTTAGCTACTTGCGGTACAAAGGTTAGCTACTTGCGGTAACAACGAAAGATAGAAACAATGGTTAGTATTTTTTTTAGCTGTGTAGCCATGTAGATATTCACATTGAGCGGCATAGTGTGGATATATGACTGACCATTACACAGTGTGAACATTCACATGCTCTGTTTGCTTTATAGTGTTTTTGTAAACCACTTGTGTTAATACTCATATTGGAATATTGTGATCAATTGTTTAATGGTGTTGTGTTGTAGGTCTATTCCCTGTTGCATTTGCGATTGTTGATTTAGAGACCACGGCCAATTGGTCGTGGTTCTTGTACGAACTTGTGAAGGTTGTTGATGGTAAGCGTCAGATCACTTTTATTTCGAACCGTAATCTTGGTCTGTTAGAAGCGATGCCGAAGGTGTTCCCATCGGCTCATCACGGTTATTGGTTACAACACTTGAAGAACAATTTAAGAGACTGGATAAAAGGAATTGATAATGGATTTAGGGACCACCTGGTTAGTAGTTTAGGTGACTGTGCTTACGAGCCAACTGTGGTATGAAACGCTTGAGAAATTAAAAGATGAGGGTAAACAACGAGTACATAGTTTGTTCAAGGAGTCGACACCTGAGCACTGGGCGAATTCATACTTTAGGTAATGGTAGTTTCCTAATATATTCCATTTGTCAAGTTTAGAATGGTAGTGATATGAAATTTCAGTTGTGTTCTGTGGCGATGTGAAATTTCATATTTAGTTTCGAAGAAATTAAATTCAGTATTGTACAATGTTTGTGATATTGTGCATGGGGGGAGATGACATCCAATGCGGCGGAGTCATTTAATAATTGGATTAAAGAAGCACGCAATCTTCCTATCACTCAGATGGTGGACACAATTCGTACTCAGTTGATGTGGCAAATGTCTGCGTGGCGTGACCAAGCAAACAAGTGGAATGAGCTTATTTGTCCTACATTAGAAACAATGTTTCTTGATTCGTTCAATGACAGTAGGTCTTAGCAAGTTAGCAAAGCCAATGAGGATGTATTTGAGGTTCGTTCGATACCATTTGTTACAGTTGATATTGCAAGGTGTATGTGTTCTTGCTTCAAATGCAAATCAACGGATTCTCATGTGACCATGCTGTTATTGCTATTCAGAAGAGCCGCTACAATCTCAATGATTGTGTGGAACATTACTTTTATGTAGAGACGTATCGTGCAACTTATTCGAGTGCCATATTCCCTATATTGTCGGTAGAAAAGCCACCTTTTGATCCCACAAATTTCACTATATACCCACCAACTGTGAAAAGACCACCCGGTAAGCCGAAAAAGAATAGAATCCCATCAAGGGGCGAGAAACTAAAGCAAATAAGGTGCGGGAGATGTGATAAGTTAGGAAGCCACAATCGGAAATCATGCAAGGAGCCGATATAGGGTGTATATTTTTCATTTCAACATTGTGTTTTACATGAGATTCTTATATTAATTTTTGAAATAAGATTGTATTGGGTTGGCAAACATTGTGTTGCAATAAGATTACGTTGTGTTGGCAAACATAATAATGCATTGGCAAAATTAGTATTTGATTTGTGTTTTTTTTTTTTTTTTTGGGTAGCAAACTGACATTTTGTTGGTGTGTTAATAATGAATATATGATGTGAACATTCACACTTGTGTAAAATAATCATATTATGTGAATACTCGCACATGGGTTGAACTTTTAACATTATTGTTGTCAACGTTGACATGAATATAATTTGAGATGTGAACTTTCACATGCATACAGATTGACATGGCATGAACATTCACAACTGTTGTGAATGAGAACAAATGTGAATATTCATACCTGTGTATGTCATTCGTAATGATATCATGTAGACAATGCGAACATTCCTGCATAAAATATAATGTTTGGAATAAGATTACATTTTGTGTGGCAACGAGTATAAAGTGTGTTTGAATAACGTTCATATATTTGCCAAACATAATACTGTGTTTTTTTTTTTTGGCATTGTGAGTGGGTGTAGACACCCCATTTTTGACCGTCCTCCAGACTTGGACGTCACTGTTGGAACACTCGGTGATTATCCATGTTTGTGTTCGTTTGGAGTTCCCGGAGTTCTCGGCTCGCGCGCCTTGCCTCAGGATCTCCGAACTCGACCGTTTTGTGTTCGGTTTTGCACCAAACACTTGTGTTTTGCCTTGGAAGGGCAGGGAATGCTTTGTGAGGCATCCCCACACACCACCGGCACTGGCTAGAGGCCACCGGCTGGCTGGTGTTGCCACCGGCACTATATTGTGCCGGTCGGCACTATTTTGTGCCGGTCGGCACTTGTTTTGGCAAAATGACCATTTTGCCCTGCCGACTCCCATACAATTGTTTTCTGAGATATTTTCAGACAGCTGTATGCCTTTTGTTTCCCCTCCATACACGTGTATGGAGGGATGAGCCTTTTGGTTGCTTAGCTTGTAAGCTTTGGTGGCCTATAAGAGAGGGGTTCCTCTCTTGGCTCAAGAGTTAGAAAAATTGGAGAGTTTAGGAGAGTTAGACATAGGAGAAGCTCTGGTTTAGGGTTTTGAGTTCTATATCTATCTTATATCTCTCTTTCTCTCCCTTAAGCTTAGTGTGTGTGTATTGTCATACTATTGCACATCAACACCTAGTGTTTCACCTTTCCTTGGCTACTGAGGTTCCAAGAGTTTGTTCTTGAGGTTCTTGACTGATTTGGAGCTTAAGGAAGCAACAACATCATCTTTGGTGAAGAGGTCTTCAAAGGTAACAAAACTACCCCTTTTTACCCCATTTTTGCACCTCGTTTTTACCTAGTTTAGAACTGTTTTTGTGCTTAGTCTATAATACAAAAAAGTTCTGATTTTTAAGCCTCTTCATTGTTTATTAAGAGTGTTTGGTGGTTTGGGTAGGTTTGACCACCCTTAGGCCTTGAAAAGGCCACTTTTTGTGCCATTTTGTAAGAGATCCGAGACTTTGGTGTTAGGATCTCTTCACCACTGAAATCTTGAGGGATTTCAGTGGTGGAGATGATGCCTTAGAGTCTCAAGAAGGAGGGGGCCACCCCCTCTCCTTAATGTCCTTGAAAAGGGCAAGTTTTGGCCTCCAAAGGAGCACCATGTTTGGTTGTGTTTTGAGCATGTCTTGGCCGCATTTCATGCTTATATTGCCATGATATAACATGTTTCTAAGTTGGTTTTAGCCCTCCTTGCATGTTTTGCATAGATGCTTTGTAATGCCTTGTATTGCCTTAACTTGCTCTAGGTTTGTATGCCTTCTTTCTAGCATGTTTTAGGCTTAGATCCATGAAGCTTGTATGCTTATTTTGCCATGCTTTAGGTCTGTCCTAAGTCATTTTGGCCAATCTTAGCATGTATCTTGTAGCCTCTTTGTATTTGGCTTGTTGGCCTTAAGAGCATGAGTGTGTAGCATGCCTTGCTTGCTTCATTTTGATGGTTTGGAACCATTTAACATGTTATTTCAGACCCTTTGGTGCACTTGTATGCTTGCCTTAGTTGCCTCTTTAATGCTTTAAAAGTGTATGTTGAATGCTCCATGTTTTGGTCACTTTGTATGCCTTAGGGTTTAAGCCTCTCAGATGCCATCTAGGTACACCCTTGGCCTTGCTTAGGTCTGCCCTTGACCTGTTTTGAGCCCCCTTAGCCTTGTGAGGCTTGGTGGACTTGGCCTTGGTTCAAGCCTACATGGCTTGCCCCAAACACTTGGCCCCTTTTTGCATGCATTTGCTCATCTTGTTTAACATGATTTGGCATCATTTTATAGCATGAATTTCAGAGCTTTACAATGCATGCTCATTGTCTATGTTTGGTCTCTTTAAGTGTGCTTGAGAGTTGCCATGTTTGTGCCTAAGTATTGGGCCATGATTGCATGCATGTGTGTGTACATTTTAGCCCCCATTTCCTTGGTTTTGGCCACTGATTTTGGGCCTTTTAGGGTGGCCTAATTCATGTTTTAGTCTATCCTCCATTTGGTTTGCATGCTTACCTTGCATGCTTGCTTGTATGCTTGCATGAGTGCATTGCATTGTTCATGTTGCATGCTAGATAACATGCCTAGGGTTGCATTACATTAGCATGCATGCTTGGCCTCTTGAGGTGAAGTATGATGGAGGTTGAGCACCCTTGTTTGCTTGTTGGCATTGCATGCATTTGAAATCAAATTTGCACTCTTGGTTCTTTGGGCCATCATGCATGGAAATGCGTGATTGGTGGTCCGGGAATCGAGGCACATGCCCCTTTGAGTCACTAACATGATAGGGAGTGTGTTTGGTGCATAAATGGCTTGAATTGTATTGCCATGCATGTTGCTGTCCTCTGCTGCTGTGAGTTGCAGGTTCTGCAGGCATTCAGTGCCGGCCGGCAGTATTTAGTGCCGACCGGCAGTGTACCAGTAGCCGATAGCTTCATTTTGTGCCGATGGCTTCTTTATTCAGCCGGTGGTGTTCTACCCCAGCCGGTGGTAATCTCCAGTGCTCTGAGGAGTAGTCCTGAGACTTTGGTGGCCTTCAGAGGAGGATAACAGGGAAAACAGAGGCAAACTTGCATGGCAGTGTGATCCCGAGCCAGTCCCGAGCGCGTGCTGCATTGGGCCCTCATCCCGAGGCGATTTACTGTTTAATTAGATTAATTATTTTATTTAATTAATTTAGTTGATTTGTAATATTTTAATTAGCTTGCGTAGTTAATTAATTTGTATATTATTTCGGTCCCTCCGAGCGAGGGCAAAGTTGTAATAAGTGTGTGTGAGTGGGTGTATGTCTTCCAATCCCCACTTCTTTCTTCCCTTTTATTTACCTGCTTACGATGGTAGATTAGGGCACATTTAAATTAGCATACCTTATGCAATGCATGCGTGCATTCATGCATTTGTTTACATGCACCGGGCTCGGTACATCATACAAACTGCATCGTATTTTCGATTTCCAAATTGAATACGTGCTACTCGCGCATTTTATATGCCATGTTTAGGGTTAGCCGAGCCTACTCTAGATTGCATCTATGCTTGTGTTGCATTAGCCATTTAACATGAACTAGGTCATGCATGTTTTGCTAACTAGTTTATTGTTTTGGCGCGGAGTACGATGTAAGTATTTTTGCTTTAGCATACCACATGCGTGTGAATACTAACATGACAGTATGCTTACCATGCGGCTAAATGCTTATGTGATATTACTGTTTGAATGCCCGTGGGTGAAGGTTGGATTGCTTGAGTTGGAACAACTCATTGAAATCCGTATTTTAGCCTACTTTCGAGTAGCAAAAACCAACACGTTTTTCGAGACAAAACGGATATGCAATGTTTATTTCCAAGTTAGGCAATCTAGTCTATACTTGTTTGCTACGCGCATAACATAGTAATGCTAGGCTAATAATTGGAATAAGAGCATATAATGTTTTCAAAATCAGATATCACGGTTAGTAGAGGCCGGTCTTCGGACTGGGCGAGAGGGGGTGCTCATAGCTGACCTTCCCCGATCGTACCCGAGCTCCCGAGCCAAGTCACTTTGGTGATGACGGACATGTGGCCTTCGGCACCGAGTCGGGGTTTCCTAAATCTCCCATTTTAAAAATATTTAGGTGGCGACTCTGTAATCTGGCAAAGCAGTCCATGTTTGGCACTTCTTTTCAAAATCTGTTTTTCTTCAAAACGATTTGCCAGAGTTGGACTCTTTGGTTCAGATTTAGAACCGTGACAAATTGAGTCCTTTGAACTGTAGTGAACCCAATGTGAACCGAACGGGACTTAACCCTCCCGGGATGCGTTCGGGGGACGTCTACAGTGGGTTTGGTTAGCAAAATGAGATTTTGTTGTGTATATTGTGATGCATGTATGTGTGTGGTGTGAATACTCACATCATCTGAATATTCACATCATCAAATTATTTGCTGTGAATATTGACTTATGTGTTAAGAAATATCATATTCACACCTGTCATATTGTGTTATAATAATGCTTTGAGCAATATTCACATCCATAGAGTGGGGCTTTAAACATAAGAATATGTCTGATCCTTTCATGATGTGGAAATTCACATCATGTCGTGTGCCAAAAAATAAATACAATCTTAATGTGAATGATCAACACGAAATAGGTCTCAAAATGCATATACATATATTGAATGAAAAATAACAGTACAAGCAATGATATAGAATTGATTTACAATCAAGCTAGTCTGCTCTAATATGTCAAAGCTATTGATACTAAATTGTCTTAAATGTGGATAACAGTTATAGGTGGACACCCCCCACCAATAGGTTTTCATATTGTACTGTCTTTCTGTGATTCAGAAAAAGGTGTACTAATGAGTCTCTTATTTGACACCATTCAAAGCAATTAAGGCTGTCAACAATTTCCTCACGGTATACATGCACCCTCATGATGTGACACACAATCCACCCTAAAAATACAAAGTTGTTATTGTTAGAATTTGAAATTTAGGTGTGTATAATGGTTATGGAAGATGCCTACAAATTGATGTGAGGCTTACGATTTGGATGCTTGTTAAGGACAGAGGTCTACTGATATGATTGGTTACGATGGATCTTGGCCTGATAATTTGGTCCATAGTGATGATGGTCCAATGTTGCATACCACTACCTCGATGTAGTCCCTCTATCATGGGGAGAAGAATGAAAATTCAGATTAGGCACAAAGCAACATAGTACGTACGTCCAAGTTCAAATATTACACATCATGACAAGTACTATATGTGTCAGCCACTTATAACTATTTGTGCTTTGTCAATATATGAGTCATGTATGCCTGGTCTTGGTCGTAGTGAGTTATAATGCCTTCATAGATTGTCTCTGACATTGTAAACAACGATCGTCCAGTGGAAGTCGTGGTGTATTGGGAAGATCAAGTATCTCTGACCTTGATAGTCATTGATATGTACATCAATCAGTTTATTTCTCTTGGGGGGGGTACCCTTGCATGACTTTTTGCACATAATGGACGTATAATTATGTACCAAGTATTTATATCAATGTTCATTGTGAATGATATGAATGTTCATATCTGTTAATTTGTCAATCAGTTCTATAATGTATTATAGATGTGAATGTTCACATCTGTTAACTTCTCAATTAGTCACAGAATGTTGTTGTTAACATTCACATCTGTTTAGCATGTCGTATAATGTTCAGATGAACATTCACATTTATTCAACATGCAAATCAAATACTGTTCATGTGAACATTTACATCAACATCAAACATAAACAAACCAATAGTGTAGTTGTTACCAAACATGTGCTTATAAAGATGAATGCCGAATCCTCCAAAGTTGGGTTGATCAGCTCTTGTAGTTCAAGTAGTATTTTACCATATGTATCTATCACCTGCACAAACAGAGAGGTGGCAGTACATTATTTCTAGTGTCTTTCCAGTGGGTGCATGTGTGTATGTGTGTATGTGTGTATGTGTGTGTGTGTGTGTGTTTTGTATACATTTGCGAGTGCCATAAGTTATTGTGTATTGATTCTTCCTTGATGATGTATATGATGTCATTAAAATACACGTTTCTAGACTTTGAGTCCCCTCGCCACACAAGCAACCTTTGCATTGTGATTATGGAAAATGTGAATGTTAACATTGCACAATTACAAAATGATCTAATCTATTAAGTACATATGTGAAGCTTAACATCATCATAAAAATAAATTTAATCTCAATGTGTATAATTACTTACTCATCACTGCCGTTCTTGTGCAAATTTTAGATCTTTTGCTTATTGAGTTTGTTCATGTTGGTCCAAACCTTCAGTTTGTTGGTCAATGTTAACTTCTTGTATTTTGTTAGGTGTTTTGTTTGTGGATGTTTGTCTACATCTTGTACAATGTGGACTGTATGTGATTACTTTTTAATTCCCTTTTTCCCTTTCTTTTGGCCAGGCAAGTCGGGGTATTGAAAGTCATCCAAGTGGTGCTCTCTCCTTACCTTCTGCTTGATACGCTTTATCCTGGATAGTGGGCTGAGAATGTCTTTCAGTGCTGCAATGGGATGCTTCTTAAGGCTGTCATGAACCTTTTGTGCTTCGGCTTGCGTGATAATGTGGACGGACTGATCATCGTGAAGGTCTTGAAGAATCTTTTTTTCACATTCTAGGTTGATGACCAATTTTGTCAACCGCTGAATTTCTACATCTTTCCACTCCATGTCCATATTGGATGGGCCCGATTGGTCAAATAATTTGGCTTTAAGTGTAGCGATCACCCTTACCCTCAATTCCCATTATTCTTCCAACTATTTGTATTTTGCTTCCTATTGTCATACAAAACCCCAAGCTTTTTGGTTGTCTTTTATAAGTATATCTACGATGTCCGGTTCACTTAGTTGTGCTACAATGACACCTCTCTCAGCATTGGGGTTGTTAAAGCTGGTGTTGATATTATCTTTAACATCATTTAGGTCAATTGTATCCTTAGAAATTCCATCGCTACTGTCACTGCCTTTATTGTCTTTGCTTTCATCGTCGTTTCTTTCATCTTGCTTTGGGGGTGCACTCGACGAAACCTCATTTTTGGGCTCTACATTCAAATTGGTACAATGGTACATCTTTGCTTTTGTTGGGGATGCCATTAGCTCATCGCCATATACCTGGAGTTGGAAAAATTATGTTAGTTACATAGTTCCTTGTGTAACGCCCCAACTTTTTAATTACTCGCAAACATTACCAAAAGCCTATAATTTAGGTCCATTTATATATATATATATATATCTATTACCCTTGAGTAATAGAAGCAAAATAACACATGTTCTCTCTCTCAATGAATACAACAATAACAATGACACATACCAGGGGCTACAAATAAATAATTACAAATATCAATATACCACATTTACTTCCTTCACATCCACAACGAAATTACACAAAATAGACTCATGGACTTCTTGACTCTTCAATTATGAATCCGAATTCTTTTCCTGAAAAAGAAATAAAACAACAAGAGATGAGCACGATTTGCTCAGCTAGGATCTCATAGTTCTACAACAATAACTAATATACAGCTAGAAATGATCACTCATGCAGGGTGATACTATATAGTAGGGTGACATTTTGTAAGCTCAAAATATTGTATGTAGAGTATCTTTTTCTCAAAAATTTCTTTGAACATTTAAGGAAAAACTTTTAGTCATAAAAAAATCATCCCTCATGATTAGAAAGACCATAAATCCTCTTTGAAAACAATTATGTTTAAGGAATAAAATCATTTTAATTTTTTTTAACCCAATTCCAAAATATTCCTCGTTTCATTTCCATTTTTTCCTTATACTATTTCCAATTACTATAACTCCATAACATCAAAATCCAATTTCCTTTATGTTCAAAAAGACAATCCTCATTTACTCAACTCCCACTTGTCTAACAATTATCTCACATTAATGTTTGCATTACCAATTAGAATTCAAGCATAACACAAGAATAACAATCCATTTTTAATTCAATTTCTCAATTATTTACAAAACAAAACTCATAATCTTCCATTATAGTCACAAGTAATCTAGTGAGTTCATCATTACCAACCCTTAATCCAATTACTATGTCATTTTCCATTCTTTCAAATAATCTCATATCGAATACCGGATCCATTAACAGGTCATCTCCATGAGTCACACGCTTTACTAGTCACAAGCAAGAAGGAATGTAGAACCTCATGCTTTACCGGTCACAAGCTGGAAGGAACGCGGAACCTCACGCTTTACCGGTCACAAGCCAGAAGAAACGCGGAACCTCAACATACCACACACTTTACCGGGTGCTACTCCAAAAAGAAGGCGAAACCTATTTCAAACGCCATGCTTTGCCGACTCAAAATATGGCGGGAAACGAACCCCAAAGTAACATCATAATCCGTCATTATAATTAGTGGACAATGCCAACACATTTTCTATTATTTCCATAACACATTAGTTCAATACACATCCACCATATGTTAAAATTCCATTTACATAACAAGCACACAATATCTTCCACTACATTCTCTATCATCCATCAAATCATTCATTGTTTTTTGTTACAAAAATATAATAGCACATCCATAGAGGCATGAAGATTCATCTTCAAAGTGTTCACAATTCGTGGGTTCAAACTATTTCTTTACTTTTCCATATTATTATCAAGTCTTCAAATTCAATTTTTCACAACACATTTACTATCAATTACTACCCAAGGCTATAAATTAAATCTTTAACATTAATTTCTTTGATATAACTCCTTTGTAGAACACAATCATACATTCATAATCTCCCATTTATCATTACTCATACTCATCTTAACCCAACTTAAACTTAATATAATTTAACATAATTCAATGAAATTCAACATAACACAATAAAATTCTTAAATATTCATTTCACTATTTTATCACAAACCTCATATTATCTATACCATTAACGATTCATTTACCCAAATTTGGTTTCATATTATAACATAATTTAAAAGATCAACAATAAGAGTTCAATCACAAGTTTTACATAAATTTCCAAATACTTCCAAAATTCAATTAAACTTGTATATGTTCAATTTAATACCTCAATTTCATGATACTACTTTCAATTTAAGCAAAACCATAATCTATCTTCATGTACCAAGCTAGGGTTTTAAGAGAAATTAAGGCTTTTCACAAAAACACTCTTTATTTCAATTCTTCTATTGATTATACATCCAGATTCATAATCCAAAGTCACAACCCAACAAGTAAACCCCAACATCTCAAACCCTAAACCCCCAATCTCATGAGTTATTGTATTTATATAAAGAAAATACCATAAATCTATCTATAAATGAGAGTATTGAAAGAGAACTAGAAACCCCTACCTCAAGGATCAAGCAAGAAAGCAAAGCTTCAAGAAGAATCCTTCGCAAATCCAAATTCCAATCGGTAGAAAAGTAAGATCTTCAAGCCTTCTTCACTTTTTGGTAAGAGATCTTGGCCAAATCTTTGAGAAATGGAAGCTATTTGGGTTAAGAAATCAAGGGTTTTTGGACCTAGGGTGAGATGAAGGAAGAGGGAAAAGAAAAGTGGAGAGAATGATCTAGAAAATCACTTTTTAAGTTGCTGAATTCGCACAGTCCGCTCGAGCACCACTTTTTGCGTTCGAGCGCACTTGCTTCCAGTACAGATACCAAAACTTCAAAAGGACATAACTCTTTCACCCAAACGCTGTTTTAGCTTGTTCTCGTCTCCAAATTGAAGCCTCGGAAACAAGCTTTCCAATGGTTTTAGCCCCACACCCAAATTCAAAGTTTGGAAAAAGAAAAGGGCAAAAGAGTGATGGTTGTTCATAGAAAAATTATCCGAATCAAAGTTTTTGGTCTAATCTTACTTTGCCATCATGTTACCACTTTGACCAATGTCCCAAAATAAAACAAGGAGGCTCCAAACACAATAATAAAAGGTCAAAAACAATCCCACTAGTCCAAAAAATTTAGACTCAACCAGGCAGATTGCTCGAGCGTCCAATCTTGCGCTCGAGTGAACAGACCAACAAAGTCGACCACTTAAGCGAACACTCATGCGCTCGAGCAGAAATTCACAACTCTTAGAATCTTAGATAGACTGCAAAAGTACTGGGAGCCTCACAAGGCCGCTCGAGCGTCAACTCTCGCACTCGAGCGAAGGGAAAAATTCTGGGGTGTTACACCTTGTCTCAGTATATGAATGTTCACAACATTTTTTGGGTGTACTTTTACCTCATTTAAACCAAGTTTCGGCAAATATATGGACTTTATGTTGGTATGTAAGGTTGTAAGGTCCCATTTTACACACTGCGGAATGGCATTAGGTTTGCGGGGTTATAAGATGGTTGTGTGCTCACACAACTAGTATTGAAACAAATAAGAAACATCAATGTTGCTTTCAGCATATTTAACACAACCGTGAATGTTCATATCAGTAAGTACTGTTGTCAATGTTCACATAAGTAGCACACCGATGTGAATGTTCACACCATTGTCTACTAGTGTGACTTTTTCCATTAATAAACAGTGATGTGAATGTTCACATCATTGATGTCAATTTCCACACCATTGCCTAGTAATGTGTGTTTCACATTTGTTTTGGTGCCAACATGAGCAAAACACTGGTGTCACTGTTTACATCAATACACACTAACGTGAATGTTCCTAACATTTCACACTGTCGTGAACATTCACATCAATGTGTACTTATGCCAACCTTGCCACTAGTGTGTACTGATGTTTGTGTCACATTTGTTTTGCTGCCAACATGAGTGGACAAACCCTGTGAATGTTCATATTAAATATAGAATAAGATTTATAGGATTTACCATTAACAACATAATACATCCGATGACTCGTCTTGATTTTTCCCAGTTTTGGCCCACTAACCCCATGAGCGTTGCTCGTATGCTCTTAGCCCAGTCATACTCGATCATTTTGTCTAATGGGTCCATATATGAATAGAATGCCCATCTAATTGTTTCTTCGGACATGGAAAAGAACAGTTTCACGCATGCATACATGCACACTAATCTTGTAACCTCTTCATTGTCTTGTTTTTTTGTGCCCTTTAATGCTTCATTCAGAATTTCACGTATTTTTGCTGCACTTAATCGATTGGCATCTTTGTACGTTCGGTGTATGATGTCGGCTGTTGGTTTTGCACCATAAGAGAGGTCCATTGGTTTAGTGTCGCAGTCCACCCCAAAAATAAGTGATATATCACTTCTAAAAATTTGAATGCTCTTGTCCCTAATGTAAAACCTCCTACTGGATGGCTTGAATGTCTGCACTATACGTACAATGACATCATCGTATTTCATGCAATGGTTGAGGTTGACTTAATTATTGATTAAACAATCAAATAAGGGACAAAATGGTGTTTTCCTAAGGCATTTCAATTGACCATTTGTAAATTTAGTAGCCTTCAATAGTTTACCAATCCAGTGATATTAGATCGGTAGTTGACCTTTTTCGTGTTCACTTGTTCGGGACTAGTTATTTGATCGGGTTTGCCTTTGATGTAGGATTCATCTCTCTTTTTTTTTGCCATCAAATCTACAGGGAAGACCTGCTTGTTCAAATACAAACAAATTTAATATCACTATTCACAAATGAATAGTGATAATAAGTGTAAATTATTATATGTCATGTGAATAATGAGATGGTAATGGTGAAATAGTATGTGAATAGCTGGTGTAAATGTTCACATGAAGAGGTGATAGCACATGACAAACTAACATTGACATAAAGAGGGGAGAACAGTCACACATTACAACAACAAACCTACAAGAACAAAACATGATGTAAATGTCTGTGATGGTTACGGTCTTCTGTTGTTAATATTGTCATTGGTTTGGAGTCATTACCAATATGTAACAATCTGATGTAAATATTGACATTATGTATAATGGAATTCATATTGAACCAAAAGATGTTACCATATGAATATTAACATTATGTTTATAATGTAATTATTGACATTATGTTTAGAATGTTACAATGTGAATATTAACATTATGTTTAAAATGTAATTTTTGGCATTATGTTCAGAATGTGTGTAGACGTCCCCGAACGCATCCCAGGGAAGGAGTGCGAGTCCCCCCCGTTCTGGTTCGATATTGGGTCACTACAGTTCGAAGGACTCAAATGTCACGGTTCTAAATCTCGAACCAAAGAGTCCAAATCCGGCAAATCGTTTTGAAAACAGATTTTTTTGAAAGAAGTGCCAAACATGGACTGCTTTGCCAGATACAGAGTCGCCACCTAAATGTTTTTTAATGGGAAATTTAGGAAACCCTGACTCGGTGCCAAAGGCCACGTGTCCGTCATCACCAAAGTTGCCTCGGCTCGGGAACTTGGGTACGATTGGGGAAGGTCACTTCGTGAGCACCCCCGCTCGCCCGGTCAAAGACCGGCCTCTACTAACCATGATACCTTATTTTGAAAACATTGTGAGTTCTTATTCCGGTTATTAGCCTAGGTTACTATGTAATGCGCACAGCATACAAGTAAGACCGAGTCGCTTGAATTGGAACAAAACATTTCATGTTTGTTTTTGAAAGATGGTTTGCTACCCGCAGGTAGGCTTAAGATGCAGATTTTGCCACCCTCGGGTGGGCTTAGAAAACATGGTGTTGCCACTATCTAGTGGGCTTAAAACAAACATTTGATGAATTGTCCCAATCCAAATAACACAACCTCCACCCACAGGCATTCAGGCAGTTGTATCATATAAGCAAATAGCCTCATGGCAAGCATGCTATTCATGGCAACACTCACACGCATGCAAGGATGCTAAAGCATAAAACTTACCGAGTACTCCAAGCCAAAACAAAAGCTCAATAGAAATCATGCATGATCCTAAATATGCTGAAATGCCTAATGCAACACATGCAAAGATGCAACTATAGCAGGCTCGGCTATTCTAAACATGGCATATGGAATGCTACAACTAACACGTATTCAATTAGGAATTGAAATACGAATGCAGTTTGTATGATGCGCCGAGCCCGGTGCGTGCAAAACAGATGAATGATGCAAACATGCTATCATACTGTATGCTAATTGAAATATGCCCTATATCTAACCATCATAAGCTGGTAAATAAAAGGGAAGACAGACGTGGGGTTGGAAGACATACATCACACACACCCACACTTATTACAGTTATGCCCTCGCGCAGAGGGTCCAAATAAATACACAGTCCCAAATGAAAGAATAATACAGTCCAAATATTACAGTCCGAATAATATACAAATTCCTAATTAATTAACAAATTAACTAAGAAAACTGTAAACTAGCATGCAAGCCAGGGGCTGCCTTGCTTCTGATGAACGATGTATGTTTGGGCTACTTTGCGCGGAAATCCACTGGAATGCCCCAATTAGCCTCTGTTTCGCAATGTTTCTTGAAAAGCGCGCCAAGTCCCGGAAGACTACTGATCCTTGATTTTGCTACAACAGAGAGCAGGAAAGGGGCATAGCAATGTATTTCACAAACATATGCATGCCTCGATCCTCGTGCCACCAATCACGCATATCGATGCATGATGGCCGAGGAGTCGAATTGCACAACTCAATATAGGATGAATGCATATGAAAACTTAACAAACCTAACTCCATCATGGGTAATCCGGAGTGTCGGTGACTGGGGAATTAAGACACGTTCCGTCACTCGGAGTACGAAACGTACCTCGTTTCTCGTGCCCGGGCTAACTCCTATCCCGAACACGATGCAATATGCATGATATGCATGAAATGTAGCTAATATGCAATCCTAACATGCGCAATGCTATGAAAATGAAATGCCTTGAAATACGTGCACACGTGCACGCAAATCGAGGAAATGATCCTAAGGCATGAAATGGCATACGTAATGCAAATTGGACTTATACCAACATGAGGGAATCTCAGCCACACTCACATAAGAACCCGTGAGATGAAAAAGAGATGCCTCGAAATGCGTGCGCACGGGCGCGCAAAATGAGGAAATGGCATACGCAATGCCGTATGGGCTTACACCAACACGAGTGAACCTCAGTCACACTCACATAGGAGGCCGAGAGATGAAAGAAGAGATGCCTCGAAATGCGTGCACATGGGCACGCAAACCGAGGCAATGGCATACACGATGCAATGAGACTAAAATGACATACAGAATGCAAAATGGACTTACACTAACATGAGAGAGCCTCAGCCACACTCACATAAGAGGCCGATGGATGAAAACAAGATGCCTCGAAGTGCGTGCCCGCGGGCACGCAAACCGAGGCAATGGCATTGAGGCATGAAATGACATGGAATAGGATATGCAAACATGCAAATGAATTTCAGCACTGAAATATGGGGGAAAACAGCCCTGAAAGATGGCGAAACGACACCAAATGCAAGGAATGGTCCCGAAATGCGAATTTAGGCACCCGAAATGGCCTATAACTATGCAATGCATGCACAATATGGACATGGAATGAAAATACAGTAGCAAGGCAACCCCAAAACAAGCATTTTCCAGTCTAAAACATGGCCAAACAGCAAGCATAGATAGGGCAACAATGGCATGCAAAAATAGGGGCCAAGAGAGGGGTATTGAAGTAGATGGCAAATGCAAAGCCCAAACAACAAAATACCCTTCTACAAAACTGAAGAGGGGCCAAAAATATGAACATTTACAGTTTATGACAGCCCCAAAAACAGTATGCAAACATGCTAGAAATGCCATGCAAGATTGAAGCCAACAAAGGCTATAACATGAGGTACCCCGAACATTCATCAAATAAGCAAAGACCCTTAATAAAACATGTTAAGAAGGTCAAAAAATGACCACTTTAAGTTCTGATCATGGTCCAAAAACAGAAGCAAAATGGGCTAGCAAAGCATGCAAAAACAAGGGTAAAACATGGATTCAAAGCAAGTGACACATGGAGTATGAAAACAGTGTTGAGCCCTTCTTCAATGTTGAAGAGGGGCTCAAAATAAGCACAATCTCAGTTCATGAAATGCTCCAAAACAGATCACACATAGGCTAGAAAAAGCATGCAAAAAAGTGACATACCAAGGGGTATTGAAGCAAGTGCCAAATGGAGGGCTCAAACAGGGTTGAGCCCTTGAACAAACATGAAGAATGGCTCAAAAAAGACCTAGTTTCAGTTAGGGTCAGAGCCCAAAACAGTAAAAAAATAGCCTAAGAAATTGGTGCAAGAAAGTGCTAAAAAAGAGGGGAAATGGATTTACCTTTGAAGACCAAAGCTTTTGGTGATTCTTGGACCAAGTTGCAACACCTTTAGCCTTTGAAAAGCTTCTCCTTGCTGCTGGAATGGAGTGGTGGTGGTAGAGCTTGAAGATGATGAAGAAATGGTACCAAACTTGAGAAGAATGAGAGAGATAGAGATAGATATGTATGTGTATGCTCCAAGAAGTTTTTTCTAACCCTAGGGACAGAGCTGGGAGGCTCCTTATATGGACCAAGAGAGGGGTGTCAAGGTGGAGGGAAATGCACCCAAGTGCTTCCCTCCAAAATATCCCCCGGATACAAAGATCTTTTGGGACAAATAGCTATACAGTTGTAAAGTATGCACTGAGGGGAGTATGGCCGGCCAGGTACTTTTGCTGCACGTGGCCGGCCGGCCACCCCCTATGGCCGGTCGGCTAGGGTTCAAAAGGTTCAATTGGAGTTAATGGCCGGCCACCGGATATTGGTGTCCTCCCAGGTGTCCTCAACACAACCATGTGGTTCAAATTTGGAAAATGTAAAACAGGAGAGAGAACAAGCCACTTTTAGGAGGGGTTCAAAAGGTTCAATTGGAGTTACTGGCCGGCCATATGTTTTTAGGGTCCTCCCATGTGTGTACAGCACAAATATGTGGTTTGGGCTTGAAGAAAATGGCCCTAGGGTGTTCAACATTAGCCCGGAAGTGAGAAAAACGGGCGTCGGAGGGCGCCGGAGAAGCATAACTGGTTGCTGAGATAATTGATGGCCTCCCACCCTTCAGTGACCTTCCTAGTGATAAAACAGAGGTACCTGTCAAAAATGAACAAAAATCGATGCAAAACAAATGCTCGGGGGCCAAAACACGCAGTTTGGGGTCCCGAAAATAGGCCGTTAAGCACCGAAAGTGGCATTCAGCCACGAAGTGGGTCTCTCAGGCCCCAGTGTCCCTCGAAAGGGAGTGAATGAGATGCATGCCAAAAACCGGAGGAATCGGAGATGGTTAGGCGGTCCCGAACTGAGGCACACGGCCTGACGGCTCCGAAAACCGGGAACCGGGCTCCGAAATGGGCAAAATGGCCTACGGCCACGAAATGTAGCCCACGGCCACTGAGAGATGGTCTACTGGACCTCTCCCCCCTCAGGAAGAGAAAACAGAGAAAATCGAGCCTGGTTCGCAAACCGAGGCAAGGCACAGAAGAGGGTTCGGAAGTCCGGAGGCAGGGCTCACGGCCGCGACTCTGAGACTTCTGAACGAGCACAATACGCAACATCGCCGAGCGCTCAATCGGTGACGTCTGAGTCTTAAGGTCGGTCAAAAATGGGGTGTCTACAGTTGCCCCTCTTTGACAGAACTCGGAAGTCACGAAGTGACGGGAGTGAATGTCAAAGCCCAGAGACGACCCATTTTTGACAAGGCCGAAGACTTAGACAATCATACAAGATGCACAGAGATGTATGCCCGCAGGCAAGGGGCAAAATGCAAAGCGATATGCACAGAGCCGGATGATCATGCAAATGCAGCAAGCTGTAATGAAGCAAGTATTCGCAAATAGATGCAACAGTTTTAAGCAAGAATGCAAAGCAACAACTACGTTTCATGCAGTTAGGAATGCGGAGAATTATTCGATTCTCGTCGCGTCTCACACGGAGAAGATATGATACCTGCGCGATTCGTCTGGTGGCACCAGCCTCAAATGAACCGTACATACAATATCGTGCCTGCAAAAGAGATAAATTTAACAAGAACAATATGCTAACAACATATATTCAATGTGATTCCTGTGACTCCGAAAGTTTGACACACGCAGTGTCGGCGAGTGAATGCATCACAATGCGAGAAGGGAACGTGCATGACAACGCATGCTCAAGCACAGAGGTACGGTATACCAAGAAATCATGCATGACAATGCAAGATGCTCATGAGAATGCAAGTTAAGTGCATAACAATGCAAAACGAGCGTAAATCAGGGCACCCGTTTGTTACGAAACAACGAGCAAGGAAACGCGCATTTCGGCGGAGGTGACTTGACTACGGTCTCTGGTTCACTTCCCGGAGAGGTTACAACATGCTCAAAAAGGATACACCTTGATTCCGGTGAATGACGATGGGACACATGTCAGAAATTGCAGCTGAAGTTCCGACGGAGCAATTTCGCGCCAGAAAGTGCACTTTTCTTGAACTTTTTCAGGTCCCGGGAACTCCGATCTTCCTCAAAATTTACAGAGACCTAGGGGAGCATGTGGGGATCACCACCGGCCAAGTGGTTGCCCTAGGGGAGGTCACCGGCTAGGAACCAAAAAGAGGAAGGCTGGCCAGCCAGAAAAGGTGGCCGGCCGGCCACCTGCCCAAATCCGGGGACTTTTTTGTCTTTTCGCCTCATTTTCTTTATATTCCCTCATCCAATGCCTCCGAGATCACACCCACAGCTGCGAAATCTTCCTCTCTTGTCTCCCAAACCATTTCCTCCTTCAGATCTGCACTTTATACGCGTTTTTCAGCCTCCCACGCAAGTTGTTTTCGCGAAATCTTTCAGTTTTAAGCACTTTGGACCGATTAAATTTTGATTTGGGGGCTTCTTTTCTCATTTTCACCACTTGAGGTAAGTTTGTCTTAATATTTGGAAGATTTTCTCAGGAGTTGACTTTTGTTGACTTTTCCATTTCCCGAGAGTTGACTTTTGTTGACTTTTTCCAATTTTGGCTCATTTTGCTCATTTTTTGCTCCTTTTGCAGATTTTTCAAAATGGCAGGTAATTTCCCTCATGGTGGAGGTCCTCCGGATGCCGGGGATGATTTTGATGCCATGACGTTACCTCCGAGGGTCCGGCCTTTTATTCCCGGGAGGTATGCCCCATCGGTACACATTCTTCCGCGAGCTATTTTTCGTCATTTCACCGACTTCAATGATCGGGTACCCGGGGATCTACTTCTGCGAGAGCCGGAGCATCACCTCTCTTACGAGGTACGAGAGGTATTTTACTTTATTTTCTGCATTTTTCGCGCATTTCGTACCTTTGCCATGCTTGAACACACAGTTTAGCTTATGACATAGTACTTTGCTTGCATTCTGAACATGTGGCTTAAACACCTGAACTTCTGAACCCTAGGCTCATTGATCGATTGTGAACGCACGGCACACATTAGTTAAGAATTGAACACACGGCTCAAACACTGATTTGTCGAACACACAGCCTGAATTTGAAGGTGAACACACGGCACACACTGACTAAGAGTAGAACACACAGTCCCAAACTCTGATTTTCTGAACACGCAGTCCAAGTTGATGGTGAACACACAGCCCACACTGACTGAGAGTAGAACACGCAGTCCTAACTCAAATTTTCTGAACACGCAGTCCAAGTTGATGGTGAACACACAGCCCACACTGATTAAGAGTAGAACACACAGTCCCAAGTTGATGGTGAACACACAGCCCACACTGATTAAGAGTAGAACACGCAGCCCTAACTCAAATTTTCTGAACACGCAGTCCAAGTTGATGGTGAACACACAGCCCACACAGATTGAGAGTAGAACACGCAGTCCTAACTCAAATTTTCTGAACACGCAGTCCAAGTTGTGGTGAACACACAGCCCACACAGATTAAGAGTAGAACACGCAGTCCCAACTCAAATTTTCTGAACACGCAGTCCAAGCTGATGGTGAACACACAGCCCACACTGATTGAGAGTAGAACACGCAGTCCTAACTCAAATTTTCTGAACACGCAGTCCAAGTTGAAGTGAACACGCAGCCCACACTGACTTTGAAATTTGAACACGCAGCCCAAATAACGAATTTCTGAACACGCAGCCCAGATTGAAGTGAACACGCAGCCCACTGACTTTGAAATTTGAACACGCAACCCAAATAACGAATTTCTGAACACGCAGCCCAGATTGAAGTGAACACGCAGCCCACTGACTTTGAAATTTGAACACGCAGCCCAAATAACGAATTTCTGAACACGCAGCCCAGATTGAAGTGAACACGCAGCCCACTGACTTTGAAATTTGAACACACAGCCCAAATAACGAATTTCTGAACACGCAGCCCAGATTGAAGTGAACACGCAGCCCACTGACTTTGAAATTTGAACACGCAGCCCAAATAACGAATTTCTGAACACGCAGCCCAGATTGAAGTGAACACGCAGCCCACTGAACACAACTCATTCATTTCATTTGCACACAGCTCATTCATTTGATTTGCACACAGCTCATTCATTTGATTTGCACACAGCTCATTCATTTGATTTACACACAGCTCATTCATTTGACTTGCACACAGCTCATTCATTTGATTTGCACACAGCTCATTCATTTGATTTGCACACAGCTCATTCATTTGATTTGCACACAGCTCATTCATTTGATTTGCACACAGCTCATTCATTTGACTTGCACACAGCTCATTCATTTGATTTGCACACAGCTCATTCATTTGACTTGCACACAGCTCATTCATTTGATTTGCACACAGCTCATTCATTTGATTTGCACATAGCTCATTCATTTGACTTGCACACAGCTCATTCATTCTGAATGCAGGTTGGCTCTCGCACGGTACGGGGGTATGGCTCCACTGCAGCCAGGGATTGGTATGTTGAGCTTCCGGAGGCTGTCCGGGACTTAGTTGATCTAGCAGGGTTCGGGGCCTTCTGCGTTGGATTATCACGCTGTCCTGCCAGTAGGACTCTGTTGGGAGCTTTGGTGGAGAGGTGGTGGGACACCACCAATTCCTTCCATTTTTCTGCCACCGGGGATCTGACTATAACCCCGCTAGATTTTGCTGTACTCACCGGCCTAGACATAGGAGGTTAGCCCATTCCTTACGACGAGGATATGGGCGAGTGGGAGGCCGCTTGGTTGCATCTATTGGGAGCCCGCCTGCCTGTGGACAGAGCTTCCGGGAGAGTCCGGTACACCTGGTTCTCTTCCCATTTTCGGAGGCCGGAGATGGAGCCTGAGTCTCCTGCGGAGGCTGAGCAGTATGCCCGTGGTTTCCTTATGTTCCTCTTTGGCACCACTCTGTTTGCAGATAGGGGGAACACTGTCGGGTTGTATCTTTTGAGTGCCCTGGTGGACCTATCACAGGTCAGTCGGTACGACTGGGGCGGCGCCGGCCTGGCTACCCTTTACTGTTATATGAGCGCGACCTCCCGCGGGCAGGGAGACTTACTTGGTGGCTACTGGCGAGCCTGGGAGGTACGCTCTGTCTTCTTGATTTACATTTCTGCTCCTCATTACTTGTTCATTGCACACACGGCGCACTTTACATCCTATATTTTGCACTCAGCATTTTGTATTCACATTTTGCACTGTTTTCCACAGTTATGGGTCTATGTATATTTTCCGACATTAGCCCCGGAGATGGAGGTGGCAGGGCCCCTTATGACCCCATATTCCTTGGTATTCGAGGGCCACACCGGCCGAGACCCCGCGAGACTCTCTTCTACCTGCGACAGTACTTTGACACTGTGCGGACGACAGAGGTATTTCAGAGCTCTCAGTTCCTTTCCGTTTTCATCTTTGATCTGCCTTGTATATCCCCGATTTCTGATTGATTCATGCACTGGTTATCCGCAGATTACATGGCAGCCTTGGGCGATCTTGGGCGATGGTCTCCGATTTCAGCATGCCGGAGGATCAGGCACCTCCCAGTACAGGATCCTGCTCGAGGGACCAGTTGGTAGGGCATGGTTCCTGGGGGAACGCTTCCTGCGTCAGGTGTGGGGATACCTTTCTCAGGATCCTCCTGCAGCGCCTCCAGCCACTATGCGGACTGCTGATAGACTCTCTACCCAGGAGGTCATTAGCGCTATGCAGGGCACCGACGCTTTGCTGCATCTTACAGAGGGAGACTACGCCACCTATCGTCACACATATCTGATGCCTCCCTTGACAGGAGTGCGCGTTCCGCCACTGAGGCCCTCTGGTGTACCATCTTCGAGTCGGGCTCGTGCTACAGATATCCCCTCCTCCAGCAGGGCTGGTGCGTCTCGAGGTGGGGGTGGGTTGATTCCCCCGATCCCTCCGACTCTTCATCATCCTGGGTGGCCAGATTTGCCGACCGAGTTGACGAGCTGGCGATTTGGGACTCCTTACCAGGTCTCGCTAAAGCCTCCTCTTCCTGACCATATTTATGTCAGAGACCCTGATTCACCACCGGTATGTTTTACAGCTTTGATTTATCAGTCAGATACTTAGGTATTCATTCCTTTACTGATAGTTTTGCATTTGTATCCGTAGCCTCCAGTTGAGTACGTGGATGAGATGCTTGGGATGCTGGCCACATTCGAGGGCATGATCCTACGGAGGGAGGCACAGTTGGCCATTATGGGTGTACAGGTACTGTTCATCTTTCCCGCTTTTATCATATTTTTGATGACACGCTGGTTTTGAACATTCTACTGCATTGATAGGTTGTTTGTGTAGAGCACATCTGACACACACCTTATTCTCATACTGTACTTGCATCTGATTTTCATATTTGAACTGATATATTGGACTTCCCATTTTCAGATGCCTCCCGTATATGCTCCGCCGCAGGCCGGGCCGCCCGGCCTTCTCAGAGAAGTCGATCGTCTGGATCTTTTCGAGGTGCTGGGCCATCTAGGCCTTCTCAGGGAGGTCGAGGTGCTGGTTCGTCTCGCAGACGTAGGGCACATGTTATAGAGGCAGAGCCTGATGAGGAGGAGGAGGAGGAGGAGGAGGAGGAGGAGGTCGCAGATCGTGAGTCAGAGACATCTGCTAAGGAGGGGGGCTCCGGCCTTGGTTCCGGAGTGGAGGCGAGGCTGAGGAGGATCCTGAGGATGACAGCTCCGACCCGGATGGTGATGATGGTGCAGAGGTTGTCCCGCAGAAGAGGATGAGGGGGCCTCCTCATTCCCGCTCCCGAGGATATTGATGCTGTTTCCTGCTTTATTTTACTTTTTGCTAGTAGTTTGTAGCACTTTGCATTTTGTCAGGCAGTTTTATTTTCTGTAAAACTTGTACCTTTGTTTTGTTGTAAAACATGATGGAATGAAACAGCTTTTTTAAAATGTGCTTGTGTTTGAAATTCTCAGCATCGCATCGCATTATTTTGCACAAAAATGGAATTGAATGGAAATGTGCCTTGTGTACTTACCGGGTCAGGTAATGAACCGACGCAACAAACTAAACAAATCGACTCACTAAGAAATAACAGAATCTCAGCAAGTTTACAACTCGATAAGCAAAATACAACAATGTTAATGACTCGATAATCAAGACTTAACAAAATTGCGTAAACAAAGAGTAACAACTCAAAACACAAAATGCGACAGCTCGACAGCACTTACAACTCGATAAACAAAACGACAACTCGATAAGCAAAATACAGCACAGCGTACTTCGGATGATCTGGGTGCTGGGGACGCATCCGAGACTGAGAAAAATGAAGGCCTCCAACGTTCCCGATGCGTGAAAGTGCCTCAAACTTCCTTCCGAAGGGCAAAACAGGACCAATGCATGGCCGGCCACATTTTGCATCTGGGGACTGAAGGGTGGCCGGCCGGCCAGTTTTTAAAACAAAGATGGCCGGCCTGCTAGAATAGGTGGCCGGCCGGCCACCTTTCCTGCAACTCCTAGAATTCCGACACTTGTCCTCGAATAGTGTTTTCCCCCCTATAAAGCTCCAACTTTGGAACTCATTCATTTCATCACTGCTTTGCACAAAAATGGAGGCATTTCTCGCAGAAAACCTCACATCTTGGACCTCTTCTTTAGATGGCTCAGAAAAGTTGAATTTCCGGGGTTTCGGCTTGAATGCACTATTCACGCTAGGCCGGACTCCACTGCACCTTCCTTTCCTCCATGCGGCGGCGAGATTTTGGAACCCGGTGACGCACGTTTTCAGCTTCGGAGGGCAAGAGGTATGTCCCACTTTTGAAGATTTTCAAGTTTTGATGGAGTCTGAACATTCAGAAGAGATCTTGCCTCAGTCTCGTTTCGGCCAAGCCCAAGCTTTAGGGCGGATGTGCGGTCTCAACGCGCATGATGCTCGATCCCTGATTTGTAACGGGATGTTGGATATCCCGAGCCTGGTTTACCGATTCTCCGATGCCGGTGACCGTGGTGACAATTATCGGCAAGGTTTCCGACAACATGCCCTCTGCTTGTGCATACTATCTCATTTTCTGTTTGTCTCGGGCTCCGGGGGAGCTAACATCCGTTTGATTGAAGTTGCTCAAGGCTTGAGGGAAGGAAAGAGCTGTATCGCCATGACATTGGCTGAGACACTACTGGGTTTGGATGCCTTCCACCGCCAGGAGACAACCAGGTTTGCGGGGAGTCCACTACTGCTGCAGGTAATGTTTCCCACCCAAGCTCGCATATGTATCTGCTCACATCGCTCGGCCCTCAGGCTCGGTTTTTCTCTCAAAACCCTCATGTTACTTTTCTCTCATCGCACATCTCTCTATTCTTTATTCTCTCATTTTTCATCCCTCCCCAGATATGGTTGATGGATAAATTGCAAGTTGTGGACTCTTGCCCTGCTTACTCAGCCCGCGGCTACTTCTTTCGACAACGCCTAGTCGACGCCCTTGATGAGGGATGGTGGTTTGAATGGATGTGCAATTTGTCAGCTGAACGCATTGCTTGGCGTTGTCCTTGGCTTAACCTTCCGGCGATGAGTTATAGCATGTTCCAGGATACTGGGATCCGGTTGATTGGCCTGACCCATTGTGTATTCTATTTCCCATTCCGCATTCTGCGCCAGTTTGGCCATGATCAGACTTGCCCTCCGGAGGGTATAGAGTATCCGGTCGCCTTCCCGATCTGAGGTGCACACCTTGCCCGACATACTACGGCTTGGAGGACTAGAGAGCTTCTGCCCCCCGCCCCTATTTTCAGTTGCACTTTGTCTGATGAGTGCTGGGATTGGCTCAATGAGGAGGCACAAATTGGGCCTAGGTCGGCATCGGAGACTTCGACTAGCTCTGGGAGGGGGCGCAGGGACACCTGACTTGATTATGCCCCAGATTTATTGCTTTATTAGTACTTTCAAGTTTTCTTTATGAGTGTAATAAAAAAGCAACTTCAATTGTATGCAAGAGCAAGAGAACTCTGTTTTGAAATCAATGAAATTGAAGGTTGTGGTACTGAAAATTTTCCGCTTTGGTCCAGAAATGGTCTTAGTTGTGAAAAGATTAATTTGAACAAAGTCAACTTTTATTAAAACTTTTCAAAACTATTTTCGATATGGATCAGAACTGGACACGCCTGAGATCTGTCACTGAGATGCACAACCCCGGATCCTAGCAACTGGAGAGTTGCCCCTAGTCTGAATGGTACCACAGTACCTCCTGGCAACGGAAAGTTGCCCCTAGTCTGAATAGCACTGCACCGGAGACTACGATGAATGCTGATGGACAAGGATGCCTGAGATGATCAAAATGGACAAAGTTGATCGGGGAAAATGTTATGGTTGAACTTCAGGATGAAGCTGCCTACGTATCCCAAAGATGGGAATCAAGCCTTACGTAGTTCAGGCTTAGGTTCGCTCGGGTATTTTTACTCTCCTTTTGCGCTCTAACTTTTGCCAAGGCCGCCCTTTGCGGGTTTTCAACCTTGCGAGCTCAGTTTTTATAATTTCAAATTTTTTGTGCTCTGAGTTTTGCCTAGGTCGCCCTTTCGGGTTTTCGGCCTAGCGAGCCTCTCAAGGGTAGTATTTCTTCAACTTGTCCATGTTGATCGGCTGTGAAAACTCTAAGCCATCCAGATCCATCAGAACCACAGCTCCACCCGACCAGATAGACTTGATAATGTAAGGACCAGTCCAATTAGGTCTGAACTTGCCCCTAGGGTCATGGATGGGAGCTCGGTTGTCCTTGAGTACCAAATCTCCTTCCTTTAAATTCCTGGACTTAACCTTCTTGTTAAAAGCCCGGGCGATTCTGCATTGATAGCCTTGAATGTGGTACAGTGCTTTCAGTCTTCTCTCATCAAAGAGCATGAGTTCCTCAAATTTGCTCTGTTGCCAATCTGCCTCGGCTATCTGACACTCAGCCAATACTCGCAATGACGGAACCTCAACCTCAATAGGTAGAACGGCCTCCATCCCATAAACCAATGAATACGGAGTCGCCCCGGTAGAAGTTCTGATTGAAGTCCGGTAGCCCCACAGAGCAAATGGCAGCTTATCTGGCCAGTCCCGGTAGGTTTCCACCATCTTCTGCAATATGCGCTTGATATTCTTGCTGGCGGCCTCGACTGCTCCATTGGTCTGCGGCCGGTATGTAGACGACTTATGAAAAGCCACGTTATATTTCTCCAACAAGTCTATTACTTCCTTCTTGAAGTGGGAACCGTTATCTGAAATTATCTCATTTGGGACCCCATAGCGACAGATGACGTTGTTTCTGATAAACTTTGCAACGTGCGAAGCCTTCAACACCGCGTAAGATTGGGCCTCAACCCACTTTGTAAAATAATCTATCGCAACCAGGATGAACTCATGCCCATTCGATCCCTTCGGTGTAACAGCCCCGATCACATCAATTCCCCAGACTGAAAATGGCCATGGTGAAGTCATATTGTACAACTTTGTCGGCGGGATGTTCATGCGATTTGCATGAATTTGACACTTGTGGCATCGCCGAACGAAACTGATACAATCCTCCTCCATGGTGGACCAGTAATAACCCTGTCTGAGGATCTTCCGTGCCAACATTACCCCGTTCATATGTGCTCCACATTCTCCCCCATGGATGGCTTCCATTAGTCGCTTTGATTCTTCGGCATCAACACACAGTTTATGCATTCCCAGATGGCCTCTTCTGTACAGCTTACCCCCGCAGATGATGAACTGAACGGCCAATCTTCTTATTGCCCTTTTGTCCTTGGCATTTGCCCCCGGCGGATATGCTTCTTTCTCCAAGAAATTCCAAATGTCGTAATACCAGGGGTGTTCGTCCTGAACCTCATCTATAGCAGCAATCGACTCATAGGCTGGTGCAAACTTCTGATCAATGATGACTGGACGCATCCGGACTCCACACGAGATGTCTATCATAGAAGATAGAGTTGCTAAAGAATCTACGAACCTGTTGTTCTCTCTTAGTAGATGAGTAAAACTTAGCTTCTCAAACCGAGGAATTAGCAAATCCAAGGTCTAGTGATACATCATCATCTTTTCCTCTTTTACTTTCCAGTCTCCTTTAGCTTGAGACACAACAAGGTTCGAATCCCCAATGACGTCCAATCGTCTTGCCCCTAGTTCTAGGGCTGCTTCTAGGCCAGCAATGCACTCCTCATATTCTGCTTCTTTGTTCGAGACTTTGAATCGGAGTTTGAAGGCTAGAGGGATACGGGAGTCATCGGGTGCTATCAGCAACACTCCTATCCCATACCCATGTTGATTTGACGCTCCGTCAAAGTACATCGTCCAAGCTTCGTCGTCGATATGCAAAATGGCTTCATCTGGGAACAAGTATTCAACTGCTTCATCCCCCTCAACCGAATGGTCGGCAAGGAACTCTGCTACTGCTCTTCCTTTGACTGACTTGCGTGTGACATACTTCAAATCAAATTCGGAGAGCAAAAGCAACCAACGAGCTAGCCTACCCATAAGTGCTGGTTTCTCAAAAAGATATTTGATGGGATCGAGACGTGAAACCAACATTACGGAGTGAGCTAACAAGTAGTGCCGCAGCTTCCTGGTAGCCCATACCAAAGCTAAGCAAGCTTTCTCCAGCGGTGTGTACCGAGTCTCATACTCTAGCATCTTCTTGCTCAGATAGTAGATGGCTCTCTCCACCCTGTCTTCAGACTCTTGTGCGAGCATACAACCCATTGTGGTCTCAGTCACTAATAGGTACAAAATCAACGGTTTCCCTGGTTCTGGTGGTGATAAAACGGGCGGGTTCTGTAGATATTCTTTGATCTGTTCAAACACTGCTTGACATCGGCCGTCCCATTGAAATTTCTTGCCCTTCTTCAGAAGACCAAAAAGTGGTTCACAAGTCAAGGTTAATTTTGAGATAAACCGTCTTATGAATTGCACTTTACCCAGAAAGCCTCTCACCTCCTTTTCAGTCCTTGGTGGGGGCATTTCTAGGATGGCCTTGATTTTAGAAGGGTCGACTTCGATGCCCCTTTGTGCAATCAGAAACCCCAGCATTTTCCCGCTGTAACACCAAATGTACACTTTTGAGGGTTCAGCCGCAACCGGAATTCCCTGATCCTTTGGAAAAACTTATGCAAGGCGGTGTAGTGGCCCTCTCTTTCTTTGGACTTGACAATCATGTCGTCCACGTACACCTCAACCTCCTTGTGGATCATATCATGTAATATTGTGGTCGCGGCCCGTTGATAAGTAGCCCCAGCATTCTTCAACCCAAACGGCATGACTCTATAGCAGTATGTCCCCCACGGGGTGGTGAATGCAGTCTTTTCCCTGTCTTCTGGTGCCATTACTATCTGGTTGTAGCCTGAGAAGCCATCCATAAATGAGAGCAATGCGTGCCCTGCTGTGAAATCCACCAACTCATCAATATGCGGTAAGGGAAAGTCGTCCTTCGGACTAGCTCTGTTCAAATCCCTGAAGTCCACGCATACTCGAATCCTGCCATCTTTCTTCGGCACCGGAACGATGTTGGCCAACCAAGTCGGATATTCAGATACCAGCAGGAAGCCTGCATCGATTTGCTTGGTGACCTCTTCCTTAATCTTGAGAGCCCAGTCCGGGCGGATTCTCCTGAGTTTCTGCTTGACAGGTCGGGCCTCGGGGTCAAGGGGGATCCGATGCTGTACAATCTCAAGATCGATTCCAGGCATGTCTTCGTAGGACCACGCGAAAACATCTTTGAAATTTTTTAATAAAGCGACTAAGCGCTCGCGTTCCTCCGAAGACAACGTGGACCCGATCTGGACCAGCCGCGGGTCCTCCTCAGTACCAATGTTCACGGTAGTGATTTCGTCCACTAGGGGTTTAACAAATCTCTCCTGCTCTTGCTCAATTAATCGTTGCAAAACCGAAGGAACTTCGTCCTCGTCGTTTTCAAAATTTTGAAAGTCTGAATTAATGCAATAAATTAAGGGCACAGAAAAGTACTCAGAAACCACAGTTGCTTGATTCTCATTAGGCACATCCAAATCGTCCAATTCATTTACAACAGACTCAAATGAAAAGGAAAAAGACGACCTAGACAGGACTGTGGCATCCGAGTTAACATCCCCAGGAGTACCAGACTCAGACTCAGTCGAGCTGGAATCTGATTCCGACTCACAAGACTCGGTGGAATCAGATTCCGGCTCACTACCTGACCCGGTGCTGCTGGACAAAAATCCCTCCTCGTATTGCCAAGTGAGAGAGGGTGCGATAGATGCATCCAAGATAGCTGCTGGTTGGCTCGCGGCCGTTCCATCCCCAATCATGGAAACCTCGGAGTTATCCCCCAAGCACTTATGGTCGATCGGAGGATCAGAGAGTAGACATGCCAGCGCTACCCCCGTTTCAAATTCTGTGCCCTCAAGATCCACTGTCCTACACTGCTCAACCTCAGCTGATGGGTCCGTCTGCTCTTCGACAACATCCTCCCCGGGTAGCTGCAGGTCGAAAAAGATCTCAAAACCGGGCACGCGCTTCTTCTCCGCGTTTAACCACGGCTCTGGGAAGCCGCAAAACGGAAAGTCCTCCCCCTCCTCCCGGACGAAGCGTCCGTTCAGGGTACCCTGAATGGGCCTATGCATCAAGTCAAATGGCTTCCCAGCCTGCTTTGCTCTGGCTCTTCCGGCCATTTCTTTTCCTTTCCTCACCCAGTCCTCTTTGGTTGGCAGATAACCCAGTCCAAAGGTATGCGGGTTGTGTGGCACTTCGGCCAATGTTGCGACGCCTTTCCTGCCGCTCCTTCCTAATCCCATCCCGGGGATGTGTTGTAGCTTGTTCATGAGGTAGACGGATTGAGCACTGACGTACATACCTTCATTCACAACCATAATGTTTTGCACAACCCGGGCCTCGGCCAGAGTAAATCCTGATATAAACACGTCCTCCATGCCGTGCTCTATTTCTAGGACTGGTGTAGACACCTCCGGAGGGGGATGGATCGATGAATTCCCAAACACAATGGCTACTCCCTTTCCATAGGGGTATTTCACCATCTGATGCAGAGTGGACGAGACGGCCTTTACCTGGTGCAACCACGGTCGCCCCAAAAGTAGGTTGAAAGTTGCGGGAACCTCCAAGACATGGAAATCTATCTCGTGTTGTCCAGGTCCAACCTTCGTCTGAATCTTGATGGTTCCCATCACTTCCCTGCTAGTATTATCGTATGCTCTGATCACCTGAGTTGTCGGGATGAAGTCCGCGGGCTTCAACCCGATTGCATACGCTGTTCTGGCTGGGCAGACATTGATAGCAGACCCGGTATCAACAAGTACTACCGGTATCCATTTGTCTTTACATTCCACGGAGATGTAGAGAGGCTTGTTATGATTTACGCCCTCAGGCGGCAGTTCTTTGTCTGAGAAGGTTAAAGCCGGGGAACCTCCTCCCGGAAAAACCAGCCCAACCAGCTGTTCTGGTGTAGTGTCGATGGAGAGTTTGGCCTTGTCCATGGCAGATAGGACAGCTTGCCTGTGTACCCGTGAAGCCATAAGCAGTCCCCAACTGGAGATGTCTGCTTGTATCTTCTTTAATTGTCTCAGCACAGCTTCTTCTTCAATTTGCCTCTCTCTCTGTTTCTCGGCTCCTTTGTCTTCCCCAGATGCTTCTGGTTGGTCTAGGTGCGGGGGCTTGAAGTACCGCCCACTTCTGGTCATGTGGTCCACCTCATCGAGGTACCACGTGCTGTCTGGTTGATTTACTCCCCAATCTTCGTCTGTGTGGGCAAGACATAAGTCGTCGTCTTCCCACCACATCCCATTAGCATCCAAAAGACACCTGTCTGGTTCTGGCAAATGCGTACTCTCAGTACCTTCATCCCATATGCCCACGGCATTTTCCGTTCTTGTGCCCACAGCACTCTCAGCCCCTTCGTGGGCTTTTGCCTTTCTGATTCTCTCGGAATCCCAAAACTTCTCCTGTTCTGTCTGCGTCACTGCAGTTTGTTGTTCCACTGTCTTTGCATCCATAATGCTTAGGTCTCGAGCGAAATTCTTTGTACCGGCGCTCTCCGGCAATCCATTCTGACTCTCGACCCTTCCGGCCACCATTGATACTTTTGCCCCTGCCGGGCCTTGCTCTGGCTGAAATTCCACAATATCAGGCTGATCATCCAACCATCCGGTAATTTCTGCCGACTCCCCATATTCAAACCAGTTGATCGTTGCATCCCCTGATTCTTGGTCGTTGAAAAACTGGAGGTTGGCGAAGTCCTCTTCCACTGTTGTCAGATCATCTGCTCCCTGTTCAGATCTGTCCCCCTGAATCACACACAGTTCAGCTCTTTTTGGCAGCTCCACACTCAGCTCAGACTGGCCCAATGATAAGATGTATTCGCTTGGATCATAGGCTCCCCCAGCATAATTCCCGGGCTGTTCCATCCTAGGCTCAACAACTCTATTCTCCTCTGAAACCTGCCATGTTCCATCTTCAGTGGTCACCACCTTTGACTCAGATTGGGTTGTGAAGGTGTCCATCATGCACAAGAAATCGGTGCAATCAGGAAGGATCACCTCCGGCTTGGGTAGGTGAGAGGGAGTAATATAGATACTAGGATCGTAGGATACGACCTCAGTTTGGATGAGGTTGACTCTTTTGGGTGGTGGATCTTGGTTATGGGTAGGGAGTGGGTTGGTTGTGACGTTAGGTCTATCTGGAGGTAGAATAATATTTTTGTCGATGAGGTCCTGAACCTCGTGGCGCAGCCGGAAACATTGGTCTGTATCATGGCCATGCTGCTGGTGGTACGCACAGTACTTGGCTGGGTTGTGAGAAGGGGGGAGTGGATTTGGTGGCGGCCTCGGCTCCAGGGGTTTTAGATGTCCCTTTCTAATCAAGACCCCCAGAACCTTGGACAAAGGCATGTATAGTGAAGTAAAGGTTCTTTGGCCTCTGGACTGATATCTCGAGGCTTGGGTACTGCTCCCGGGTGTACTGGAAAAGGGTGTGGTCGCCATGGGCCTTGGCTGGGAAGGGGGATTAGTGGTGACCATACTGACCTCCGAAGTTCTGGTGTTTGCAGCGCCGCTCAGGCCTGTGTTGTTGTTACGGTTAAATGTCCTCCGGGGTTGCTCTCGGTCCTGGTCAATCAGACCTTGTTTCATCGCATCCTCGATTTGTACCCCCATCTCGTGTAAGTCTGAGAAGGTGGGAAAGGGGAGTACGATCATCTTCTGCATTAACTTCGGTTGGAGATTGCGCACAATCATCCTAATTTGATCTTTGTCTGTAGGCCTCAAGGTCATCATCGATGCCTTTGCCCTCCATCGAGTTACGAAGTCTGAGAAAGTCTCATTGGCCTCTTGCCTCGTCGTTTCGAGATCACGAGTTGTAATCTCGATCTGCGTATTGTACGAGTACTGTGCAACGAAGGCCTCAGCCATCTCATCCCAGTTTCTCTTTACCTCATCTTCTAGCTTTGTGTACCAAATGGCTGCCACACCCGACAAAGTTCGACCAAACAGGGAAAGCTTTTGTGGTCGGGTTAGGCCCATCGGCCGCAGAATGTCTGAGAATAGCCGAAGATGGACCATAGGATCCCCGGACCCATCAAAACGATCAATCTGTGGCATCTTAAATCTGTCTGGCAATGTTACGGCCACATCGGTGTACCCATCTTCGATGTCTGGGATGGCCTTCACCCCCTGGGACTTCTTAAAAAGCTTCTCCAGTTTGCTCAATTTCAGAGCTGTATGGTCTATCTCGAACTCGAAGGGAGAGTCCGGATGGTTGGCAGGTGTATGGGTCTTGGACAGTTGAGGGAGAAGCGGGGGCGGAGCCAGCCCCGTTGGATGGCCTGTGTCCTCTTGAATATTCTGGGCATTGGGTAGGGTGTTCTGGGTGTTCAGGGGGGTATTCTGGGGATTTGGCAGGGCATTCTGACCAGTGGATGCCTGCTCGGGTAACGGAGCTTCGGGTAGAGGAGGAGCTGGGTGTGAGGTTGATGTTCCGGTTTGCTGCTGGAGCCTGGTAATGAGCTCAGCCTGTTGGGCCATGACTGTGGCCTGTTGCTTAGAAAATTCCGCTTGGCGGATGGCATCCTCTTGCATCTGTCGCATGCTCTCTTGCATTTGGCGCATCATCGCCTCCATCCCTGATGTATTCGGTGGATCCATCTGAATAACCGGTAAGTGTATCTCTATAGCGGAAACAGAAACCTCAGTCCGACTATTTGCTGCTAAAGTAGACTGCTGCCCCGGTAGTCTCTGCTCTAACACACTGCGCCTCCTCGGCCTTCTTCTAGCAACTGGGGGTAGGGAGTGGAACACTGGATGTCCGTCAACCAGATCCTCGGATCGAATGAGTCGGCGACCTCGTGTCCAAAGTGCTTGGGGTATATCTACGGGTTCAGAAGCAATTGTGCTACAAACCTGCCCTAGCAGAAAGATAAATAAAGCGAAAAGGAAATAAATAACCAGAAAAACGGACAGCATAACAGCTTAAATTAAATACACAAGACACAGTCGGGCATACAACACACGGTTGATAAGCTGGGTATACACTGTCCTCAAACACTGATTACTGTCCCTGTATCACTGTTTCCCAAAACTGAATCCGGTATCCGCAGACAACTGATTCTCAGATACTGACTGATGCCCGCAGGCGTGATGCCTAATCTCAAAAACTGATGCCTGCAGGCCTGATGCCCAAACTCAAACACTGATACATGCATTCCCTGTAGAGACGCACTCTAACAAGCACATAACAGATAAGTGAGAGCCAAAACACCCCTATGTTGGGGGTAGGGTTTCCCTGTCCTATTTCGTCAGGAACTAGGGTTTCACTACGCACACAGCGGTTTCAAACAACCTATAAACGGGTAAGCAACCTGTCCTAGTTTGGAATGGTCACTATGGATCCGAATATGCACTAGGTCGAATGGTCAAAAAGGGTGCCCCGGTAAAACCGGGGTTTGTGTTCCCATACTGGCAGAGCCCGTAACCGATCAGCCTTATGGACATGCCTTGACAAGACAAGCCTCCGGCAAACCGCTCAAGAATAGCAGATGGCAAACACGGTGTCCTAGGCGCACCAATGCAAATGCAATGCAAAGAAACACACAAGTGTAGTCAAAACCAGATATCATGAGTTCGAGTCAAGTTCTCTAAGTCCCCAGCAGAGTCGCCAGAAACTGTAGACGTCCCCGAACGCATCCCGGGGAAGGAGTGCGAGTCCCCCCCGTTCTGGTTCGATATTGGGTCACTACAGTTCAAAGGACTCAAATGTCACGGTTCTAAATCTCGAACCAAAGAGTCCAAATCCGGCAAATCGTTTTGAAAACAGATTTTTTTGAAAGAAGTGCCAAACATGGACTGCTTTGCCAGATACAGAGTCGCCACCTAAATGTTTTTTAATGGGAAATTTAGGAAACCCTGACTCGGTGCCAAAGGCCACGTGTCCGTCATCACCAAAGTTGCCTCGGCTCGGGAACTTGGGTACGATTGGGGAAGGTCACTTCGTGAGCACCCCCGCTCGCCCGGTCAAAGACCGGCCTCTACTAACCATGATATCTTATTTTGAAAACATTGTGAGTTCTTATTCCGGTTATTAGCCTAGGTTACTATGTGATGCGCACAGCATACAAGTAAGACCGAGTCGCCTGAATTGGAACAAAATATTTCATGTTTGTTTTTGAAAGATGGTTTGCTACCCGCAGGTAGGCTTAAGATGCAGATTTTGCCACCCTCGGGTGGGCTTAGAAAACATGGTGTTGCCACTATCTAGTGGGCTTAAAACAAACATTTGATGGATTGTCCCAATCCAAATAACACAACCTCCACCCACAGGCATTCAGGCAGTTGTATCATATAAGCAAATAGCCTCATGGCAAGCATGCTATTCATGGCAACACTCACACGCATGCAAGGATGCTAAAGCATAAAACTTACCAAGTACTCCAAGCCAAAACAAAAGCTCATTAGAAATCATGCATGATCCTAAATATGCTGAAATGCCTAATGCAACACATGCAAAGATGCAACTATAGCAGGCTCGGCTATTCTAAACATGGCATATGGAATGCTACAACTAACACGTATTCAATTAGGAATTGAAATACGAATGCAGTTTGTATGATGCGTCGAGCCCGGTGTGTGCAAAACAGATGAATGATGCAAACATGCTGTCATACTGTATGCTAATTGAAATATGCCCTATATCTAACCATCATAAGCTGGTAAATAAAAGGGAAGAAAGACGTGGGGTTGGAAGACATACATCACACACACCCACACTTATTACAGTTATGCCCTCGCGCAGATGGTCCAAATAAATATACAGTCCCAAATGAAAGAATAATACAGTCCAAATATTACAGTCCGAATAATATACAAATTCCTAATTAATTAACAAATTAACTAAGAAAACTGTAAACTGGCATGCAAGCCAGGGGCTGCCTTGCTTCTGATGAACGATGTATGTTTGGGCTACTTTGCACGGAAATCCACTGGAATGCCCCAATTAGCCTCTGTTTCGCAATGTTTCTTGAAAAGCGCGCCAAGTCCCGGAAGACTGCTGATCCTTGATTTTGCTGCAACAGAGAGTAGGAAAGGGGCATAGCAATGTATTTCACAAATATATGCATGCCTCGATCCTCGTGCCACCAATCACGCATATCGATGCATGATGGCCGAGGAGTCGAATTGCACAACTCAATATAGGATGAATGCATATGAAAACTTAACAAAACCTAACTCCATCATGGGTAATCCGGAGTGTCGGTGACTGGGGAATTGAGACACGTTCCGTCACTTGGAGTACGAAACGTACCTCGTTTCCCGTGCCCGGGCTAACTCCTATCCCGAACACGATGCAATATGCATGATATGCATGAAATGTAGCTAATATGCAATCCTAACATGCGCAATGCTATGAAAATGAAATGCCTCGAAATACGTGCACACGTGCATGCAAATCGAGAAAATGATCCTAAGGCATGAAATGGCATACGTAATGCAAATTGGACTTATACCAACATGAGGGAACCCCAGCCACACTCACATAAGAAGCCGTGAGATGAAAAAGAGATGCCTTGAAATGCGTGCGCACGGGCGCACAAAACGAGGAAATGGCATATGCAATGCCGTATGGGCTTACACCAACACGAGTGAACCTCAGTCACACTCACATAGGAGGCCGAGAGATGAAAGAAGAGATGCCTCGAAAAGCGTGCACATAGGCACGCAAACCGAGGCAATGGCATACACGATGCAATGAGACTAAAATGACATACAGAATGCAAAATGGACTTACACTAACATGAGAGAGCCTCAGCCACACTCACATAAGAGGCCGATGGATGAAAACAAGATGCCTCGAAGTGCGTGCCCGCAGGCACGCAAACCGAGGCAATGGCATTAAGGCATGAAATGACATGGAATAGGATATGCAAACATGCAAATGAATTTCAGCACTGAAATATGGGGGAAAACAGCCCCGAAAGATGGCGAAACGACACCAAATGCAAGGAATGGTCCCGAAATGCGAATTTAGGCACCCGAAATGGCCTATAACTATGCAATGCATGCACAATATGGACATGGAATGAAAATACAGTAGCAAGGCAACCCCAAAACAAGCATTTTCCAGTCTAAAACATGGCCAAACAGCAAGCATAGATAGGGCAACAATGGCATGCAAAAATAGGGGCCAAGAGAGGGGTATTGAAGTAGATGGCAAATACAAAGCCCAAACAACAAAATACCCTTCTACAACACTGAAGAGGGGCCAAAAATATGAACATTTACAGTTTATGACAGCCCCAAAAACAGTATGAAAACATGCTAGAAATGCCATGCAAGATTGAAGCCAACAAAGGCTATAACATGAGGTACCCCGAACATTCATCAAATAAGCAAAGACCCTTAATAAAACATGTTAAGAAGGTCAAAAAATGACCACTTTCAGTTCTGATCATGGTCCAAAAACAGAAGCAAAATGGGCTAGCAAAGCATGCAAAAACAAGGGTAAAACATGGATTCAAAGCAAGTGACACATGGAGTATGAAAACAGTGTTGAGCCCTTCTTCAATGTTGAAGAGGGGCTCAAAATAAGCACAATCTCAGTTCATGAAATGCTCCAAAACAGATCACACATAGGCTAGAAAAAGCATGCAAAAAAGTGACATACCAAGGGGTATTGAAGCAAGTGCCAAATGGAGGGCTCAAACAGGGTTGAGCCCTTGAAAAAACATGAATAATGGCTCAAAAACAACCTAGTTTCAGTTAGGGTCGGAGCCCAAAACAGTAAGCAAATAGCCTAAGAAATTGGTGCAAGAAAGTGCTAAAAAAGAGGGGAAATGGATTTACCTTTGAAGACCAAAGCTTTTGGTGATTCTTGGACCAAGTTGCAACACCTTTAGCCTTTGAAAAGCTTCTCCTTGCTGCTGGAATGGAGTGGTGGTGGTAGAGCTTGAAGATGATGAAGAAATGGTACCAAACTTGAGAAGAATGAGAGAGATAGAGATGGATATGTATGTGTATGCTCCAAGAAGTTTTTTCTAACCCTAGGGACAGAGCTGGGAGGCTCCTTATATGGACCAAGAGAGGGGTGTCAAGGTGGAGGGAAATGCACCCAAGTGCTTCCCTCCAAAATATCCCCCGGATACAAAGATCTTTTGGGACAAACAGCTATACAGTTGTAAAGTATGCACTGAGGGGAGTATGGCCGGCCAGGTACTTTTGCTGCAGGTGGCCGGTCGGCCACCCCCTATGGCGGTCAGCTAGGGTTCAAAAGGTTCAATTGGAGTTAATGGCCGGCCACCGGATATTGGTGTCCTCCCAGGTGTCCTCAACACAACCATGTGGTTCAAATTTGGAAAATGTAAAACAGGAGAGAGAACAAGCCACTTTTAGGAGGGGTTCAAAAGGTTCAATTGGAGTTACTGGCCGGCCATATGTTTTTAGGGTCCTCCCATGTGTGTACAACACAAATATGTGGTTTGGGCTTAAAGAAAATGGCCCTAGGGTGTTCAACATTAGCCCGGAAGTGAGAAAAACGGGCGTCGGAGGGCGCCGAAGAAGCATAACTGGTTGCTGAGATAATTGATGGCCTCCCACCCTTCAGTGACCTTCCTGGTGATAAAACAGAGGTACCTGCCAAAAATGAACAAAAACCGATGCAAAACGAATGCTCGGGGGCCAAAACACGCAGTTCGGGGTCCCGAAAATAGGCCGTTAAGCACCGAAAGTGGCATTCAGCCACGAAGTGGGTCTCTCAGGCCCCAGTGTCCCTCAAAAGGGAGTGAATGAGATGCATGCCAAAAACCGGAGGAATCGAAGATGGTTAGGCGGTCCCGAACCGAGGCACACGGCCTGACGGCTCCGAAAACCAGGAACCGGGCTCCGAAATGGGCAAAATGGCCTATGGCCACGAAATGTAGCCCACGGCCACTGAGAGATGGTCTACTGGACCTCTCCCCCCTCAGGAAGAGAAAACAGAGAAAACCGAGCCTGGTTCGCAAACCAAGGCAAGGCACAGAAGAGGGTTCGGAAGTCCGGAGGCAGGGCTCACGGCCGCGACTCTAAGACTTCTGAACGAGCACAATACGCAACATCGCCGAGCGCTCAATCGGTGACGTCTGAGTTTTAAGGTCGGTCAAAAATGGGGTGTCTACAATGTGCATATTGACATTGATGTCACTAAATAACAAGTGAAACAATAAGATGTTATTATTTACAACATGCCTACAAGAATTCACATGTAACCAAAATAGGGTTGACAACCATCCAAAGTTCGGTCTATAATTATTTCATGACCATTAACAACCAACAACACCAACAAGTTTGACATTGACACAAGGGAGGAGATAAGGAGTGTTTCACAAAATAATAACACATGACAATTTAAGACAAATAAGTCATTACTAATATTTGACAATCTGATGCAAATATTGACATTATGTAAAATAAGATTCACATTGAACTAAAAGAGGGTTGACAACCATCAAAGATTATGGGCTCTAATTTTTTCATAATCATCAACAAGCAACAATACCAATGGCTCCGTAAATATTTATATCATATTCCATTGATGTCAGAAGGTGAATATTAACATTATGTTCATAATGTGAATATTGCCATTGATGTCACAATGTGAATATTGATATTATGTTCAGAATGTGCATATTGATATTGATGTTAATTAATAACAAGTGAAAAAATATGATGTTATTATTTACATCATGCCTACAAGAATTCACATGTAACCAAAATAGGGTTGGCAACCATCCAAAGTTTGGACTGTAATCATTTCATGACCTTTAACAACCAACAACACCAATAAGTCTGACATTGACATAAGGGAGGAGATAAGGAGTGTATTACAAAACAATAACATATGATAATTTAAGACAAACAAGTCATTATTAATATTTAATAATCTGACGTAAATATTGACATTATTTAACAATCTGATGTAAATATTGACATTATGTATAATGGAATTTACATTGACCCAAAAGAGGATTGAAAAGCATAATGTGACTATTGCCATTGATGTCACAATGTGAATATTTACATCATATTCCATCATATTTTTGGGCGAAAATTAGGGGTTCTATGGACATCAACAATCAACAATACCAACATTGACAGAGGAAAAAAACAGAGAGTTTATTACCAAATCATAATCACAAACAACATTAATAACAAATGAATGTAATATTCAACAAAAAAAATCAACATCACTAACATGGACAAAGAGTGAAATTAGGGAGTTTATTACAAAATTAAATCCAAAAACAACAACAATAATAGGGCAATGTAAATATATACATTGGTGATTACATTATGTTATCAGTGACTAAAAAATAGAGGGTAGAAAGGAATGTAAATTGTACATTTGTTTGTTAATGTTATTCATATTTAACAAAAAAATCAAAATCACCAACATGGATAAAGAGTGAAAATAGGGAGTTCATTACAAAATCAAATCCAAAGACAACAATAATAATAGGGCAATTTAAATATATATATTGGTGATTATATTATGTTATCATTGAATGAAAAACAGAGGGTGGAATGATGGTGCTTACTTTTGCTCCTTATTGTGGGTGGGTATGGAAATCGACAGACCACACTCAGTCGATCAACGGGAAACACGAAAGAATGAACCATCCTCCTTCCGATGTAAACCTTCGCAACGGTGAGATGAAGTGAAATAGTAATGGCCGACGACAGTGGGTGGTGGAGGACGTCGGTGGTGAGGTGATGTGAATTTAGGGTTACGATTTGGGAGATTTTTGGGGCCAATGATGAGTTTTTTTTTGGGAAATTAGTGTTTTGTGGAGTGAAGAGATGGAATAGGAATGGTTTGTTTTCATAATGGAGTATACGCGGGAGAAATGGAAGAGGGTACTTTGGTCTTACTACACTGAATGGGACCTAATTGAATAATAAAAACAAAAATGTCTAAGGCCCCCTTTTTTTCCCACCCCCTTTGACCCTCCCTCTTTCTCATTGGTTGGATTTTTTTTTTTTTTTTCACTTGTCCTCCAATCACCACCCGCCACGTGTGTGTGAGGGTGGTGGGGGTGGTGATTAGAGGGGGTCTCCATCACTCCTCTAATAAAAAATGATTTGGATTTTATGGTATAAAACTGTTAAGAATGAGATTTATGAAAAAAACCTCCCTAGATTAAAACTTAAGAAAATTTTAAATCATATAAAACTTATTTAATTCTGACTAAATTTATAAATACTAAGCCTTCGTTTGGTATGTAGGCTAAAGGGGCTTTTTGATTAAATTAGCCACAATAAGACAAAATAGGCTAAAAAAGTCAATAAGACAAAATGTCACATTCAAACCATAATCATTTCACTTTTTCTCTCACAAAAGTTCAAAAAACCAAAAGTCCAAGCCAAACGAACTTTTTAGTTCCAGACTAAAATAGCCAAAAAGTCAACTCATTTTTCAAATAAGTGTCAATATATATTATTATAAACACACTACCACCATCACCATTATGCCATCGCCGCCGTCACCACCACTCACCACCACTATCGCCTCTACCGCCACTACGACGATCACTATCCTTACCACTCTACAACAAAAACATACTTTAGTGGCACTACACTAGTGGCATATTTTTAAAAAATGCCATAAAAAATGATATTTAGTGGCACGTTTTTGAAAAATGCCACAAAACGACAAACATAAAAGGCTCTAGTGACATTTCAATGAACAAGTGTCACAAAACTACAACAAAAACATACTTTAGTGGCACTACACTAGTAGCATATTTTTAGAAAATGCCACAAAAATGATATTTAGTGGCACGTTTTTGAAAAATGCCACAAAACGACAAACATAAAAGGCTCTAGTGACATTTCAATGAACAAGTGTCACAAAACTACAACAAAAACACACTTTAGTGACACTATACTAGTGGCATGTTTTTAGAAAATGCCACAAAAATAATATTTGGTGACATATTTAGATAAATGCCACAAATCCACAAACATATAAGGCTCTAGTGGCATTTCAATAAAGAAATGTCACATCAATTTTATGGCATTTTATAAAATAATGACACAAAAAATTATGTTCGTGACATTCACCAACAGATGCCACTAAACTTTAGTAGCAATGGCATTTTTTAAAAAAATGTCAGGACATTAGGTAGGTGCAAATTACTTTTTATGGCACTTAGGTGAAAAGTTTCATAAACAAATATTTTATAGCATTTTGAGAAATGCCACTAAGTCAAAAACTTTCCAAGCTTTTAATGGCATTTTTGAAAAAATAAAAAATGCCAATATATTTTTAAAATTTTTAGAATGCAGTAAATGATTAAAAATAAATAAATTAAACTCAATATACACTACAGGCAAAAGCATATTCGGCGACTAAATTTCCTGACCAAAAAAAATTTGGTCGCTGAAAGTATAACTTTCAGCAACCAAAACAGCATTAGTAGCCAAAAGTAAAACTTTTTGGCGACTAAACAATTTTAGTAGCCAAAGGTCTACAATTGGCGACCAAAACTAAGTTTGGTCGCTGATTATATGGGTTTTAGTGACAAAAAAAATTTTAGTAGCCCAAAGTAAAACTTTTTGGCGACTAAAAAAATTTAGTAGCCAAAAGTCTACAATTGGCAACTAAAAATAAGTTTGGTCACTGATTATATGGGTTTTACCGACTAAAAAAATTTTAGTAGTCAAAAGTAAAGCTTTTTGGTGACTAAAAAAATTTTAGTAGCCAAAAGTCTACAATTTAGTCGCCAAAAGTGGTTATTTTTAGCGCGGGAGAACTAAAATCCTAAGGCGGGAATTAAATTTTTTGGCGACCAAAATTTTGATAGCTGAAAGTGCAGCATCGGTGACCAAATCCGATTTTGGTCGGCAAAAGTTAAGTTTTTTAGCAACTAAAAAACAATTAGTAGCCAAAAGTATAAAATTGGCGACTAAAAAATATTTTTAGTCGCCAAAAGTGGTCTTTTTTTATTTTACTAGTAAATAATTTATTTTACATAAATTATGTTCAATAAAATAATTATGTTTATACATATACTTTTATATTAATATAGATGTATGTACTATATAAATAATATATGTTGCATATATAATCATATAGTGCTATAGAGGAGTAGTGGGAAGAGTGTGGTGTATAAGGTTTATGGTGCGGGAGGTTGGCGGTTCGAGTCTCTACAAGAGTGGATCAAATTGTTCTACAACGAATTATTGTCACGAATGGCACTTGATAACGTCACGAATAGTACCTACCATGACATTAAAATGCCACTGAAAGGTTTTAGTCTTGATGGTGTAATGACACTTATAAGTGTCACTAACTCTTTTTTTAATGGCGCTTGATAGTGCCACAAATAATATCTACCATGACATTAAAATGTCATTGAAAGTTTTTAGCCATGATGGTGCAGTGGCACTCGTATCTACCATGGCACCGATAGAAGTGGCACTTGTTCAAAATGCCACAAGACCAAAAAATGCCATTAGAAGAATAGTTTTGTGACATTTTCAAATGTCACTAAACTAAGAAAATGTTGTAGTGACCGCCACCACTACCACTGCCAATACTATCGCTATCGCTGCCGCCGCCGCCGCCGCCACCACCACCACCACCACTACCACTACCATCATTATCATGCCATCACTACCATCACAATATAAAATTAAAATATATAATTTGAAAATAATAAATTTCAATTTTAATTTTATACATATCAAATAATTTATTTTTAATTCAACAATTAAATTTTTATCAAATATTTTTTTAATTTAATAAATTTACATTTAGTTTCTAATATTTAATTTTTAAGTTTTAACTTTATCAAACAATACCTAAGTGTATGTGTAAAAAAAAAAAGGCTAGTTTAAACTTTAAAAAAAAATAAAATAATTTTATACATAGTTTCTGTTTGTTAGAGATTAATTTCAGCTTTCAGCTTAATTTAAGCTGTTTTGATATGTTTGGTTTAGCTTATGCTTATAGCTTATAGCTTTGTGGAAGTCAGAAATCAGCTTATTCTTTGAGTGGGGCAGGAGATGCTTTTAGAATAAGCTGGAAATCAGCTTAAGCTGAAAGTTATAAGCTATAAGCTGTTTGGGCATAAGCTATAAGCAGTTTCCCACAGCTCTACGAAACAGGGCCATAGTTATTGAACTAGTTTTGTGGCCAAGCTTGACATGACAATGTTTTATTTTTAACAGGGAATGATTTACTAACAAAATTTTCATATATAGACACATTTAAAATTATGCAGTAGTAACAATCTTGTAATTATAAGTTATAATAATGATCGTTTTAATTTAAAATAAAATAATCATAAAATGTCAGGTCAATGTCATTGTACGTGAAATTTATGTGGAAAATTTTTATTTCTACCATTACTTTTTATAAAAGTAAACAAAATGGGCAATTCTTAAGTGTGCAAATATATATTATACGTATTTGTATAAATTGTTACAAATGTACATAAGTTATTTAACAAAATCGTGTAAAATTTCATAAATATATATAAGTTAACCTATAAAAATTTGATAAATCACAATTTACATATATTTATGAGAATTGACGTGATTTTATGAGATAACTTATATATATTTATGAAAACTTACATAAATATATATTATATGCATCTTACACACCTAAACACTTTCCGTTGAAGAATCAATGCGAGCTCATACTAGAAAAAAGTGAGGCATTTTCTAATTTTACTTTTTGACAAATGGAATAATCAAAAGGCTTAGTGAGATATAAATGATCTGGTGATTGGATTTTCAGTTCTACTCCTATTTCAAACTACATCTCTATTATAGGAAGACCTTTGTCTAACTTTTTTTTTTTTTTTTTAATTTTTTATTCCAAGCACCTCTTTATTACATAATGAATATCTGTAAGTTGATCTTGTTATAGAGGGATGTTGGAATAGAAGATAAGGGAGTGATGGAGTGACAATCCTGTGAAAGACGATAAATAATTGGTGCTCTAAAAGTTAATGATCTATCCTTGTGAGCATAAAAGATTTCTTAATGTTGTGTGAACAAATAATTTACATGTTTGTTCCAAAAAAAAATATATATATATATATAGTGGTGGTGGTGATTGTAGTGATAGTGATGTTGAGAGAGGAGGGAAGTAGCGATGTACAAGCGAATTTTGTGTGACAAATAAACGAGAATAGTTATTTGATAATTCCAAAGCAACATGTGGCATTGTTCATGTGGTATTCGCAATTAATAATGTAATAAAAAAATTTAATAGATAAAACAATGGTGATGGTTGAAAAACATGGAATAACTTTATGTGTTTTGTAGTTTCTCATTTGTCGAAAGTATCTAGTAGACAATACTATTATTGAAAATAAATAATGAATTTACAATGAAATGTGTTATCCTCAATTTTTATCAATATTTGGTGTTTCACTTTGGAGATAGAAATTTTTACAAGTAATATATATATACATAAACAAATATATAAAATAATGTAAATTCTTGTAACACATCATTCTAAATGTGTTTTCCATATTGTAAATCATTTCCATTTTTCCAAATTGGTAGTAGTTATGTAATTGAGATAACTCAAGCACATGGAGACACAGAATAAATAAAGCTAACTTCATTAAGGAAAAGTAATAAAAAGGCTAACATTCTTTCCTCTTTCTTTTGCTAGGCAAAGAGGCTACAAGCATTTAAGCTATAATTTGAAAGCTACCAAGTACTAATTCCATACCTAAAACCAACTATATATGGACTCAAATCACTAAAATACCACACACCAGTACCATATAAATTGGCCAAACTTATTCTTCTAATAACAACATTACGTACTCAGAAAATTATTCAGAAAGTAAATCAATGAATTACATTCATTGTAGATGTAGTCCGCATCCACTAATTTTAAATCTATATCAATGCTTGATATGGCTTCAGCAATGGAAGGAGAGAGCCACTTAGGTGGAGGGACATGACTTCATTGGTGGAACCCACAAGCTTCCCATCTATGAACACAGCTGGGACAGGTCCATTACACCCCAACCTCAAGAGAGCCTTCTCTATTTCCCTCCCTTCAGGGTCTTGATCAATCTCATGAACCATAGGGTTCACCCCAAGTTCTTGAAAAAGAACATTCACAGCATAGCACAAGCAACAAGTGCTCTTGCTGAAAATCACTACCCCATTTTCTGACGCCACCCTTGTCACCTTATCCATCTTTCAAGAGCGCAACAAAACGATTTCGAATGCAACAGCTAAAACTTAAAATTGAAATGATGGATTGTCGCAAACCATCGGATCGAATTCAGGGACTTGAATTGCGATCCGATGGTTGCAGTTGAAGGGAGGATATGGAAAAGGGAAGTGGGTATAGGAGAGAGGAATGAGTTTGAATGAGGTGAATATTGTTTGGTTGAATATGGGTAGTGATTTTGGTACTCTATTTATAAAACTAGGAGAGGAGAGACTCAAGAACATTCAAAAGATGATGTGCTTTAGTTAGATGCCAAAAAACTAGTAAAGGCACTTTTCATGATGGATATGTATGTGTTTCATACACACAAGAAGTTGGAAGATAATTAACCATGTGATACATGTTAGGAATTCCGAACACCTAAAGCAAAATTGGTGAAACACAAAATGTAGGAAGGAACAAATATATAAGAATTGTATACCTAAATTGTACACACACAAACATAAAAATTACGTAGTTCACCTTAAAACTAGGGTCACGTGGATTGTAGTGAATCTACTATGATACTAAAAAAGTTCAAAAAAATACATTAACTTCAAATTTGGATCCATATTATCTCGGAAGGTTATAAATTAAATCCGCAAACAAGTAGTTAATATTTAACACTTATTAGGTTTCACATACCTGAATAGGTCACAAGTTGAAATTGTTATTGAACCATTAATATTCCGTACTATCTGAATAGTTGCAAGTTGAGTCCGAGATCAAGCGGGTAGTATCTAGTACTTTCACGATCTATATTACTAGTGTCTAATACTTATCATAATCGACGCTACCTAGCAATATATGAATATTTCACAACTCTTTTGTGGGTGACCAATGGTTGAAAATTGATAAAGTGGCTGATATTGGATTGGTTTTGTGACACACGTGTGCAGGCTAATGACCATGTTTTCCAACTTTTGAAGATTTCATGGACAGTATACTCTTCATGAAAATACAACAAAGAAAGTAGAAAATTCTTATATGTATGTATGGTGTGTGTGTGGTCAATTTACCTTAGATTCTCCAAATCCCAATCACATTCTTATTATTCTCTGCTCTGCTAGAAAGATGAGGAATGGAGATAGCTTTCGGTGGCTGTGATTCTCTGTCTTTGCCCCCACCCAACTTGCATTAATATTCCTTCTTCCCAGATGTCCATACAATGGCTACACATCTGTGGATGACATGTCTAATCCACAAAAAATGCACCCAGTCATTGCCAACTTAGATATACATGCATCGAAGATACATGAGGATAAGGAGAACTCTTATATATGTATATATATGTTTGTGTATGCATGTTCGTATTTGTATATTTGCATAATTGTTTATGTACATCTTGTCTTCTTTAATCTTACTCGCAAATGATGATAAATGATTTATGTATTCCATCGTATTTTATTAGGACATAAAATTTAGTTTGCTTTGGTTTGGTTTGATTTATGTGTACTATACATATTGTTTTTGCTGTATGTATTTGGGAAATAGTATCCATGCCGTGCACAATAGGGTGGATTTCAATGTTAGGTAGTGTGAATCCTAATGATTACTGGGTACTAACCATAGATTTCATATCCAAATTATCAAGTGAGCTTGGTCCAAACTCGAATTTGGGGTAAGGGGTCACCACAAAGAATTTTCACTTTTGACGGCTAAATTTTTAGTCGCCAAAAGTCAATTTTTAGTCGCCGAAGGACTTTAGTGACTAAATTTTTTGGTCGCAAAATTAGTAGCTAAAGAGTAGTCGGGAAAGCTAAAGTCGCCAAATGTATTCATTTGCCGACTAAATATTAGTCACCAAAAGGTTGGACATTAAATTAAATTAGACTCTTTTCGATGACCAAATTTTTAGTCACCTAAAGTCCCACCTTTTTAGCTACTAAAATTTTAGTCGGCAAAGAGTTCTTTTTTGGCTACTAAAAATTTAGTCGCCGAAAGTCCCCATTTTTGGCTACTAAATGTTTAGTCGGCAAAGAGTTCCTCTTTTGACTACTAAATATTTAGTCGCCTAAAGTTCTACATTTTTGGCTACTAAAATTTTAGTCGGCAAAAGTGTGTTTATAATTTAATTTTTTGTATTTAGTTACGAAATATTTAGTCACCAAATGTTTGATTTTCTTTTGGTTACTAAAGTTTTAGTCGCCAAATGTCTATTTTTTTTTTTTTTTTGGCTATTAAACTTTTAGTCGCTAAATGTCTTTTTTTTTTTTTTTTTGCTACAAAACTTTTAGTCGCCAAATATCTTTTCCCAATTTCTTTTTAGCTACAAAACTTTTAGTCGCCAAATGTCTTTGCCAATTTCTTTTTAGCTACTAATTGTTTAGTCACAAAAAACATGATATTATGTTTTATTGCGAAATTATAATTTCTCCATAACATGTCTATATACAATGCAACCTGTAATACGTATAAAAACAAAATGATACATACTATTAATCATTCCACAATCTGCATCCATATGCCAAAAATAAATAACATTAAATATCAAAATCCATACAAATCAACTATTGTCCAAACTAAAATAATAATTCCATACAAAATATATCATACAAAAATCAAAGCCCTTCGTATACAAAAAAATACATTTATTACCAAGCGAAATTACCATTTTGCATGGTACAAATTACCATCGTAATCTGTACCACAACAAAATGTGATATATGCACCCCGACAAAAGTTTTCTATGGATCATGACAAAACGTCCTATATGTATGCCGGCAAATGGTATATATGTATCACGACAGAAGGTGATCTATGTATCACGACGGTCATTATCTGTTGATTGCTAAAAGTTTTCTATATCAGTAATAATGAACTACACAAAAGCTGAGGACGACAAAAGTATTATATTAGTTCTACACAAAAGTGAAAATTCTTCTCCATACACTAATATGGATTATCCACAAGTCCACGCAACAAAGCTATCTACAAAGAAAAACAAAAAACGAAACATTAGAATTGGTTACAAAATATCAATTCAGTCAGCCATATGGAACATGTTTTAACATGCATTTAAGGTAGAACAATCGAGAAATGTCTTCTTGAAAATAAAAGAAAGTATATATATATGTATCATGCAATATTCATTCCAACCAACTGCACAAACAATGTAATATGTAATTTCTTCGTCCTATAAATATATAAAGACAATTATTAGAATATGTAGATGTTATTTTAATAAAGTTGTTGCTTTTTTAACTAAGTGTTGCAAGTTTTTCGACTAAGTGTAGGGCGTATTCGGGGGCTGTTATGAATTTTTACCCCCGGAAAGCCCTTTTTGGAGTAAGTTTAGGGCGTATTAGGCTCTAACTCCCACCCTACGGGTCCGAATTACGTTCCGTCAGATCTCACAAGTCCTATTTGTCATGACAAAGCTATCTATATGAGCTACACGGTCGTTCGGGGGCTGTTTTGAATTTTCGCCCCCGAAACGCCATTTTTCAACTAAGTTTAGGGCATTTTCGGCTCTAACTCCCAACCTACGGGTCCGAATTATGTTCCGTCAATTCTCACAAGTCCTATTTTTCATGGGGGAATTGTCCATGTGAGCCACATGGTCGTTCGGGGGCTGTTTTGAATTGTCGCCCCCGAAACGCCATTTTTCGACTAAGTTTAGGACGTTTTCTGCTCTAACTCCCAACCTACGCATCCGAATTACGTTCCGTCAGTTCTCACAAGTCCTATTCGTCATGGCGATGCTATCCGTATGACTCACACAGTGGTTCGGGGGCTGTTTTGAATTTTCGCCTCCGGAAATCCCTTTTTCGACTAAGTTTAGGGTTTATTCGACTCTAACTCTCAACCTACAAGTCTGAATTACATCCCGTCAGTTATCAGAAGTCCTATTTGCCATTGGGAAGCTGCCTGTGAGAGCCACATGGTGGTTCGGGGGCTGTTTCGAATTTTCTCTCCCGAAAGCCCTATTTCGACTAAGTTTAGATCGTGTTCAGCTATAACTATGGTAAAGCCATAAACATTCCTAGTGGGCTGATTGAGTGCCAAATGAGAAGTTAATGCATGTGAAATCTGATTCAAAATTTCTGAAAGAAAATTTTCATTCTCCAAGTTAAGGGAGCTCCTAGTTGGTAGTAAAAGCTATAGAAAAAGAGCACCACATAAACAGACAGCTAAATGATTTCTTATCAGAAAGTTGGCTAAGATAAAGTAAAAAGTGATTTTAGTTCAAATAAGAATCTTAAAGGAATTATAAAAATAACCAAAACTGACCCAAAAACGCTAAAGAAAGTTGTCAAAGTAAATAGATAAGTTTGAGTAAAAATGAACACATGCACGCGTGCACAGATTAACTACATGGACCAAACACGTGACAAAGTACATAAACTATCTTAAAAGGCTTCAAAATTGCATATGGTTTATGAAAGATTAATCACAAGGACCAAACATGTGTCGAAGTATCACATAAACTAACTAGCTAATAACAACTATCTTCATTTTCATTTCTCCTTCACAATGTTTAAGATGATGCAGTTGAAACTTTCATTAAGTAACCAAAGTATAAGGTTCTTTCTGTGCCACTAATGTTGATTTCCAGTTCCACAGCAAAAACTCATCTTTAAACCATAAGGATGCTCGACCTCCTAATACTTGCATTGCTATGATTAATAACAAAAAATTACCAAAAAGATGTATAATTATCTGCACAAAAATAAGGAAAAGATTTCCCCACCTTTATATTTGAACAAGGCAACTTTACGATAATTGTTTCCCTTCATCCTTTCTATATATACGTTGAAGTTCATGAGTAGCAGCTAGGAATGATTCTGAAGCAAAAAAAAAAAAAAAGTGCATGTGAGCAGGAAGGCATTGTATCAAAACATATTGAACTGTCACTCACTGGTAACTAAACCAAATAACTTGAATTACCTTTCCAAAGACGGAAAGATTTGTGTATGTTGTTTAACAGTGGGCACATTTTCCTCATATCCACTTTAGGCTAAAGCTGGATGGCAACCAGTAAGCAAAGTTGGAGCATTCAAATGCAATAGAGGGGACTCAAAAACCTAGTGGATTCTATTAAAAAAACAATGGTACGTTGCGAATAAAATCAGGTTTCTCTATGTATAACACGCGTAAATCTGAGATTAATTAAGTCTCCTAATCAACCTTATGTATTCCTCTACTTCACTTGTATTCTGTGAAATGACAAAATGATTGGATCATTTCTTACCAAATGACTTGTGTATGTTGCTCATTAATTTAGGGCCACATACATTATATATTAAACATTTGTATTTACACACACAACATTATTATACATATCCACACAGCATTATATATATACACACACACATTCACCTGCATATATGACACATCATGTTTGAAATTTATCATAAATCCTTGAGCTCTTTAACTTTGGGGATTCAGTCAAACCATCCTTAAGTAAAAAAATAAAATCCAAAATGAAACAATAGAAAGTTATAAATAATCAAAATTAGAGAAGAAAAAAAAAAAGACAAGATAATCACTGGAAATTCCACATCATAAGTTTATGATGAAAGCAAATTTGAGTTTCTCACTCAAATCACCATCTCTAATACATATAAATATATACCAACATCAAGAGTTGGCAAAAGGATCATTATTCCAATTAGTTAGTTACATGAATTATGCAGAAGATTGTTTTTATGTTGAGTAAATAGCAATTTTGGCTTTCCACAGCCACCGACTACTCTCGACACTCTTAGGAATTTTGTTTGAAGGGGTCATTCAATTCCCCCCCCCCCCCCTTCCCAAGTTAGAATTATATCAAACTAACCTCAAATAGATGAAATTATTCATAAAATAAAAATTCTTTCAGCTCAATGGGGTCACAGTACACCAAGCATGGCCCCTAAAATTATTTCAGCTCAATGGGATCACAGTAGAGTAGTTAGTCATCTATCATGCATCAAATTTAATTTTGAACTTTCACATGAATGATTGACAAATCAAGGCGATTATCTTTGCTTACTCACAATGAAAATGTAGATATTCGACAATCCATTGTCTTCGAATACAAAAATCCAACTGACAAAACCTTATTTAATTATCTTTTCTATTCTTCAGTTTAGATGGTAAGGGCAACAAATTCTTTTCCAAAAAGATTTAATTTCCAACCAAAGAGGAACAAATCCTACAAGTAAAAACCTCAATCAAATCCTTTCATACAATTTCAAACTTTAAGGTTTCAAATTCCCATGGGAATTGCTAAGAAAGCAGAGGAATGTGAACCAAACAAATTTTACTCAAACGAATCTTCATCAATCTTCAAAGGGTGAAAAAACTAATTTCTCCTAAGTAATACTAAAGTTTTCAATCACTTTTTTCAGCAACATACCCAAGGAGGCCACATTTAAATACCCAAACAGTAAACCCCCCCCCCCCCCCCTCCCCCCCCCCAAAAAAAAAAAAACTTAAATCCAAGTACTTAAATCCCTACATCTCTTCATCAACCCAGTAATGCGTCCACAGTTCTACATATAACATAAAATCAAAACATAGAAGGAAAAAAAATGAACATAATAAAGATTAACTACGCAGGTAGGGATGGAATAAGTCTAGGTTGCAAGGTATGTACATAAAAAAAATTGAGTTAGTTTGGTACATGAAGAGAAGTATGTCATAAAGAGAAAAATAAATAAATCTAACAAGCATTTAAAAAAAAAAAAAAAAATTTGAACTATTCATTAGATCCCAAATTAGACCAGTTTTAAGAATTTTATTCATTGATATAAACAAGTAAATAAAAAGCAAAAAATAAAAGGTAGGGAGCAACACTTAGAATTCTTATAATGAATGCCAAAGCTCATCAGCAGAAATTGTGGGCAACACAAGAAAAAAAAAATGCATAGATGTGATGTGATAAAATACACAAACTTTAAAATAAACAATGCATAAGTCGTTGGATTGACCACAAATGGCAATAACATAAGATTAAACAGACAAAGAACTTCAGAGCAGTAGTTGGATTGACCATATATGTCAATAACACTATCTCATAAACACCATTAGCTCCATTACCCCTTGAAGAAAACAGCTCAAAAAAATAAAAAACTGGTAAATAGAATTGTTGAATTGAAGATGGATATTGCTAAACTAAGTAAAGAACTGGACAAACAATATGTTTGGGTAATCTAACAAATAACATACAGATTGGACAAACCTCTAATGACATCTTGAGAGATTAGAACTCAAGTTCAAGTATTTACAGTTCACCCAACCTCTTGACTAATTTTGTTTAGTAGACTTAAACAACAGCTATGAGGGGAAAAAGGGGAAGACAAGGATACTGTTAATGATTGTTTGAGTAGTTGAATGACGAGCTAGATGGCTCTAAACTATGAAGTTATTTGTAAAGTAATTATGCCATTGGTCCAACTTACCCATAAGCCATTGTATTTTGAAACTCCAAAACAAATATTCATTAATGTTGCTCTTGTCCTTTCCAAAATGGTAATTGTTCTCCCTCTTTCTCTCTCTCACATTGTTTTTCCTCCTTTTTTTACTGTTAATTTTTTAACTCTCTTTCTTCCCTTTATTCACCATTATTTCTAATAAACTGGTAATCCTGTAATACATGTTTTGCACAGGAGATTAGAATCAATTTCTCTGTTATTTAATCTTTTGTTTAATTGATGGATCCTTTTCATGTTATTCATTTTGCTGAATTTTTTTTTCCTATTCTTAATCAAAGGCCTAAAATTGTTAGTTTCTCATGAATAAATGGTTATTTATTTAAGTCAATTTGGATGTGAATGAGAGTGAAGGTCTATTGATTAGTTCTAGATAAGAATTCCTATATTAAGTTGACATTTTCTCTATTCCTTTGATCTTATACAAAAATTTCACAGCTAGCTTAATATAAGACTTAGAAACTTCTCACATTATAACTAATGACATTTTACTATTCTTGTTTTGGCTTAAAAGGCTTTAGTATATATATTTGAAGTTTACATGTGTCATGAGATTTTAATAACTTTATAGTTTAAGAAGCATGGTTGTGGTGGTTATTTATGACTCTACAGTCATCTTGTTAATGTAGCTAAATTCTTTAAGCAATGTTCAACTTTTATAAATAGAACATAAGGATAAAAGGAGTGAGAGGAAGTCACAATAGACTATATAGTCTATTATTTTTTATACAATCATAAATTTTTATTCTCATCTCATGATTTCAAATTCATTTGAAAAATTATATTTATAATCTTTGCATTTTGCGCATTGTGTAATTTTAGCACCTGTAATTTCAATTAGATCGATTTTGACCATTAATTTTAAATTTTGTGTTAATTTTGATCAAATTGATAACACCGATTACGTTTTAATCAATCGAAAAACACTAACAACTTAATCAATGAGACAAAATCATGAATCCTGAGTCAATTGAGCCAATTGAAATTATAAAGACTGAAATTATAAATATCAAAATGACATAAGGACCGGAATATAAAAAATATCAACGTGATTTACACAATTAATTATTATTATAACTTTAGAGGAATACTCAAATATTTCATCAATATACTTGAGATGAATATAAAACTACTATTTTCATGTGCTTTTTCCTATCCTAAGCATAATTTAATATGCATTAACATATTAATGCGTATATTTAAAGTGTTTTTGAATAAAAGACTTGTAGAAAGAGTTAGATTAAAGATTTGAAGAAGAATTTGGAAGGCAAGGAAAACCAAAAAACAAATTTGACAGAAATATCCTACTAATCTAACTCTTAATATTTGGGAGGCACGGAAAGCCAAAAAACATATTTTCTCATGCCTACACTAAATGATTTCTATTTTTTATTAATCAAGAATAGGATGGTAGAATTTGTAAAAATCTGCTAGTGGATCAACAAATTAGCAAAGCAAATCCAATTAAGCTGCTAGTGAAACATATATATATAGAGAGAGATATGTTTCATTGAACCCATAAACAGAGAAATAAAGTTATGCTCGCTATTATGCAATTAAGAAAAAGCTTATCTGATGAATGCTAAAAGTCATTTTTTTTTTTTAGTTTTATATTGAAGGGTAAATATGTGTAATCGAGTTCATCTCCTATTATAACTATCAAACAACTCACTCGCGCTATTTTAATTGACACAATCCCATCATTATGGATGCTTAACATCCATGCCTTGGTAAAATTCTATGCAGATAACAGAAACTTTAAAGAAAAATATCGGAACTTTGAAAAGCACATTTCCAATTTTTCTTCTATTATGTTTTTTTAATCAATCCCAAACTTTCAGACCACACTGGAGTCATCACTGCCCATTGAATTTGTTAAATAAATTGGTAAGGTAGGGTCATGTTTTGCATAATTTGTTAAAAAAAAAATCTGCTAGTGAAACATATATATATAGAGAGAGAGAGAGAAAGCATACGTAAGCCGGAGCATCAATGGAGTCTCTTCTCGGCGATGAAGCCTCTGGATCTCGCGGCAGTGGCCGTGGATCTGTGAAGATCGATAGAGGAGGGGGAGGCGGCGGCGTGAAAAGAGGGCAGCAACGGAGGTGGTAGCGGCCGCAGTAGTGATCGCAACAGTCACGATGGCGATGGTGGAGGAGGAGGAGGAGGTGCTCCGGTTGCCGACGAACGTGAGGAGGAGCGGCGGCGAGATGCCGACGTAACGGGACTCCTTCGCCCCCCTCATCTTCTCTTCTTCTTTTCACCTACCCTAATATTTTATTGGTGAGGTATTGATCCCCATCCGTTGGTTCTTCAAGTGATCGATCTTAGCCATTCATTTTACATCCTTGTTTAACTTATTTTCCCCGACTAAAACATAGCTTTGTCGTTAATTAAGTAAGGAGCCCGCCAAAATTTCAAAATCTTTCTTTGAAAATTTTAATTTCAATTAGCGACTAAACATTTTAGTCGGAAAGAGTTAGCTAAAGGCGACTAAAATAATTTTTTGTCGCTGAAAGTAAGTTTTTGGTGACTGAAACTTTAGTCGCCAAAGAGAAAAAATAATTTTTTTATTTTTCATTCGGCGACTAAATATTTTAGTAGCCAAAAATCAGTATATGGCGACTAAATTTTTTTTTTGTCGCTGAAAGTAAGTTTTTGGCAACTAAAACTTTAGTCGCTAAAAAGAAAAAATGATTCTTTTATTTTCCATTCGGCGACTAAATTTTTTTTTGTCACTGAAAGTAAGTTTTTTGAGACTAAAACTTTAGTCGCCAAAGAGAAAAAATAATTTTTTTATTTTCCATTTGGCAACTAAATATTTTAGTAGCCAAAAGTCAATAAACAGCGACTAAGTTTTTTTTTTTTTTTTGTCGCCAATTTTGGCATTTTTAGCGATGAAATTTTTTTTTTGTCGCCAATAATGAATATACCCCGACTAAAAAAAATTAGTAGCTAAATATTTTACTTTTGGCGACTAAAAAAAATGTTGGTCACCAATACCATAACTTTTGGCGACTAAATTTTTTTTAGTTACCAATTTTGATCGCCAAAGGTGCATTTTGTTGTAGTGGGTATTTTTGGTAATCTACAATTACAACGGATTATTTTATTTTTTATTTATATACAGTTGAGGGGCGACTACTTTTATGTCTTTATTGTGTAAACTTATTAGAGCAAACTTCACTTTACTTTGGATCATGTGTAGTTTACTCCCCTTAACACTTGAAAATGACCATATAACCCCTTTATTATTTGTGAACTGAAGTGCATTATTTGGCCCGTTAACGATTTAATGAAAAAGACTAAAATATCCATACATACATATATATAAGTAATTTAAGTGTGTTACGGATATTTTTGTCATTTGTATGGAAGGCACAGTGCACTTTAATCCTCTGTGATTTATTCTATGCGCGATTTACCCCATTGAAATTTGAAAATGAGCTTATAACCCCCTTATGTCTGTCACGTGTTTTACACTTGCTGTTAAGTTGGACGGAATATTTAACGGTGCACTTTAGTCTATAAACCATGAGGGAGTTATGTAGTCATTTCCAAACATTAAGGGAGTAAACTGCATATGATCCAAACTGTAGGGAGACAAAGTGAAATTTATCCTTATGGATGAAATCTTAATTTGAAAATAAATTACCTAAATCTAATATTCATAACGCGTAGGGTTTTCGTATTTTTATTCTTTTCTGTTTTTTCCTATCATGTTGATTATATGATTAGATGTTATGAAGATGTTACGGATTCATAACAGTCAGTCATCTGGCTATGTGATTATATTTTGTTTTAAGAGAGAATCCATTTTTTGTGGAGACAGAGTTGGTTGGTTGAGAACATTAGTTTGATTAATAAAATAAAACTTTTTGCTTCATAATTAATGTCTAAAAGTTGCAATAATATTGCGAATAAAACTACTGATTTAACATTTTATTGATTAATTTGGTAGAGGTAACTTGCCACTTGTGATAAAAAGAGAATAATTTGTGAATTATGGAGTTCTCTGTCGAGACATGTCGGATAATTGATTCAAAGTGTTGCATTTGGAAACTTTATTCTTTGTAATTTAACAATTAATTCTTGTAATATATTTAGTGGGACATTTTTCTAGAATTCCATCTTGATCACAAAGGTTATTTTGGGAATTTTAAGCACATGCATTCTGCACAGTACAAAACATCTTAATTCACACTACTTTTTCGTTTGAATACTAACTATCAGACAAGAATTCATATGATTCATATATTAATTACTGAGGAAAAACTTTACTTAGGTTTTGTTTGGAAAATAGATTGGCTTTTTGACTATATAATTTGGGGTTAAAAGTCTTGTTTGAGTTGAACTTTTTGACTTTTGTGAGAAATAAAATAAAATAATTATGATTTGAATGTGACATTTTATCTTATTAATTTTTTAATTTATTTTGTCTTTTTATGATTATTTTAGCCAACCCAACCAATATGCCAAACGAGAGCTTAGTACTTTACATCATAGAGTTTTTGTTTGGTAGTTAATATTTGAACAATTGATTATTATTTAGTAGTTAATTTTTTTTATAATGAAAAAAAATTATGTGAACTGAGAAAATGGATGGTGTGTAGATAAAAGCTTTCATGCATTTGTGGAGTTTCACTGCTGACACAACTTTTTTAGTTCCAATATCAATTATCAAACAAAAATTAATGGTTTGGTTATCAACAAATAAAAAATCATGATTCAAATATCAACTAACGAACCAAAAGTATTGCCAAGTCATGAGTTTTTATTTGGTAGTTGATATTTGAATAATTAATTTTTATTCAATAATCATATTTGAACGAAAAGAATGGTTTGAATTGATAAATCACGTGTATGCAAATAGAAGCCCCCATGCATTTTATCTTTTTGAGATAGTAAGGGGGAAAAATGACAAAACTAAGCAAACAACAAAAAATCTATATTTTTTAATATTTTTTTTTAGTTTCCAATATTTATAAGGAAATAAAGTACAAACTGTCACATAAATTGTAAAGTCTTGATTAGCCATTCCATACATATAGAGTGGCAGTCTGGCTCTTATAAAACATAGTCACCGAACTTAGAAAAAGAAAAAAGGAAAGAAAAGAAAAGAGCCCTTAATACCACCTTACTTTGAACATGGTATTAGGACTCAGTGAGTATGACCATGACACAAAAACGAACATGAACACAAATACATAACGTAGGCTGGTTTGAGGGTACTAGAGCCATATAGCTCCAGCATCAATGAGCTTTTGTTTTAGAGACCCCTCAACATGAAGAGATATGATATCTTTTGATGAGCCCACAAATTTCCCACCTATAAAAATTGCTGGGACTGAGGGTTGGCAACCTAGTCTTTGCAGCGCACGCTCCATGTCTCGCCCACTTGCATCGCGGTCAAGCTCATGAATTGCCGGGCTTGCACCAAGTTCACGAAACAGTGCCTCAATGCTATGGCACATGCAACATGAGCTCTTGGTGAAGATCACCGCAGCCTTCTTTGATGCCAAGTCTCTAACTCTATCCATTTTTGAGAGTGTTGATGTTCAGAAACAGAGAAATTTCACAAATGCAATGCACGGAGAACAGAGAAATTTCACTAAAGCCAAGTGAGTCTAATGCTTGCTTATCTATGTTGGACTTTGAGCTTTCATCACCTCTTATTTATAGGTGCATTTGAAAGTAGTGGGAATGAATTGTTTAAACCAACAAAAACAAATAAAAAAAAGAAAAACATATAAAAGAAAGTTACTCAAGATATTTGTTTGGATAAGAAAAAAAAAATGTCCATGGTGATTTGCTTGATAATGACTCCTTGTGCTATAAACAAGTTGACACCTAGTGTATCATCCATAGCGATAATCTACATTGCTTAGAATGTTCGTACATCTGAAACAGTGTTAAAATTTTAAGTATATGAAGCAATATTAGAGCACGTATGATTGAATAAACAACAATTTGAAAGGGTTCGAAGAGGATATATTCTTCTAGCTTTGTATGAAAAACACTTTCTTGTGAGGCAACTTTCGGAAAGGAACCATTATTAATATAATTACATATACTGAACTATACAAACATGCTCTTGATGATGATATCAATGAACCCTATTTTGCGTTTAAACTTCCTGGAAATTCTTCTCATAACCTTCTAATTAAATAGAATTATTGCTATATAGAAAATTCTTGCCATGCTCGTCGGTTAAGAGTGGATATATAATTTGATTCATACCATTATTTTGGTTCTTTTATTTTATTTTTTTTGCTTTTAATATTTTGTCATTATCCTAGTAGGATCCTTGGGCTGATGTGGAATAGATACGAGTCTATCCAATTCTTTCACTTTCTTCGATTGGTCGCCCTGTGTGAAAAATTATGTCACCCAAAAAGAAACCCAAGTAAAAGAATAACAGAATTAAGAAATTAGTATATCATTACTGTAAACAGCATGTCTTTTTGCAGCATATATAAACACAAAATGTAAGGATCGAATTTCCATTTTAATTAATATCTTTAAATCAATAGGTGGATTTCAAAATGAGTACTCCGGAATTACAGTCACATGGTATTTCATGATATTATGATTAGTGGAGAATACGTGGTATTATAATTTTGTGTTAATGATTGACGAATTCGAATATGAAGAAACATGATGAATGATAATTAGTGTAAGAGTATAAATACGTGATACTCCACGACGAATACCAAATAATTTTTTTTCAAAATGATATGGCTGTGTTTTAATTTTTTTATTTTTTTATTATTATTATTTTTTTTTAATTTTTTGGGTATGCATTTAATGTGTAGGACATTTCATTGTCCTGCTGGGATGTTAAAACTTGTTTTCTTGATTTAAGTGAATTATTGTGTTTTCCAACAAAAAATTAAAATAAAATAAAATAAAAAACCTTAGATTATTATGTCACCAATGGAATATCTGATCTAAATGAATCTTCATCTCTCTTCTGACTTTTAGCTATTTTTGATATGCAAGAATCATTGTACTAGAATCCAAGAATTTATCGTCACTGTTGGGAATACATAGACGGTGAGCACAATGGAATATAGTTTTTTTTTTTTTTTAATTGATTCTTATAAATCACAATGGAATTTACAAAATTTGTAATTGATTCTCATAAATCCAACATCTTGTTTAAACAACATACATAGAATGAGATTGGATTAATATCTCAAAGGCAAATTCCAATCTCTCAAGTTGTACCTTCAAATCCAATCCTCAAGCCATTCAACCGTTCGTTCGGTCCTCAAGAATATTGTCATAAAAGCGAAATTGATTCTTATCTACTTGTTCAGCGCGCCATTCGTACATAATTTTCTTAATCACTTCATTCCAATAAAATGCTACTGGCAGGTAAGGCATTTTCAAAATGACAACACGCTTATAAGCGTATTAATTCCCTCCATCTTACATGAAGTCTTTTCTCTCGAGAATAAACAAAACCGTGAGAGGGGACAAAATCCGTCCCTCAACCCCAAAGTGTACAATGTCTATAGGGGCTATGCTTATAAGGTGGAAGTGGAAGTCCCTCCCAGACGATGTGGGATATTGTCCTCATTAGACGCTATTTATACTCGTTAATTATATTCTAGGAAGCACGGATACAGATACGGGATACGGGTACGATACGATATGGATACGGTGATACGGCAAAATGTGAAAAATTAGGATACGCGTACGACTGTGATACATTCGTAAAAAATATTATTTTTATAATTTTTAGTAATGTAGTATGTACACAAATAAAACCAAAAGCAAAAGAGGCCACCAGAAAGTAACTTTCATAGTGCGAAATCAAGATGATCTATTCTTTTAACAAATTGAGAGGAATTAAAAATGTAATTCTAGGAATTGATAGAAGCCCTTTCTTTCTTTCTTTTTCTTTTTTTTTTTTTTTTTTTGGGTACATCAAAATATAAAAACAAAAGCAGAAATTACACCCTGTTTCCCTCTTCAGAGAGGTACATAATATTTGCAACTAGAAGGTGCCGGATTTCCGCTGGTGGGGTATTAACAATTAGAAGGTCAGTTAGTTGTTGATTTTCTCCTAGTTTTGCCAAAGCATCAGTACATATGTTGGCTTCCCTCTAGATGTGCTGAATTGAGCAATCACAGCCTCTCATGATAATGCATGCATCCTCCACAATGTCTCTAAAAGGACATCTCTTGCCTAGGTCTTCACTCAACAATTGCACTACTTGCTCCGCATCTGTTTCTATGATTACTTGGTTCATACCTCGCTGGAGTACAATTGTGAGGCCCTTGTAGACAGCCCAAAGTTCCGCTTCAAGATTGGTGCTGATCTCAAGTCTCCCATAATAGCCGCTAATTCACGTTCCTTTCTCATCCCAAAATAGACCACCAAAACCTCCACCTCTTCCATTCCGCCGAGTGCTACCATCCGTATTAAGCTTAATTTTTCCTGTACTTGGACAAGACCACACATTTAGACTTTTAGATTTGAAAGGAGTTGTGATAGCTAAATTGAAAGCTTGAAAGATTTCCTTAGAGTAGTCAGATTTGGTTTTCACACTCTTATAAATGTTTGTGGATTTATTTTCAAAAACCATTTTGTTTTGATTTTTCCAAATAATCCAGGTTGTGATGAGGAACAACGGAGGTTGCTTGTTATTCCTTTTCACATTCCGAATAATCCATTCTTTCCAAGGTAAATGTAGCATATAAGAGTACCAGTCCCTATTGAATATTTGACACCAAACCTGCATAGCTTTTGGACAAAGCCTTAACAAGTGATTTATGTCCTCCACACCCTCACAGCAAGGGCATTTCGAATCTATTGCAAGACCCCTTAAATTCCTCAAATGATCGTTATCAGCGCCCCTGTAGTTCCATATCAGCAGATCCATTGATGATATTTGAAAGGTTGGCCAATCTGCTGACTTAGAGAGTCCCAGTAAGCTTCTCGCTTTGTTCTGGTCTAACTCCATTACTTTCGCTGGTTTCACAAGTAACAAATGCTTCACATTTTGCGAGTCTATCTCCCACAAAGTTTGAATCAGAAACTTCACTTTTTCTAGCCACCAATCTATTCTGACGTGGTGATATACTTCTTTCTCGAGTTCTAAAAATAGTAGAGTCTTGAACTGATCCACTAGATGCTCTATCATTAAAATGTTCTTTACAATTTCCTCCATTAGCTCTTTCCACCTGTGTTTCGCTAGCCTCTGGTTGTTTACCTCCTCTGGCTTTCGATCGATTTGGTGAGAGTTTACTGACCAACGTTACAGTTGAGCTCCTGGAGATAGAGGGAGGCTTAGTAACATTTGAAATGTTAGGGTTTCCTTGATTACAAGCTTTACCTGGGTTGATGATCGATGCTGCTTGTTGGGTAGTGGGTTGATTGGCCTGATAGGTCGCTTCTGTTCCTTCTGCCCCATGTTGAGCAACTGGCCCTATATCCTATCCATGATCCTTCATGGGTTTGGCTAGGTCCACATCCATTACTGGAGAGAGTTGTAGAGGTGTCTTTGGTGATCTCCTAGGTTGGTCATTAGGAGTGAGACTTATATCAGTACTATGGCCCATATCCAGGTCCACATACGTCCTCTGGGCTCCACTGCTTCGTTGGGTTGCACTACTTTCTCCATGTTCTTTATCCAATTGTAGGACTTCAAATCTGTTGCCCTTTTGAAGATGGGCCTTTTGTTTATGTTTTCCTTGTTAAAATTTTCTTTTACTTTGGGCTATGGTCCACGGCCCATATCCATTTGTCTCTTCCTCAATGCATATGTACTTATTCTTATGTCCATTGGGCCTTGATGTTGTTGGCCCAGTATCAGTTCCAGGTTTGGTAACGGTCTCATTTTGTTTCATCTTCTCCGGTTGTATCATCGAAAATTTAGGGCACTTGTCTTTCTGGTGACCAACTCAGCCACATACAAAACACAAAGTATGTAAATGTTCATATTCCACCACATAATGATATCGCCCAATAGTGAGGTGCGAAATAAGCAGTTTACGAAGGTCCATTTCAACTCAAACCCTTGCGTATTTTCCTCGTGCTGCCATGACAGTATTAATGTCAACCTTTAAAGGATTACCAAGCACCTTCGAGATATGGTAGAGAACCTTTTCATCATAATACTCAATAGGGAGGTTTGGGAACCTGACCCAGATTGCGGTTGTGTCCGCCTCCGCCTCCACCTCCGTCTCCGCCTTGTTAGATTTAAAATCAGCTTGCTATTTACAGACTGTTACGTATCGATCCAACACGATCCATGGTCCCCCTGTGAAAACCTTAGAGTAGTCCTCCATCATTTCAAATTTTACTATGAAGAATTCATTTCCAATATCCAAAGTTTCAAAGCCTGGTTGTAAATTCCACAGCTTTCACATTCTATTGACAAACAGGTTATAACCAATATTCCTTCCCAAAAGTCTCACAATGAGACATTTTTTCCATGGTTCTCTAACTTTCTTAAGGAGACCGGTAGGAATTTTAATAACCAGATTCGAGGCAGTCCGTTTAACCTCCACATCTGCCTCTATATGTTCATCGTTTCCATTTCCTCATCGGAAGAGAAATAGGCCGCCTCACAATCGAAACTACGTTCTCGTTCAGTTTCATTAAATTTAGATCACAAGATAGCTTGTTTGAAAGATCGATGAGTTTCCCTAGTTGACTCGGTGTCCCTATCTTTGGGATTTTTTCGTCCTTCAGCTGGCTCCACCATTTGCTCATCTTGGTGTTCAGTAGGGTTATCGTACGTCCCCTGCAGTTCTTCATCAAAATATTCTGTTGCTTTAACCTTTTTCTTGCTCCGATCAAGATGATCTTGCTTCTTTGTGGATGTGCCATGGTTGCCAAGTTCACTTTCAACGATCATTTTTCAGAATAGTTTTTCCCTAACAGTTATCAAAACAGTCAGTTTCTACTTGCATGCAAAAACTGTTCAGCCCTCTAAACAAACACCTTGCATGCAAAAACCTTCCCTATTACAAAGACAAGAAAAATCAACATGCTTGGTTGAGACACAACAAAAACCAAAAAATAAAAACAAAATCTAAAAAATCCATTAAAAAAAACAGGGGCAACAAGTTCTTCTTTACCAATCAATATATAACCATAAATAAAACCTAGCATTTATTTATATATAACTTTAAACCATTGTATGTGTGTAACATAATTTTATAATACCAAATTGTAGCATTCATTAGGGTTCAATCAAACAGTGAAAAAAATCACTAACAACATTATAATATGCCTCCATTTTCAAAACTCAAAGTAGAGAGAGAGAGAGAGAAAGATCGAGCGACAGAGAGAGAGAGCGAGAGAGAATGAGAGTGAGAGTGATGAACCTTGATCGATGACGAGGATGAGGACGGTGACAACGACTTGCTGCTGTTTGTGATTCAGAGACGACGACTCTCTTGTTGCTGCTCAACAACTCTCTAATTGTTGTTTGATGACTCCTCTAGGTAGGGTTTGTTTGATTTTTTTTGTTTTATTTTAGATATAGTTTTGTTATTTTACACTTTGACCCCAATTATAAGTTTCAAAATTATTTTTTCACCCCGTCGTATCCCAAAAGTATCCCAAGCGTAACCTTGAAGTATCCTCGCGTATCCCAAACGTATCTGAAATTCAAAAAATTTAAAAAAAAAAAATAAGATACTTCTTTGTCGTATCTGATATGTATCCCGCCGTATCGGACGCGTATCCGTATCTGATACGCGTAAAGGGGCCGTTTCGGAGTATCCGTGCTTCCTAGATTATATTATTTGTTTAAAATATATGTTGTATGTTGTATTTGGGTTAAATATTATTTAAACGAAAGTTACTGTGTTATATCTGATTTTATGTAAATATTTTTAAAATTTTACTATTCACGTTTTTGAAAAATTTGGCTGATCACTATTCATCTTTTGACAAATTTGATATTGATTGGTTGTATTCCTTTGACAAATTTGATATTGATTGGTTGTATTCCTTTGACAAATTTGATATTAATTGTTGTATTCTTTTGATAAATGTGATATTGGTAGATTGTCATCTTTTGACAAATTTGATGGGTTATCTTATTTTGACAAAATTGATATACCCACATGGGATGGTAGGTTATTTTTATGTATTTAAAATTTCTACAATAATTATAAAAGAGAGAGATCTATTATAAATATTATTTAAAGAGATTTTACTATATATACAAATATTTTAATAGAAAAGTTATATGCAGTTACTGTGCATTTTTGTTATTTACAGGAGAAGTTTGAAATTTTTGGTGTTATTATTTGTCGAAAACGATGTTGACTATATTTTCAAATTCTTTCACCTACCAAATTTGAAAAGGAAACGTGCTCGTGCTTTGCGCCGTATGTTGTCTAAGGAGCGTTTGTCTTCTCCAATTTTTTCCGTGTTCACGTGATCCAACGTCAGCAAGGAGCGTTCTACCCCAATGGGTAGTATTATGTGTATATATAGAAGTGTTTTGGTTGGAGAAAAATAAGAAGTGTTGAAGAGAAAATTCTATGATATTGAAGTATTCTCAAAAATTGTGTTGTGTGCTTTCAGTGATTAATTATTTCTATTGAGAGAAAATTTGTTGAGATTTTGAGTTTTTATTGTAAAAGGGTCTTCTATCCCTTATTCTTATTTTTGTAAAAAGAGTGATAATTTTTGTGAGTAATTTTTGAGATAAAATCACTTGGTTGGAGTCATTGGGCTTAATCACCTATTGTAAAGGTTCACTAGCACTCGTAAAGCTAGTGGTGTTGTTACTATTTGAAGAATAGTAGAGAACTCTCAAGGAGGAACTTGAGGAGTAGACGTAAGCCTGGTTGTGTATAAATCTCCGAGTTTGCTTTCTCTTCCCTTTACTCATTTTATTTTTTATTACTCTCATATTTATTGTTCCGTATATTTATTTATCTATTTATTTATTTGGGCTAAAATTTTAGTTTGACAATTTATTTAAAATCCAATTCACCCCCTCTTGGGTTGCCTTTTGGGTTACAATACTCTCATTTTGAAACAAGAAGACATAAAAAACAAGCTCATACCTATTTGAGTTAGGCATTGCTATTGAAATCCAAAAATTAGACTCACTTTTCAAACTTAATGATATGACAATCAATTAAAATATATAAGACAGCCCTCTCTTCTCTTCTCTTCTCTCTCTCTCTCTCTCTCTCTCTCTCTCTCTCTCTCATATCTTCACTAATCATCAATCAATCTTCTCACTTAGAAAATTGGTCTAAGAAGTGGGCATGCATTTCATTTTTCATTTGAGTTATGCTTTTAAAAATTTACAAAAGGTAAGAAGACAATATGAAATGCAACTTCGCATAATACTCAAACTTTAGTCATGACACTCAAATTCAATTAATATAGGGGTTTAATTGACTCCTTAATTAGTAGCAATGTTTATTTCTCCAATTACATTAATTATAGGATTAAAGTACAAATTGATATTTCAAATTTAGCTTTAATTAGAACTCTTTTAATTCTCCTTAAACTTAATTGATTGAATTTCTATTACTCATGAGAGAGAGAGAGATCATTGACAGCAATGAGAGAAATGATTGAAGATCTAGGATTACGAAAAGGAGTTAGGTGTCATAGTGGTATGGGGGAAGGCTAGGGTATTACAATGGAGGTAATAGAGGAAATGAGTAAAGTGGAGGATGGACAAAGGGGATTGGAGAAGGGCTAAAAGTGGAAGTAGGGGTAGCGTGGAAAGGGGTTGTGGCAGGGTCATTGTCGGCTAAGAAAGGTAAAGGAGGAAAGGTCCGTGATTGAGAATGATAGGATAGGATGGTCGATGAGTTAGAAATAGTAAAGAATGGAGAAGAAAGAAAGAGGAAAGGAAGAGACGTGAATGGTCAAAAGCAAAATGAGTGGGTTAAAAAAAAAGTAATTATAATAATATTTTAAGTTTCCATATATATTGTCAATATATTTCTTTTCCATCATTTTCCTGCAAATTTTCCAAATTAATGCAACATGAATTTTGCTTTTCTCTCGAACAAAACTCGATCCATATTAACTCTTATTTAAAACTAGGGATGCAGCCCGACTCACTCGGGTCTAGACTGGGATCGAAACGCCATCAAGCCATACCTCGCAAAAAATCGGGCCAAGCTGGGTTAGCCCACTCACTCAAAATAGTAACCCAGGCCCAAGCCTAGACCCAGGGAGTACTCGGGCCTCGGGTGGGCTGGCGGGCTGGGCCACTGGGCTCAGGCTTAACTGTTTTTAATTTTTTTCTACAAAAATTTTATTTTTTCCCACAAAAATAGCTTGGAAAGGATAGTGGGCCTTGGGCTAAGCCTTGGAGTAAGTCAGTCGGTTGGGCTCCAAGTTGGGCCCCAAAACACTCGACCCAGGCCCAGGGTCACAGAATAGGCTTGGGCCAAACTGCAGGCAGGCTGCGGGTTGGTGGGCTGATTTTACACCTCTATCTAAAACAACTAATAAGAATAAGAAAAAGAAAAAGAAGACCGATTTGTGTGACAAAGTACATGAATCGATTCAGTCAAAATAACTTATAGTGTTGAAACGCATATAATGAAATAAAACCCGATCAGAGAAGTGAGATTGGGTTAAACCGCCATTCTAAAATTAAATATGAACTAGGCGATTTATTACTCTTCTATAAAATGCAAAACGTAATGCTTTGACTGTTAGGATTTTGGGAAATTTTAATACAACTTAATTGCTCGTCTCTTTTGATTGAACAATCGTGCTTCTCTCTCTCTCTCTCTCTCTCTCTCTCTCTCTCAATTCATTATCTGTATATGATTTGCATATGGGATTGACAATAAGTGTTGTATTAGATTCTTTGTTTAGTTGTTCTGTTCATGGTTCTCTACTTATATGCTATATGTGTGTGTTATTTTTATTTATTTTTTAATTTTTGTTTTGTATTTGGTTTCTAAATCTGTTTGAGTTAATTTGGAATGAATTAGGGCTTTAACCTATATTGAGTTTCTGGAAATGTTAAATTTGTATGAACTAGTTTACTGTTTCGTTTTGTTTGTTGTTGTTGATGTACTCAAACCCTAGTTAATTTCTTAGGAATTCGTAACTTAGTTTAAAATTTGGTGTCTTTTTTCAGATGGGTCTGCAAGATAAAATGTTGAGCTATGCTTTTTATTTTTATGAATTAATTAAACATGGATTTGATCAATGTTGGGTTTAAACACTCTGACATTTGCTTCTTCTTCTTCTTATTTTTTATTTTATTTTATTTTTCCAGCTTTTTATGATTTGCCAACAAAACTTTAATACTTCCAATGTAACTTAACTGGTTCTCATTTAATCTTTGGTTGTTGCAGGCTTAAGAAATTCTCTAAATGTGGTATCATTTGACTCAAGGTTGGCCTTGGTTATAAGATATAATCGAGTTTCATATTTTTAATTTAGTTTTTCTTCCAAGTTTAAAAATTGAACTTTGTATTGCAAGCTTGCTGGTAATTAAAAACTAATTATTTTCACCATGTTCCGATAATCATTGTTCTTAGATTTATGTTAAGCACTGAAACAAATGGACACACTAATATTTGGCATCATCTGGAATAACAAAAGTGTTAAAATGCAAATATGTGGTTATGTGAAAATTGGGTTGGATATGTTTTAGTTTAACGATTGGAAGTGGTTGTTCATGATATATTGTTTGATGCATCACTAAACATTTGATAGTGTGAACCCATTCATTTGTTTGTTAGAGTGGTTTATTGGTATTGTCATAATGGTCAGAATCTGCATAAATAGAAATTGTTGCATATGGAAGACTCAATAGAAATCTGCATCATAGTGTTTAATGAAATGCCAATACATTTGTTTTGTATGTTAGAACGGAACTTGATGGATAGCAAAGTTAAGATTGTAGCCTTATAGAAATATAGTCTACACTCTTCCATTTCGAGGTAATAGGTCAACTTAGAGCTAAGCAAGCTTGCAAAGCAATTGACACAAGAGCGTGAAATGTGAGATCATGACAGCATACAAATAAATAGTTTGGTATATAATAATGTTATAAGAGAATCTGTAATGCTTGAGCCCCACAAGTATGCATTACTCATTTAGAAGTGACCCGTAAATGCAATGAAGCTATATTGAATTTTATTCTGTGGGTTATAAATGGTTCACTGTTATATTTCACTTTATCATGTTTCTTATAATTAAGCATAAATTTCTTATCATTACCTACAAAGTGTCTCCTACCCTATTAGCCACCTTGATTTTCAGGGTTCCAAAATGGAGATCACCAAAGAACTACAAGAAAAGTAATTTGAAGAGATTCTAGAAAACATGCCTCAGAAGAAACAAGAAACTCGTGATGAAATGCTATCTAGGCACAGGTAATGTATCCTTGTCTAACTTGAGCCTGATGGAATCTAGAAAGAGGAAAATATTTTCTGTGACACGTAAAGATATTGCTAATAAGTGCCTAAGATTTTTTTTAAATATAAATAAAAAATTGTAAGCATAAACATTACCAACCAAGCTCACAGTGTTTATTATCTACAAGATCTAGCGATTCGTCTTCTTGAGTTATTTAATTTCGACTTTTCCTTTCCTTTTTTTGTTCTTCGATAATGATTTTATCACACGTGTAGGAAAGAAATTGCAATGAAGAAGACATCAACTAAAGGTAGTAAGGCTGAACAGAAAGCTAAAAAGAAAAAGATGGAAGAAGAGGTCTCTCAACTTTCTGCAAATCTCAAAGAAAGGCATGCTAAGAAACTAGCTTCTTTGGGCTATAGCAGTAGCAATGATGGCAGTAATAAGGGAAACCTCAACAATTTGGTGAAGGTTATAACTGGTGTTTCAGTTACCAATTGTTGGTGATAATTACAAATAAAACACCAGAAAATACAAATAATAAAAATTACAATAACTATTGAAAGGGCTAAGGCGCGGGAAATTCGCTCTCTTTAAGGAGATTCAAGCCCTCTGCGGTTAGGCAAAAAGCCTTACACCGGTGCAGCAGAAAAAACCTTGACTTGTCCCCCCAGGATACAACAGCCCGACTAAGTCGTATGGTTCTCCAATACTACACAATTGGTTAAACCCAAAGCTTCATCATATACACCATTTATTTCTTTGCCTGATAATCTCACACAAAAATAATAAAATAACAAACACTTCTTCTCGTTTTTTTAAGATAAGAGGTTAGCTCAATTTATAGGAGAGGAAACTTGGTGGCAAGAAAAGGGTTAACTTGGTGGGCAAGAAGACTTGGAGGAAAAGAAAAGACAAGAGTTACTTGGTAGGCAAGAATACTTGGAGGAAAAGAAAAGAGAACTTAGAGGGAAAGAAAATTTTCTTAAAGGCAAAGAAAGGTAGCTTGGAGAACAAGTTGCTTGGAGTCCAAACACACAATAGAATCTATAACACATTATAATATTAAAATATTGACTAACATTTCCCCACCTATTTTAATATTATAGGTAACAAAATCTGAGATTATTAGGCAAATAAGAATATTATGCATCATGGTAGGTGTGCTCTGCATTAAACCTCTATTAGTGAAACAATAATATCTATTCTAGAGCCAATAGTATGCTCAGCATTGAACTATGACTGCTTAAGGGAAATAAATAATTATTGCACACACATAATATTCTAGGTGTTCATATAAGCTTTAATAGCCAGCACATTACGAGCTTGTGCAATCCTAAGATTCATGAGTGTGTTTGAGAATCAGCCCAAATCTCATAGGTAGTGGCCCAACTACCACATTCACATAGGTGAATTCTGTCAAGGGTGCTCTTGTAACTATGACACCCCACTCAAAAGAGTTATAGAAATTTATCAAGAGTTTTTTTAATAACTCAACCTCTACAACATTACAGGATAAATGCACTTACATCATAGGGATGAGTAAAAATTAATTTAGTGCATTTCTCACAGCCATCATATGATCGTTCTTCTCATTGAACCTAGTTACAGGATCTCTAGTCCCTGGGTTAAGTATCCTCATACATGGCTCCTGCTATATTCAATGGGCTTCAACCCCATCCCCTTCGATGTATTCTAGATTTTATTTCTTGCTAAGGCCTTAGTTAATGGATCTACAAGATTATCACTAGATTTAATATAATCCACATTTATGATGCCATTATTCATATAAGATCTCACAGTACTGTGTTTTCTTCTAATAGGTCTGGATTTACTGTTATAATAACGGTTATTAACTCTACCAATTGTTGCGGTGTTATCACAATGAATCAATATAGGTGGAATCGATTTTTCCTAACAAGATATTTCATTTAACAAATCTCTCAACCAATTTGCTTCTTCACTAGCAGTAACTAAAGTAATAAGCTCAGCCTCCATTGTTGAATTGGTAATAATGGTTTGTTTTTTCGATTTCTAACTTATAGCACCACCTCCCAATGTAAATAAGTAACCAGTGGTTGATAATGAATCACCTGACAAGGTATTCTAATCGGCATCACTGTAACCTTCAAGTACTGCATGATACTTATTATAAAACAAGCCATATTTTATGGTACCAAATAAATATTTCATAATTTGCTCAATGGCTAGCCAATGATCACTGCCAGGCTTGCTAGTAAACCTGTTAAGTACTCCAACTGCATAGGCAATGTCAGGTCTAGTACAATCAGTCGTATAATGCAAGCTATCAATCATACTAGCATATTCCTTTTGATTAATTACATCTTCATCATTTTCAACAAGAAATAAGCGCACATGAGGATCAAAAGTAGTATGAACATGCTTGCACTTATAAAAATTATATTTTCTCAACATAATACAATTGATCAAGAAATATACCATCACAAGTTTTGGTAATTTTCATTCCCAAAATATAATTAACCTCACTAAGATCTTTCATATCAAAATGGCTACTAAGTATATTTTTAGTTTCCATGATAATATGCAAATTAGAGCCAAATATAAATAAATTATCCATATAGAGGCTAATAATGACATATGAATTTTCTTCAGATTTATAGTAGATGCATTTATCATATTCATTAGTTTTATAGCCATTCTCAATCATGCATGAATCAAATTTCTCATGCCATTGTTTAGGGGCCTATTTTAAGCCATATAGGGATTTAACTAGTTTACAGACTTTGCTTTCTTGAGCAGGTTCTACAAAACCTTCAGGTTGATCCATATAGATTTCTTTATCCAGGTCTCCATTTAAAAAGGCCGTTTTAACATTCATTTGATGAATTTTTTGATCATGAATTGCAGACACTGCACTTAATAATCTAATGGATGTAACTCCAGTAACTGAAGAAAATGTATTAAAAAAGTCGAGATCTGCTTGTTGTTTAAAACCTTTTGCAACAAGCCTTACTTTATATTTATTAATAGTTCCATCGGTTTAAGTTTTTTCCTCAAAATCCATTTACAGCCAATAGTTTTACAACTTGGTGGTAAGTCTACTAATGCCCAAGTTTTGTTGGATAATAATGATTCCATCTCATCATTTACAGCCTCATTCTAAAAAACAGAGTTAGGAAATGCCAAAACTTCTTGTAAAGTTAATGGAGTTTCCTCCACATTAAAAACATGATAATCAGGGTCAAAATCTTTTTCTAATCTGGCTTTTTTACTCCTTTTAGGTTCAAAAACTATAGTGTCTTGGTTTTGTAAAAGAGGAGTAGAGGAACCGGTTTCAGAAAAAATATTTTCTTAATAATGTTGACCCCCACTTTTTTAGATTTAAAAGGAAATTTTTCTTCATGAAAAATTGCATCACCTGATTTAAAAATTATTTTGTTTTCAATATCAAAAAATATATAGACTGTACTATTTATTGCATATCTAAGAAAAGTATAAGTGGCAGCTTTCACACCTAATTTAGGTCTTTTAGGGTCCACAAGTCTAACAAAAGCTAGACAACCTTAAATCCTTAAATATTCCAAATTTGGCTTATGTCCTTTCAAAAACTGAAAAGGTGTAACTTTTGTTTTTTTATGTGGCACTCTATTCATAACATAATATGCAGTTAAAATTGCTTCTCTCCACAAATTTAAAGGAGCACCTGCTTCAATTAGTGTTGCATTTGTTAAATCAGTTAAAGTTCTATTTTTCCTTTCTGCTATACCATTAGATGCAAGTGAATATGGTGGAATAGTTTCATGGATTATTTCCAAAGACTGAGCAAACGAGTTGAATCCAAAAGATTCATACTCCCCGACCTCTATCATTTCTATATCTTTTAATCTTTTTACCGAATTGATTTTCAACTTCAAGAATGAATTCTTTAAATTTTTCAAAAGCATCACTTTTATTTTTTAACAAGTAGACATAAGTGTATTTTGAAAAATCATCAATAAAAGTGATAAAATATCTATTTTCACTATGTGTTAAAATTCCTTCAAATTTACATAAATCAGTGTAAATTAATTCTAGCAATTCAGTATTTCTTACCACACTTTTATGAGGCCTTTTAGTTATTTTTGCTTGATTGCAAATTTTACATTTCTCAAAATTATTTGTTAGTTTGGGAATTAATCTTAAACTACTCATGACTCCCATATATCGATTATTCATATGACATAGACGAGCATGCCAAAAATTCATAGAAGACAACATGTAAATAGAAACATTTGCTTTCTTATTCTCAACATTTAATTTAAACATTCCATCACATGCATATCATTTTCCCACAAATATGTCTTTTTTAGTGATTACATATTGGTTAGATTCAATAGTTTGCTTGAAGTTAGTTTTGTTGAGCAAATAACTCGACATCAAATTTTTCATTATGGACGATGTGTACAACACATCTTTTAAAACAAGCACACGTCTAGAGGTAAATTTCAGCTCAACATCCCTACACCCGAGCACTTTGGTTAAACTGGAGTCACCAAACATAACAATATTCTCCTCATTAAAAGGAGTAAAATCTTTGAACCAATCTTTATCATAGCAGACAAGCCTGTTGGCACCAGAGTTTGCCCACCATCCTTCCACAGATTGAACTATAAAATAATCTGTAATCATAGCCACTAATGGTTCCTCGGTAACATTAGCCTGTGGTCGAGACTGTTATTATGAAATCTGCAAGTTCGAGCAATATGCCTACTTTTGTCCCACACAAAACATGTCACATTTGTCAAGTCTTGTGAGAGGGTTCTTGGTTCCATTTCTTTTGCCTCAAGTAATTTTTATTTTGTGGCCTTCCAGTATTTTTCCAAATTTTCTTAACTGGCTTCAAATGACTATTGTTATGAAATCGACCTTTAGGTAAAGTATTTCCGGAAGTTAAATTTACCTTTACAATAGAATGCTCTTGTGTCATGAGCCCATCTCGTTTTGTGGAATGCATCTTGTCCTCGTGCTTCCTCCTCCACCTGAATCCTTGTGATTAGAGTCTCCAAGGACGTCTCTTTTTGTTTGTGACGCATTGACTTCTGAAACTCCATCCAAGATGATAGTAGTTTGTTAATAATACCTGCCACAACCAGGTTGTCTCTAATTTTGATGCCTTCGGATCTAACTTCATCCACTAGCATCTGAAAATCTCAAACTTGCTCCACCACTGATTTTCTATCTATCATCTGATAGTGGAAAAAACAGCTTGCTGCAGATTTTTTAGCGCATGCCTCTTTAGTGTCATATTTATTTGTGCAAGGATTTCCAAATTTTCTTGACAGTGGTGTGAGTAGTATCATAATAATCATAAAATTAATCTGAAAGACAATTCAAAAGATAATACTGACATTTATACTCATCTGTGTTGTATTTCTCGATTTTTTCAAGATGAGTGGCATACTCCTCGTCGATCACCTCTTCAGTGGAGACTTTGTTCAAATTTTTCTAGGTTAGGATATAGGCCACCTTGAGGAGACTGAGGTAGAAAAGCACCTTACCTTTCAATCTCTTGAAATGGGCTTCCTTGAACCGGAAAGGCTTATTGAGATCACCTGTATTCTTGTTAGGCTTCTCCAATACTGGCTCCATGAATTTTACTGTTTGAATCTCCTTAAAATTGTTGGTGATAATTACAAATAAAACACCAGAAAATACAAATAATAAAAATTACAATAACTATTGAAAAGGCTGAGGCGCGGGAAATTCGCTATCTTTAAGGAGATTCAAGCCCTTTGCGGTTAGGTAAAGTCTCATACCGGTGCAGCAGAAAAAACCTTGACTTGTCCCCACCAGGATACAATAGTCCAACTAAGTCGTATGGTTCACCAATACTGCACAATTGGTTGAACCCAAAGTTTCATCACATACACCATTTATTTCTTTGCCTGATAATCTCACACAAAAATAATAAAATAACAAACACTTCGTCTCACTTTTTCAAGATAAGAGGTTAGCTCAATTTATAGGAGAGGAAACTTGGTGGGCAAGAAAATGGTTGACTTGGTGGGCAAGAAGACTTGGAGAAAAAGAAAAGACAAGAGTTACTTGGTGGGCAAGAATACTTGGAGGAGAAGAAAAGAGAACTTAGAGGCAAAGAAAATTTTCTTAGAGGAAAAAAAAGGTAGCTTAGAGAACAAGTTGCTTGGAGCCTAAGCACACAAAATAATCTATAACACATTATAATATTAAAATATCTGCTAACACAAAATAATCTATAACACATTATAATATTAAAATATCTCGTCAATGTCATTAGTGGTAAAGTTCTTGGTTAAGGCATATTTGAAAGTATAAGTAGGCTTAGTTTCTATATTTCTTCATTCTATCGAGCCTAGACCAGAAGTTTTGTACTCAAGTCAGATGCTGTAGTATGTTTGGGTTGGAGATCTTAAAAATGCCTGACTTTTGAGTTGATCTATGGAAGTATTATTTTTGGATGTGTGTTTGTGTATGCTTTTTTTATATTTGTTTCTTTCTTGTATTTAACAGGACTTAGGTTATATTTCGATCAATGATTCAAATACATGATAATGGATTCATTTCATTCTTATCTTTTCATTTACAAATGCCCATGAATGATAAATCATATATTGAACCCTGAATTTGAAAAATTGACCATGAATCTCTATGAGCTAAACAAAGTGTTAGTATTTTATAGATTATAATTGTTTGAAGTATCAGTTTTTTGAAGAAATCAAATTCTTTACGAGGGTAGCAAGTAAAGAAAGCTGGTCTAATTTTGGTAGCATATTAATGGCTGCTTCATTATGATTATGCATGTTAATGTTCCATTAGATGATAAGGACAGGCGCATTGATAGTTTGAAAATTCATAATTCTGCCTATCTATATCCTCTCATTTGTGGAGTTGTAGCATCTCTAATGGTTGGCGCCAAAATAACAATGTTAAAACTAAACTTTGACAGACGCATTGATGGTCTGAAAGTTGATAATCCTGCTTATCTATACCCTCTCATTTGTGGAGTTGTAACATCTCTAATGGTTGGTGCCAAAATAACAATGTTAAAACTAAAATTTGACATGTCACAATGTTAAGCAAAGTTGTGTGAAGAAGACAAATGATTTACAAGACATTAGTGACTTATTTTTAATTCCTCCAAAAACTGTTCTTTTAATGCTTATCTTTTCCCTCCAAAATCTCTCATTTATTCTTTAAATCTCATATATATTGTGGGGGGCATATTTTGTAAATGACAGCACGTGACTGAGGTTACGCCGACGTGTCAGCCAGAGTGCCACGTGACTTGGTTATGTGCGAGATGATCTCAGCTAGGCCGAGATTATCTTTGGAGATATCGGAATCCGATATGAGCAGATAAGGGACAAGAGTCCTAAAACAGGAGAGGATCTCAGTCTAAATATAGATAAAACTCTTAGGGAGTTTATCTTTATCTAACTGGGAGTACAAGATGAGTATTGAGCAAAAGTCCATTAAAGCTAAGCTTCTACAGGGATCAAGTTAGTTCTGGCTATAAAAGTAGGGCACCATCGTGGGTCTAAGGTATGTTTTTTACGCTCTATCTAGTGAGTTAAGTACTAATTGTTATCTTTGAGAGAGATTGATTACTGATTTGATCATCGGAGTGTCCCTAGGTGGACGAACCACCGCCGAATTATTATCTTTCTGTGACAGGTTGTTCGGGCTCAATCTATTCTGCCTGTGCTCTCCTGCTAAGTTTTCCTATTTGGTTGTATGGTCAAAAATCAACACCCATATATATATATATATATATCATAATCTGTTACAAGGGATAAACTACTTTCAGTGTTGTTCTAGATCTTCTTGGTATATTATGAGCTTGATGAAGTTGACTGTCCAGTTCATTGTTGGTAGGCCCATTGTGGATTTTATTTTAACAATTTGATTTGTTCATAATTCTGTTTAGGAAGTAAGATTTTAGCCTAATTTAGGTTAAAATTCATAAAAAGATAAAATAGATTAAGGGATTGTTTGAGATATCTTAAATAAGTGTATTTTTTTGACTTTTTGGACTAAAAAGTTGAGGAAAAAAAGATGATTGTTTGGGTTAATTTTTTGGCTTTTTACGAAAAAATATATATTAAAAAATTGTATAAATTAGTATATAGGAGAAGTTTGTGCATTGTAGGATGTACGGTAGGCAACACGGTTTGCAGGGTAGTATAGGATATGTTTGCCTCCTTTTCGAGCATTGAATTGGATAGTGTTGTTCGGCACGTGGGGACCCACCACGGGTCCCATTTTGTTAATCGAAACCGTTCAATGTGTAGAACTCATTGAGTGCTATATGCTCGTAAAAAATCAAATTGATCAGATATCGATAACTATCTGATTGGATTAATTTTTTGTCAACCATTAACTATAACACCATCCACTTTTTTATACAAAACTGATTTGATCATGTAGTTAGGGATATCCGATCAACGTGATTTTGTATAATATATAATACTCGACAAGTTCTACACATTGAATGATTCAGATTATCAAAATGGGACCCGTGATGGCCCCCACGAGCCGAACAGCACCATTTCGGGTTAATTTTTTTGTGCACCCCATGTTGTAAATTTATACCACTGACCATCACTTCAATATGTATGGCTTGTACCTGGTCATCACTGACATTACTTCACCACTGTGTATGCTTGTACTTGACGCCTGTGTAATTTATTTTTTTTACATATTTTTTTGATAAATAATAATAACTTTTTAACTTTTTTAATAACTTTTTAATTTTTTTGTCTTTTTTAATATATGCCAAACCAAGTCTAAAATAGTTAATAAGACAAAATGTCACATCAAATTCATAATTATTTCACTTTTTCTCTCACAAATATCATATCCCACTATAAAAAGATAATCAATTATCTTTCCAAATATAAAAATTTTAATCTATTAAAATAATTAAAAATTAAAATAACAACTTTCCGAACAGCCATAACGTGTCATTTACTGTTATGGTGCAATTTCAATAACATCAAAACCACATCTAATTGCACCGAAACGCACATTTTCTCACTTCTGGCGGGCCGGTGACGGGTCAAAGATGGGTGGATCGGCGTAGGTTCCGATTTATAAAAGCCAACCCGCCAGATCAACTGACCTGAAACCATTGGATTAAATCTATCAAAATAAATGTACACTCGCGCACACACAATCAATTCTCAAACAGCCCTAATTCACACCCCCAAAGCATCTCATTTCATTCATCTATTTCGTCTCCCTTGCTGCTCTTCTTCCTTACCTTGCCGATCGGCGCCACAGCGCCACTAGCCTTGCTTTCACCGCCGTTAGGCTTTCCGGCGCTGGTTCTCCACTCGCCGCTGGTGCTCTTCGCTCGCCGCCTCTAATCTCCACTCGCCGCCGCTGGTATGTAGCTCTCTCTTTATCCCACGATGCATCGATAGGTTTATTTGTAGTGTCTCTCTTTGTGTTATGTGTAGAGTATATATATATATATATATAAGACTGATTTTTCGGACTCCATTTTCGACCATGAACCCTTCTTCAGCTTCTCGGGATCAATGTCTATGGTTTTCATGGCCCGGAATGTCACATTTCAAACCAATGTTGCTTTCGTAATCACTACTCTTTGTGGGTTTTGTGTTGCATGTGGTTTTTGTGATCTGGGTCGTTCCCATTTCTTCGATTCACAGCCTCGTCATTCTGGGTTTGAGTGATTTTGTGGTTTTTGATTCGGGTCTGTAGAATTTAAACCCTTTGGTCATGTATTTACATTGAGAGCTCTCTTGGGTGGTTCTTTGATTTTGCCTTTCTGAGTGCATAATATTGTTGAAAATTAATTTATAAAAGATTTGTATTTTGTAATAGATAATGGACGAGGGAAATACAAGCGATGCATAATATTTTTTTTAGTATTTATTGCCCTTTTGTGTGTGTTGATAAATAGTATTTATTGCCTTGTTAAATTGTTATTGTATAATTTGCTTGGATTGTTGGATTTTTAGTTTATTAGTTTGTCAATGTTTAATGTTAGATTAGAGAAATGAACATCTATTTAAATTTTGACTATTTTAGTTAATTTATAAATTAGATATTTTTACTCTTTAATTCAAGTTTTATAATTTGACTTGTGTGTTTTTTATAAACCGCCAATCCGTCCAAACCGTCAAGCCAAAACCACCATTATTTGCAAATTGGATCGCCGGTTTTTGATTAAAAAAATGACAATTTCTAATGACACATTTATCAATCCGCCACCCACCGTGCGGTTTCTATTTTACTCTTAAACTGCACCAACTCGCACCGCGCACACCCCTAATTGTGAGGTGGTGGGGAATGAATTGGGTTCATCTTTGCAATTTGCAATCTTTGGCAGATTTTTTTTTTTTGGGGGGGGGCCATATTGTGATCATTATGGCTCAAACGCAGTGGCATTATTTTTGGAGGGGTTGAATTGAAGTGAATATGGAGGATCTGGTTGATTAATCAGGTCCTATTGTTTGGTTGCATTGTGCATCTCGACCCTTAAGATTGCTAACTTAGATTTAAATTCCCATTCTTTGTGTTTGCTGATGGATTATGTTCAAGATATAGTAGTTATAAATAAACTAAGTATGACATTAATGATTTAGTACAACAAAAAGGAAAAATACACCTTAAAAACACAAGTATTTCTCATCAAACCTCTACACATAAAAAAGAGGCTTGAGATGTAAAAACTAGGTAAACAACGCCTATTCTCATTCAGTACAAAACCAAAAATATGTACTAGTTTGGCATCCTAAATAAATATAGCTTTAGCATTTTTGAGCAATTGGACTAGCTTGCCTTGGATATGGAGGCTCATGATCTCGTTAGAACTGCCAATCTTAACTTTGCTATCCATCTAGTTCCGTTCTAACATACAAAACGAATGTATTGGCATTTCATTAAACACTAAGGTTGCGTTTGGTAGACCTTTCTAACTATGATTTGAGAGTAGGAGTTGTATTTTGAGTTTGTGAGTTTTGGAATTATGATTTGAGTGTGGAAAATTTGTTTGGTGAAAGAGTTTTGAATTGAGTGGGGAATTTTTGATGTAACATTTGATATTTGATACAAAAACTTACAACTCATAGTCAAACATAAAACTCAAAATTCTATTAAAACACATAAATTTTTTTTTTTTAAAATTCGGAAAATATTTTTTTCTAATATATAAAAATTAAAATGTCAAAAAAAAAAAAAAAAATTTCACTGTTCCGGTCAACCGGCCTAACGACCGGTGGGACATTCGGTGGGACGTCTGGTTATGCCAAATTTAAAAAAAAAAAATTTGAAAATCGAGCCTCGCACATAGAGTTTTTTGTAGAGTTGTGGAAAATTAATTCCAAAGCTGTATCCAAACACATATTGGAACGTAGGGGTAGAATCAATGTTTGGAAATCGTTCCAAACACAGCCTAATTCTTTGAGTTTTCCATATGCAGCAATTTCTATTGATGCAGATTCTAACCATCATTAAAATACCAATGAACCACTTTAACAAACAAATGAATGGGTTTACACTATCAAATGTTTAGTGGAACATCAAACAATATATCATGAACAACCACTTCCAATCGTCAAAGTTAAACACATCCAACCCAATTTCTTTGAGTAGGGGTAGAATCAACGTTTGGAAACCGTTCCAAACACAGCCTAATTCTTTGAGTTTTCCATATATAGCAATTTCTATTGATGCAGATTCTAACCATCATTAAAATACCAATGAACCACTTTAACAAACAAATGAATGGGTTTACACTATCAAATGTTTAGTGGCACATCAAACAATATATCATGAACAACTACTTCCAATCGTCAAAGTTAAACACATCCAACCCAATTTTCACATAACCACATATTTGGCATTTTAATACTTTCTGCTATTCCAAATGATGCCAGATATTAGTGTGTCTAGTATGTCCATTTGTTTCAGTGGTCAACATAAATCTCACAACAATGATTGTTAGAACATGGTGAAAATGGTTAGTTTTTTGGAAAGAAAAACTAAATTAAAAATGTGAAAGTCAGTTATATCTTATAACCAAGGCCAACCCTGAGTCAAATGATATCACATTTAGAGAATTTCTTAAGCCCACAACAACCAAAGATTAAATGGGAATCAGTTAAAGGTACACTTCAGGTTATTTTGGAAGTTTAAAGTTTTATTGGCAAATCATAATAAGCTGAAGAAAAAAAATAAATAAAAATAAAATTGTAGTGTTTAAACCCTATATTGATCAATTCCATGTTTAATTAATTCATAAGAATAAAAAGCATAGCTAAACATTTTATCATGCTGATCCACTTGAAAAAAGGCTGAAATTTTAAAATAAGCTATGAATTCCTAAGAAAATAACTAGGGTTTCAATAGCATAACTTCGACATCAACAACAACAAACAAAACGGAACACTAAATTGGGCCATACAAATTTAACATTTGCAGAAACTCAACATTGCTTAAAGTCCTAATTCATTCTAAATAAATTAACTCAAATAGAATTAGAAGCAAAATACCCAAAAAAAATAAAAAAAATTTATCATATAATTAGCTATGAAGCATAGGTATGGGTACGAGTACTGGTACAATATGAGTACACCGATATGGTAAAATTTAAAAAAAAGTAGAGTACGGGTAAGACTTGATACGCTTGTAAAAAAAAAAAAAATATTTTTAATTTAGAGTAATGCAAAAATTAATTAAATGGTTTAATTTGTTAATATTCAACTTACAATTAACATTTAATGCCAAAAGTAAAGACATAAATCAAAATTAAAAATCAATATATTAAATTACTTACAAACCATAGTTTAATTTTAAAAACATGCAAAGCATAAAACTAAAAATAAAGAAGTCCTACTGAAAGGAGTTTTATCTCTATAGTAAAAGAACATATTATTTCAACTGAGGTACGGTATGGCTTGGTTTTATAATAGGTACATCTGGGTACATCAAAAATTAAGAAGAAAAAATTTGGATACATGTTTTGTGTACCCAGTACGTATATAGAAGTACCATATAAGGTACCATATGTCGGTAAGTATTCGGTACGGGTACAACATATTTTTCGAAGTACCCATGCTTCATGGATAAGTAGAGAAGCATGAATAGAACAACTAAACAAAGAATCTGATACAACACTTATTATCAATCCCATATGCTATAAAGAATTTAGAGAGAGAGACCTACAGAGGAAAGCATGATTGTTCCGCCAAAAGGGACAAGCAATTGAGCTGTATTAAAATTTTTCAAAAAACCCTAGCAGTCTAGCATTACCCTTTGCATTATATAGAAAAGTAATAAATCACTCGGCTCATGTTTAAATTATAGAATGGTGGTTTAATTCCAATCTCACTTCTTTGATCAGGTTATATTGTGATATGGGTTTCAACACTAAAAGTTATTTTGATTGAACCGGTTCATGTACTTGATCGTACAAATCGGTCTTTTTTTCTTTTCTTATTAGTTGTTTTAGGGTTGTAAAATTGGCCCACAAGCTTGCAGCCCACCCGAAGCTTGCCAGTGGTCTGGAGCGGCCCGGCCCGCCCAAGCTTGAGCCCAGTCTGTGACCTTGGGCTTGAGCCGTGTGTTTTTGGGGCTTGGCCCGACCTGGAGCCTGGCACACCAGCCTACTCAAGGCCCACTCTAAGGCCCGGCCCTCCCGAGGCCCACTATCATTCCCAAGCTATTTTTGTGGAGAAAAAATAAAATTTTAGTAAAAAAAAAAAAAAAGGGTCAGGCCCAACCCAAGCCCGAGCCTAGGTGGCCCGGCCCGCCTAAGACCGACTACCCCCTGGGTTTGGGCTTAGGCTTAGGCTTAGGCTTGGACCTGGACCTGGGCCATGATTTTGCACAAGTGGGCAGACTTCACCGGGCCCGATTTTGGCGAGAGCCCATTAGGCCCGATGGTGGGTTGGGCCACTCTGGACCGCGGGCAAGCTTTGGGTTCATTGCTGGCCGATTTTACACCCCTAAAGCAACTAATAAAAAAAGAAAAAAAAAAGACCGGTTTGTGCGACCATCGAACCGGTTCAGTCAAAGTAACTTCAATTGTTGAAACCCATATATAATAAAATAAAACCCAATCAGAGAAGTGAGATTGGGTTAAACCATCATTCTAAAATTTAAACATGAATAGGGCGATTTATTACTCTTCTACATAATGCAAAGTGTAATGCTAGACTGCTAGGGTTTTTGAAAAATTTTAATACAACATTGCTCGTCTCTTTTGGCCGAACAATCGTGCTTTCCTCTTCACGTCTCTCTCTCTAAATTCATTATTTGTATATGATTAACATATGAGATTGATAATAAATGTTGTATCAGATTCTTTGTTTAATTGTTCTGTTCATGTTTCCCTTACATGATATATATATATATATATTTTTGAGTTAATTTGGAATGAATTAGCACTTTAAGCAATGTTGAGTTTCTAGAAATGTTAAATTTGTATGGCCCATTTTAGTGTTTCATTTTGTTTGTTGTTGTTGATGTCAAAGTTATGCTACTGAAACCCTAGTTATTTTCTTATGATTTCTTAGCCTATTTTAAAATTTAAGTCTTTTTTTCAAGTGGGTCTACATGATAAAATGTTGAGCTATGCTTTTTATTTTTACGAATTAATTAAACATGAAATTGATCAATGTGAGGTTTAAACACTCTTGTTTGTTTGCTTGTTCCCCAGCCCCCCCCCCCCCCCCCCCCCCCCCCCCCACCACCAAGTTTTTTATGATTTGCCAGTACAACTTTAAAACTTCCAAAGTAACCTGAAGTGTACCTTTAATCTTTGGTTGACGTTGGCTTAAAAAATTCTCTAAATGTGGTATCATTTGACTCAGGGTTGGCCTTGATTATAAGATATAGCTGAGTTTCATATTTTTAATTTAGTTTTTCTTTCCAAGTGTAAAAATTGAACTTTGTATTGTAAGCGTTCTAGTAATTAAAAACTAACCATTTTCATCATGTTCCGATATTCATTGTTGTGAGATTTGTGTTAAATACTAAAACAAATGGACACACAAGACACACTAATATTTGGCATCATGTGGAATAGTAGAAAGTATTAAAATGCAAATATATGGTTATGTGAAAATTGGGTTGGATGTGTTTAAGTTTGACGATTGGAAGTGGTTGTTCATGATATATTGTTTGATACGCAACTAAACATTTGATAGTGTAAACCCATTCATTTGTTTGTTAAAGTGGTTCATTGGTATTGTCATGATGGTCAGAATCTGCATCAATAGAAATTGCTGTATATGGAAAACTGAAAGAAATAGTGTTTAATGAAATGCCAATACATTCGTTTTGTATGTTTGAATGGAACTAGATGGATAGCAAAGTTAAGATTGTAGCCTTATAGAAATATAGTCTGCACTCTTCCTTTTTGAGGTAATAGGTCAACTTAGACCCAAGCAAGCTTGCAAAGCAATTGAGGCGAGAGCATGAAATATGAGATCATAACTGACAGCCTACAAAACAGTTTGGTATATAATAGTGTTATAAGAGAATCTGTAGTGCTTGAGCCCCACAGGTATACCTTACTCATTTAGAAGTGACATGAAGGTATACTTAATTTTATTCTGTGGGTAATAAATGGTTCACTGTTATATTTCACTTTTTCGTGTTGCTTATAATTGAGCATAAATTTATTATCATTACCTACAAAGTGCCTCCTACTCTATTAGCCACCTTGTTTTTCAGGGTTCCCAAATGGAGGGCACCGAAGAACTACCGGAAAAGCAGTCTGAAGAGATTCAGAAAACATGCCTCAGAAGAACCAAGAAACTCGTGATGAAATGCTATCAAGGCACAGGTAATGTATCCCTGTCTAACCTGAGCCTGATGGAATCTAGAAAGGTGATAATATTTTGTGAATATTGCTAACAAGTGCCTAAGATTTTTGTAAATATAAATAGAAAATTGGAAGCATAAACAGTATACAAGATCTAGCGATTCGTCTTCTTGAGTTATTTAATTTGACTTTTCCTTTCCTTTTTTTTTTGTTCTTCGATAATGATTTTATCACACGCGCAGGAAAGAAATTTCCCAGCTGCAGGACAAAGAAATTGCACTGAAGAAGGCAGCAGCTAAAGGTAGTAAGGCTGAACAGAAAGCTAAGAAGAAACAGGTGGAAGAAGAGGTCTCTCAACTTTCTGCAAATCTCAAAGAAAGACATGCTGAGGAACTTGCTTCTTTGGGCTATAGCAGTAGTAATGATGGCAATAATAAGGGAAACCTCGACAATTTGGTGAAGGCTATAGCTGGGGTTTCTGTTGCCAATCAAGCCGAACATTCAAAGCCCAGTAAGAGCGTTAAGAGGCGTGAAAAAAGAGCTCAGCAAGAAGCGGCCAGAGAACAGAAAATACAAGAAGAGCAGAGCAACATTGTCAGTGATCGTATTATTGAAAACGAAAAGTTGGAAAAAAAGCTTGAACCCCTCGGATTGACAATCAATGAAATAAAGCCAGATGGGCATTGCATGTACCGAGCCGTTGAGGACCAGCTGGCCCTTCTCTCGGGAGGCTCTTCTCCTTATACTTACCAAGAGCTTAGAGAAATGGTGGCTGCTTATATGAGGAAACATGCATCTGATTTTCTCCCATTTTTCCTCTCGGAGAATATGACAGATGGTGAATATTCTGACAATTCGCTTACGCAGAGGTTTGAGGATTACTGTAGAGAAGTAGAGTCGACGGCAGCATGGGGAGGACAACTAGAGCTTGGTGCTTTGACTCATTGCCTAAAGCAACGTATCAAAATATTTTCAGGATCGTTCCCCGATGTGGAGATGGGGAAGGAGTACAAGTCCAACAGCGGGGCTGGATCGTCTAATCCAGGTATTATGTTATCATACCATAGGCATGCATTTGGGCTCGGCGAGCATTATAATTCTGTGGTCCCTAGTTTAACCCAACAGGCATAATGATAACATATGTGAAATTTTACTGTGTTTTATGCAATGTCGTTGTGAGCTTGTCTTAAGTTAAAAGTACAGTTGTTAAATTTTTAATGCGATCGAGACTTGTTAATACTATGTCTCGTCAATGTCACTAGTGGTAAAGTTCTTGGTTAAGGCATATTTGAAACTATAAGTAGGCGGAGTTTCTATATTTCTTCGTTCTACTGAGCCTAGACAAGTAGTTTTGTGCTTAAGTCAGATGGTATAGTACGTCTGAATTGGAGATCTTAAAAATGCCTGACTTTTGGGTGGATCTATGGAAGCATTATTTTTGGATGCGTGTTTGTGTATGTTTTTTTTTTATATTTGTTTCTTGTATTAACAGGACTTAGGTTGTATCTCGATCAATGATTTAAATACATGATAATGGATTCATTGAGGTTCATTTCATTATCGTCTCATCTTTTCATTTACAAATGCCCATGAATGATAAATCATATATCAAACCCTGAATTTGAAAATTTGACGATAAATCTGAGTTAAACAGTGTTAGTATTTTATAGATTATGATTGTTTGATGTATCAGTTTTGTCTGATTGTTTTGAAGAAATCAAATTCTTTACAAGGGTAGGAAGTAAAGAAAGATGGTCTAATTTTGGTAGCATATTAATGGCTGCTTCATTATGATTATGCAATGTTCCATTAGATGAAATAAGGAAAGACGCATTGATGGTCCGAAAATTGATAATCCTGCCAATCTATATCCTCTCCTTTGTGGAATGGTAACATCTCTAATGGTTGGTGCCAAAATAACAATGTTAAAATGAAACTTTGACATGTTACAGTGTTAAACAAAGTTGTGTGAAGAAGACAAATGATTTACAAGACAATAGTGACTCATATTTAATTCCTCAAAAACTATTCTCTTAGCACACATCTTTTCCCTCCAAATTCTCTCATTTATTCTCTAAATCTCATATATATATATATATATCATAATCTGCTACGAGGGATGAACTACTTTCAGTGTTATGTTGTGTTGTGGTATATATTCCGATGGTGGGACGTGGACAATGGGCATCTAGATCTTCTTGGCATATTATGAGCTTGATGAAGTTGACTGTCCAGTTCACCGTTGGTGGGTCCATTGTGGATTCTATTTTAACAATTTGGTTTGTTCATAATTTTGATTTCTACGTATATATCTTTTAAACAAATAAACGATAATTATAACCATGTGTGTCATCTACTGTTGTGGTCCAATTTTTCATGGAATGTGTGGTCTGAAATTGTGAAAGCATTTGGTAGAGTTTTAGAATTATGATTTAATAATAGAGTTATATTTTGAGTTTGTGAGTTTTAGAATTATGATTTGAAAAGAAAAAATTTGTTTGGTTATGAATTTTGAAAAGAACTTTGAATTTTTGAAATTAGAAAAGTGTTTGATTCAAAAACTTACCATTCATGATTAAACACACAATTCAAAATTCTATTTGAAATTTATGAAAAATTTAGAAAAATTTCAAAAATATTTTTTATTTAAAATATATAAATAACAGGTGTCAATTGCTACCAAAAAAAAAAACGACAACAACAACAATAACAAAAAATACTGTTCTGGTCAACCGGTCAGACGCCTGATAGAATGACCGGATAGACGTATTTTTAAAAGTGAGTATGAAATTAATTTTTGAAAATTCTAATCAAACACAGTACTCAAACGTGTGGAATCACAATTTCAAAGTTCTACCACACAATTTCGAAGTTCTACCAAACACATTGTGGCCGTTATGGCTCAAACGCAATGCCGTTGTCTTCAGAAGGGTTAAAGCAAATATGGAGGATCCAGTTGATTTAATAAGGTTCTGTTGTTTGGTTGCATTGTGCATCTCGACCCTTAAGATTGCTAACTTCGATTCAAATTCCCATTCTTTGTGTCTGCTGATGGATTAATGTAACATATCGGTTATAAATGACCTAAGTATGACATTAATGATTTAGTACAACAAAAAAGAAAAATACACCTTAAAAACACAAGAAATTCTTCTCATCAGACCTCTCCACACAAAAAAGAGGCTTGAGATGTTAAAACTATAGCTAAACAAAGCCTATTCTCATTCACTACAAAACCAAAAATAGAAATTAGTTTGGCATCCATATATAAATATAGCTTTAGCATTTTTGAGCAATTGGACTAGCTTGCCTCGGATATGGAGGCTCATGATCTCGTTAGAACCACCAACAAACTCTCCCCCTATGAACACAACCGGAACACTCGGTCGACTGCCTAATGACAACAACTCCCTTTCCAGTTGTCAAGGGCGGACCTAGGGCTGGGCATAGGTGGCTGCAGCCCAGCTCAAAATTTTAAAAATCTATAGAATTTTTTTTCCCCACCAAACCTAGCCTCCCAACCTAGTCCCAAATAAGGGCCAATAGTTTTTTTGTTTGTTTTTTAAATAGGTACCCCAATAGCTACCCAATACTTACCAAAAAAAATAGATAGGCAGGCCAATAGGTTTGTATTTGTTTAAAGAACAAATCTTCCAAAACAATCCTCACATCTTTCAATAGATAGGAAGCAGCCCTCTCTTCGTCTTTTCCGTCGTCTCTAGTAGCCTACAACAACTCAACTTTCCTAACATTTTTTGTAAATGTAATTAACCAATTATATTATTTCGTTGGTTGAGAATGGAATTGATTAACAATGGTTTTAAAATTTTGTCTTTATGCAACAAATGTTATATTACTCTTAGTTTTTTTATGATGCTGCCTTGTTCAATGTTCTATATTGCTCTTAGTTTTTTAACTTTGAAATATGTTAAAACTGTCATTCGCAATTCAACGGGGGATGAATTTCTTGCCGATTGCTTGTCTTTCTACCTTGAATGAAACCTTGCATTGAAAATTGATCTAGATTTTGTGATCGATGAATTCGAATATTTAGAGACTCGTCGAGTACAACTTAATTAGATTGTTTCTAATCAATAAATTTAGATATTAATTTAGATTATATTATTAAATTCTCTTTTTTCTTACGTAGTTATACTTAAAATATATTTTACAATTTTACCTTAATATTAGCCCATCCCATCGACGAATCTTGGGTCCGCCTTTGCCAGTTGTCATCCATAAGGAAGGTCATCAAGCTCATAAATAGTAGGACTCGTCCCAAAACCATATATTAGTGCCTTGACTGTGAGACAAATGCAACAACCACTTTTGCCGAAGATCACCACCGGCTTTTCAGCTCCCAAACCGACACAGTTGCCATTGTTGGGAAGAAGTTGGATGAGTATGTTGGGCAATCTTCACTATATTTAAACGATTTAATTCTATTGTGTACAAAACAACAATTAGAATTTAAAGAAATAAAGAAAAGGAGAGAATTTTGTTTGATTACAAAAATCAAACTCGAAATAAAAATAAATAAATAAAAACAGATTTTATTTTGTTACAAAAACAAAATTAAAATCTGATTTAAATAACAACAATAACATAAAGAATTAATTAAATAACTTACTTGATTTAATTTCTTCGAATTATAATCTGATCAAGTCCAGTGTTTAACACTGTGTCCTTAAGACAGATTCGTCCTCTCCACGGTGCTTTCAGAATGTGGACGTCTATCTCCCAGGATAAAATGATCTACTACAAACAATAGCAGCACTACAAATTGTTTGCCTAACGAACACACTAAGTGTTTATACTCTCTGTGACAAGAAAATAATGCAGCAAAATGAAGAGGATGTTTGCAGAATTATGAAGGACGAAAATTAAAGATTACTAAATCCAAATGAGGGCTGTCCTATTTATAGATGGAATGGTGGCTCTTGGTTTTGAATTGAACAGGTATGATACCTGTTGGTTTTGTATTCAAACAGATTTGAATCTGTTGGGTTACAATTCAAACAGATAACAAAAACGGGAAGGGCCTTGTTTGGGTGTGCAATAATACCAAACTAGTTTATTTCGGGAAGGGCCCTGTTTGGATGTACAGAAAAAACCAAACCCAGTTTCTTTCTGTTTGAAAACGGGAAGGGCCCTGTTTGGATGAACAAAAAATCCAAACCAGTTTATTTGAATTAAATTCAAATGTTTTTGGCCCAAAAAGATTAGTATTGTTCCGAACAAGCCCAACCCAACCTCACACCTAAGCCCGCCCGACCGGACGGACGGCGGCGGCGGCGCGCGCGTGTGTGGTGGTTTTTTGGGTCCAATGGGTCTAGCCCATTTTGCCCATAACCTCTCCCTCTAAAACACTTGGGTACCCCTTGGGGCACACCCCAAGTACCAAACCCAAGCCTTATAAACCCTTTCAAAACCTCCCACCAAATCAATGTGGGACAAGCCTTATTCATGCAATAAGGAATTTTCACCAAAACTCCATTTCCATGGAGCACACTTTGGCTTCAATTTCCTATTCACTCGGTAATGGTTTTAAGCAACCAAATATACCACGTGAATCACAACGCGGCATAGAACGCGTTACCACTTTGACCCGTGTAAAACGACGCACGGGGCCCACCTAAAAATTAGACCAAACTTAGGATAAAATTCTAGTTTTACCCAGAATTTATAACCATTTCCAACAATCCCCCACATGAATGGAATTTGATGACAACGGAAATGCAACAAAATGCAGATTTATCGAAAGAGTATAAGTCGAAAATATCTTGCATCAGGATAGGTAGTTTTCGGCCTTGAACCTTCCCTAGTGATAACCTATCGGACTTACTGGCTAACCAATGGACGCGATGCCTTGAATTGTTCAGCCGTTTGTGTAAGCCAAGACAATAGATTTCACACAAAATATTTTCTAACACATCGTGGTTCTCACTGTTGTGTTCATTTTGGCCTTGAACGCACCTGGTTTTCATAAGTGTTTCTAGAGAATGTAGCCTCTTTCATTCTCATAGAACCGGCCCCAGTTCAACACTTATATAGGTGATTCTTATTGTGAGTATCTCCTTATACTCATCTTGATTTTATGCCTTAATCAAGATATAAGTAATCATTAAAAGCAAAGCTTATCCTTATGCCCCTGCATACAACATATGTTGCAGATATCACTCTCACCATAGGAATGGGTAGGGAATTTGAATCCCTTGGTGATTTCTGGCGAGCCATACATAACTTAGTTGTCCCTTTGAACTTAGTTCTTGGGATCTCCAGTCATATAAGTAGGGTTACCATTATGACGACTCTTATGTAATAGGCTTTAATCCCATCCCCTTCGATGAACTATACACTAGCTCTTTTGTCAAACCTTTTGTTAACGGATCCGCAATATTCTCTTTAGATGTTATATAATCTATGGAGATTATTCCGTTTGACAACAATTGCCGTACGGTATTATGTCGACGACGAATATGTCGTGACTTACCGTTATACATATGATTCTGTGCCCTACCTATGGCAGATTGTCTATCACAATGAATGCAAATAGCTGGCACAGGTTTTGGCCACATTGGAATATCTTCTAAGAAGTGACGAAGCCATTCTGCTTCTTCACCTGCTTTGTCTAAAGCAATGAACTCAGATTCCATTGTGGATCGTGCGATGCAAGTTTGTTTCGTGGACTTCCAAGAAACAGCAGCGCCTCCTAGAGTAAAGACATATCCACTAGTGGATTTTGAATCTTTAGTATCCGATATCCAATTGGCATCACAATAACCTTCGAGTACTGCTGGATATCGAGTAAAGTCCAAACCATGATCACGAGTGAATCTTAGATAAGAACTCGAATGATCGCTTTCCAATGGTCTTTTCCAGGGTTACTAGTGTACCTACTCAATTTACTGATAGCATAAGCTATATCAGGACGAGTACAATTCATTAGGTACATTAGGCTTCCAATGATTTGGGAGTATTTTAACTGAGACACTGCATCACCTTTATTTTTCGATAAATAAAGACTGATGTCTACAGGTGTTCTAGCTAAATTCAAATCATCCTTGATAAAATTATCAAGAATTTTCTCAATATAATGAGATTGAGATAATGCATATCCGTCAGATGTTTTAGTTATTTTCATTCCTAATATAACATCTGCGACCCCCATATCTTTCATATCAAATCTTTTGTTAAGCATTTGCTTAGTTGATTTGATCATGTTTTGACTACTTCCAATGATAAGCATGTCATCCACATAAAGACAAACTATGACATAGCCTTGGTCAGTGTTTTTAACATAGACACATTTGTCACATTCGTTTATCTTAAACCCATTAGTAAGCATTGCATGATCAAATTTTTCATGCCATTGCTTAGGTGCTTGTTTTAATCCATAAAGGGATTTTACAAGTCGACAAACTTTCTTTTCTTGTCTTGATACAACAAACCCTTCGGGTTGTTCCATATAGATCTCTTCATTTAGATCACCGTTTAAGACAGCTGTCTTAACATCCATTTGATGGATTTCTAATTTTAAACAACGCTGCTATAGCAATGAGCATGCGAATGGATGTTATTCTTGTCACAGGGGAATATGTGTCAAAATAGTCCAGACCTTCCTTTTGTCTGTAACCTTTAACTACAAATCTTGCTTCATACTTGTCAATTGAACCATCTGCTTTCATTTTTCTCTTGAATATCCATTTATATCCAAGAGGTTTAGAACCTGGTGGAAGATCCACCAATTCCCAAGTATGATTTTGCATAATGGATTCAATTTCATTATTAACAGCCTCTTTCCACAAAGGTGCTTCAGGACCTGTCATTGCTGCCTTAAAGCTTTGAGATTCATTTTCTAACAAGTATGTCAGAAAATCTAGACCAAAGGATTTTGATGTTCTCGCTCTCTTACTCCTTCTTGGTTCATCATCAGTTAAATCCTGTTGGTTGAGACCATTACTAGTCTCTTGTGTTTGTTTGTCATTAGTCTCTTGACTTTGTGTACAATCATAAGTTCTTTTCTGTGAACTTAATTCCTGTCCTTTCTTGTAAGGAAAGACATGTTCAAAAAACACAGCATTCCTTGACTCTATAATAGTGTTCACATTTATATCAGGTATTTCTGATTTATAAGTCAGAAACCGATATGCACTACTATTCTGAGCATAACCAATAAACACACAATCTACTGTTTTTGGTCCAATCTTAGTCTTTTTAGGAACAGGAACTTCAACTTTTGCCAAACACCCCCACACTTTCAAGTATTTGTAGGAAGGTGGTCGACCTTTCCACAATTCATAAAGAATGCTTTTGGTTCTCTTGTGGGGTATTCTATTAAGAACATAATTAGCAGACAATATTGCTTCCCCCCACAAGTTCTGTGGTAAGCCTGAATTTAGTAACATGCCATTCATCATTTGTTGTCTATGATGTGCTTGATTCATAAATTCCAAATCCAAAAATCCAATTGATTGTATACATTCTTGCAACTCATTTATAAATAAATGTCACTGTCATAAAAATATTTGTGACAGAAGAAAAATAAATCATCTCAACTAATGCAAAAGATACACCCCCATATTAAGAAAATGGTTTATGGTTTAACAATTTCTACTACGCAAGTAAAATCAACATCTCATGTCACATAATTCAAAATAAACCAATAATCAGCATAAAAGATTTCTTAAATTACTTCCCAATTAAACGGAACAATATAATTACATACATCTACATGTTTAAATTTCTCTGGTGTTTAAACACCCATTCAAACTTGATTAGAAATATTCAAATTAACCTACTTATGTCCAAAGTCGACATAACAAATTATCATTCCAAATCACTTGAAATTATTGTTAAGAAATAACTAGAGTTGATATCATACATGCATATCAAACGCATCAACTAAAAATAATGAATTAACAAAATAAATTAATCATGCATGATCCTATCACTTGCATCATGAAATAAAAGGATTCTCAACTCATAAATAAAATCCAACGCATTTAAACTTTAAACTTCAAAATGACAAAATATACCTTCATTTAATAAGTTTGGTTTGTACATAAATAAACAAATTAAATATGCATTAAAATGTTCTTGTGAATATATATATATATATTTTCCGACTCAAGTGCAGAAACAATTCAAGACTATGAAACCACATTGTAATAAAAATAAAATTAGTTTGTAAAACTAATATTTTACTCTAGAAACAAATTCTTCCATGTATACTCACGATGAACTATGAGAAAGTCAAAAGAATTAACACCTTTTCACAAAGGGTTCAAAAATAAGTGGTCTACCAAATGAAACCATAAGTCACTTACAACATTAACAGATTGTAATCGAGTCACAAAGTTACATCAAAATTAATTTTCTAGTTACTAAAACCAGAAAATAAATTGCAATAAAAAATAATTTTATTTTCCTTGTTACTAAAACTAGTAAAATAAAACACCGAAATAATATCTGATTACAAAAATCAGAAAACCAAACCATAAATTAATTTTCTAGTTACTTAAACCAGAAAATAAATTATAACACAAAATAATTTTATTTTTCTTGTTACCAAAACTAGAAAATAATATAATTTTATTTTTAATATCACAAAAATATCTGATTACAAAAATCAGAAAAACACAAAATAATTTTCTAGTTACCAAAACCAGAAAATAAATTCTAGTTACTAAAACCAGAAAATAAATGATAACCCAAAATAATTTTATTTTCCTTGTTACTAAAACTAGAAAAATAAAATACCAAAATAATTTTCTGTAACACCAAATAATATTCTGCAATTGTTAATGACACCAGTATATTACTACTAGTTGTCAAAGAAAAGAGACAGTATATTACTACTATCTGTCAAATAGCATAAATCACTATTTGTTTTTCCAACCAGAATATTAGTTTGAAAACACAGAAAATTAAATACAATGAAGATACCAAAAAGGATTCTGTCTTAAGATTGTTGGGCAATCTTCACTATATTTAAACGATTTAATTCTATTGTGTACAAAACAACAATTAGAATTTAAAGAAATAAAGAAAAGGAGAGAATTTTGTTTGATTACAAAAATCAAACTCGAAATAAAAATAAATAAATAAATCAGATTTTAATTTTGTTTTTGTAACAAAATAAAATCTGTTTTTATTTATTTATTTTTATTTCGAGTTTGATTTTTGTAATCAAACAAAATTCTCTCCTTTTCTTTATTTCTTTAAATTCTAATTGTTGTTTTGTACACAATAGAATTAAATCGTTTAAATATAGTGAAGATTGCCCAACAGAGTATTGGTTGAAGAATGTTTGTAGGGAAGAGAGAGTTGAGATTTGGCTGTGAAGAACTTCAGGTCTGATGGGAAGTTATATATATATATATAGAGAGAGAGAGAGATAAGGTTGTGGGAAATATATTCCAAAAGATAGATAGTTCATTAATTATTAATATTTTCTAAAACAGTAAACCATTTATGATTAATTGAGTGACCTCATATGTCTCTATTTATGTACATGGAATAGCAAGTTGCACATCAAAAAGGATCCTTAATAGATATGCTAAACGTGATCATCCTGCAATGGTTCTACATTCTCAAATGACACCATTTAACACTGACGTAGCATATATATATATATATTACATGCTAATTTGGTATCTAGATAGTTGACACTTAAATTGTGTCTTAAATGTGTCTGTTCCCTTGTTTCTAAGTGCTTCTAATCATTTAATTATATCTTGAGATTTTCGTATATTAAGATTTTCATATGATTTAATAATTGTACGTATTTTTGAAACAAAAAAATAAAAAGATTTTAAGACGTAAGATCTTTAGCTTTCAAAATGCAAATTTGCAACAATTAATAGAATGATCGTGCTAGATATATAGCACGTCATATATATATATATATATATATTTTTAGATAAGTAAGTCATATTATAACCAAAAAAGAAAGATATACAATGAAATTCAATACACAGCTTTTGATGGGAGCACAAAAATAAACAAAATAAACTACTCCATCAAAAGACAAACTGAGCTTATAGAAAACAAGCACAACATTCCCAACAAAACAAGGATTCAGAATTTCTTTCTAGCATTCTTCAAGTCATGAAGTTTCGCTTTAAGTTTTCTTCTGTTATCCTCTTTTGAAGTCTCCCCATAACTAGGATCACTTGGAGATGGACTCCCTCTATTTCTCAACTCTTGACTTGAATCTCCATTTCCTAACTCGTCCATATCACACGATTCAAGGACATCAAAGGCATTAGATGTTGAGGGGACAGAAGACTGCGTCTCTCTCTCTTTGTTGATCAATGGCGTTCAACCTTGCCCACTATCTCTCCCCTTTTTCTTCACCACTTCCCATTTAGTCGGAATTTGTGTTTTAGTGTCCTTGACTCTCCACTCATATTTGAAGGAGGGAAGGTTCAAAGACTTTGGCTTTTGAGGGCACAAATTAGTGGTATGGCCAAAAGTCTTACAACCATCATATCTTTGAGGCTTCCATGGTACCTCAACTTGAATCTCATATGGGTTACCATAACCAAGATTTATTTTGAAAGACTTAGGGATCTCTTTATTTGCTGGCACTTCAATACAAATTCTCACAAATGTAAGTCTGCTTCTCTTGAAAGTTGGCTCATCCAAATAAAGAGGAGTTCCCAAGATGCTAGCTATGTAACCCAAACCCTCTTCACTCCAAAGTTCCAAAGGAACATTGTACAACTTCACCCACAATGGCACACTTGAAAATTCACACTTTGTTAGTTTTAGTCCAGGTTGCCATTTTTTAATAACAATCAATCTAGCCCCAACATAATAGGGGCCATCTTCCAAGATTGTGTCCATAGCCTCTTCACTTTTTACTTTAAAAATAAAAAAACCATTGTCAATGGAGACAACGTCCTCAAGCAAATTTCTCCAAAGTTTCTCCGCCCAAGTTTTCACATAATGGAAAGAGAATCTTTTATCAATGAAGTATCCAACCAAAGCATTTTCCCAATGAGAAAAGCCTTTTTTTGAGATCTCAATAGGGACATTGTAAATGCCATCTACTTGGTTCTCAATCTTATGGGCACCTATTTTATACTTCAGTTTTGACACCTTGTTAATCTCTTCTTTAATTAAAGAGTTCCCAACTTGTAGAGGTTTACCTGATATAGCAAGTGTATCCAGACCTTCACTACCATCTTCCATATGTAGATCAACCGAATCCTCATTTCGACAAGCTCGCACGGGCTTATCACTCTCTCGTTGCTTGGAACCCATTACTTCTTTCCTTTGATCAGCACTAAGTGAGCCAAATTTATTTGACAACATCATTTCGTTTGCCACCAATGGAGACACAATGGTCAATTTTGGCCACTGCTCAACATCAGTTAGCACTCTAGTTGGTGTGTTCCATGCATTAGGTGTTTGATGCTGCTTTGGTGATTGCCCAGGTGAGGCTTGCATTTCCACAGTCCAGCGAAACTGTGTTGTACCAAGATCACAATCACACTCAATTGAGCTATCCTCTGAATCTACGTCCCTCAATCCCCTCTTGTTTACATTTGAGGGCCCTTGCCACGGTCCCACAAAATCTCCAAGTGAAAGAGATTTGGGGGGGCCTCGAATGCGTGTAGACCGGCGGGGAAGTACATTAGGCATATCATCAATAGATAGTTGATCCACCTGATTTACAAACTCCTTCAAAGATACCTTAGTCGAAGATTTGCTTTTTGATTTACTCTTGGCTAGTTTGCTCTTGGCTAATTTGCCCTTCTTCAATGATAGCTTACTACCCTCTCTGTCCCTCTCATTGTCCTTCTCTTTCTCTTTCTCTTTCTCCTTAATCACCTTATGACAGCACAGTGACAAGGTTTTCACTGGGGCATTTTGTCGAACAGGTAAAGGGCGAAACCTTCAACTGAGCAATTCAGGACCAGCAAACAGAGCTTTGTCAACGCAGCAAAGAATAGGAGGTAGGAAGAGCAGTTTACTTAATCCAACAAATTGGAATGGAAATCAACACAACCTCAGGAACCTTGGCATTACATTACTAGTTTCAAAGAAAAAAAAGCATAGAGCATACCCAGCTGCAAGATTGAAACTTGATCAGATTGAAGATTGCCCAGCTGCGAGAAGCCTCTCTTGATGCAGGTATGTTTTTCAGTTTTGGTCGTGCTCTAGGTTACTGAATCGTTGTCGCCTCTTGCTGAATCGTGCTCTTGTTTTGGACCTTCACATTGCGTTCTTATTTCCCTATGCCCTTGTCAGCACGTCATATTCAATCCAGTTAAGTACCAAGCTAGAATTTTTTTTAAAAGTTCAATTAGCCTATTTTGAAAAGTAGATTAAAAGTCAATTTTTTTGACTTTCTTGAAAAATCGTGCAAAAAAATAAAGAGATGATATAACACAACTTATAAATCAAAAAGTCAATAAACTAACTTTTAATTTAGTTGTCAAAAGAGGCCTCGTAACGGGGTCCAATGTTTTTAAGTTAATGGGTCGATTTTGCACAAATAAATATATGTATGTATACGAAATTTTATTTTATTTTTTGAATGATTTTTCATATTTCAGTGGACATTAAAATGTATGCCTGCAGCCTCGTCGGAGTATCATTTCTGCCACATGATCAATTTTTCCGACATTGATTTTGTGTGAAATGTAAGAAGAGAGTTTGAGAATGGAGAAATGAGAGAATGGGGATTGAGGATCTTGTAGAAATTCATTTTTTATTTTTGTGAGACCTAATAAATCCTCTTATATGGATTGTAAAGATCTAATGAAGAGATGAGTTTTGCCCCGTAAATCTGCAAAGATAAGCATGGTCGGCGCCACCTAACTGAGGTTGCCGGCCGGAGACACTCCTATGATAAAGTTTGCATCTTCAATCAAATAGAGAAGATGATCAACTAAAGAGAGTGAGAGTGCTGTGTGGTGTAGAGATATGAGACATACCTTCATTCCATGGGATACTCTCCTTTTATAGATGGGGGTGTGATATTTACTTGATAGGCTTCCTTGTTTGGGCTACGTCCATTGTTAATAAGGTAGTATTTTTTTGGGCCACAACAATTGCTCCAAAACTTTTATTGTCTTTAGTAGAAAGAATGAGAGTTTTTATTACCGGACTACGCTGTTCAAAAAGATGTTAGGTTTATGGATAAAGAACATTTTATAAATGAATAAAATGAATGAATGAATGAATGATTGTATGAATGCATGTATGCTTGAATGTATGTATAAATGTATGTCTAGCGAGGGCCGTTGGCCGCGGTATTATAATCCTCGAGCGAGGGCCATAGGCTGCAGTATTATAATCCCTAGGCAAGGGCTACACTAAGGATGCCACAATTACTATATGTATGTTTTGCTCCAAATGCGAAGATTGTTTTGTATTCGGAGACTGTCGTTGATTTTAAGTGGCGAACAGTTGCCAATATTGCAAGGATTTTGAATAGTGCATCTTGTGTCATTGATTGCTTGTACCAAATGATGTAGACTTGTTAAGTACAAATAAGTGGAAAGCTGAAAAACTGGCACCATTAGTAGAGCATTAAAAAATAGCATCGCTCCGTTGTAAGGAATTGCCGAATAGTTTTTGAAGGCAGATTGAAGCAGATTGCCGATTTAGTTAAGTTGCTTTTTTGTCCAACTTGCCCCATGGCTGTTGAATGACAGTTGTTAGGCGAAAGGAATTCAGATAGGACATTGACCAACATTGCCGAGGAGTAAACCGAAAACAAATTGTTGACGTAGATTCCTTGCCCTATTGCTGGCGAAGGAAAGTTGTTATTCGAAAAGAAGTCAGAATAGACTTGAGCCAAAATTGCCAAATGATGTGGGCTGTTATATAGGCGGAAAGATGCCAAAATTGTTGAATTCAGCATTAATCAAACTTCAGGTGTGGCGGCAAATGTGTTGTTTGAGCTGCGAAGGATATAGGGCAGGGCATATAAAATCTATAAATTTTTGATATAGAATTTGCAAAATTAGACCGTACGAATATGTTCAAAATGTTCCAAATAGTTGGAAATAACTATTAGATTGTCGGAATCAGACTCTTGATAGCATAGTTTTACTCAAAATGGATCTAAGAGCTCAGATCAATAAGGTATAATTCAATCGCGAAGCACATGATAATTTCTTCCTTGGCTCGCTGGGTCGACTTCTCTAGCGAAATAGTGTACTTTCTGAGCAAACTTTGATCGTATGATTTCGTTTTAATTCTGATTTTGATGTTGTTTGTGGCCTTAGACTCATCTCGACGAGGACTTCACATTGATATAGTTAAAACTTGAGTTCGACAACTTTAAAAATTTTAATTTTTTAAAAATTGGGTCTGTTATGATGGTGTGATATTTATTTGATGGATTTTCTTGTTTAAGCTGAGCCCATTATTAATAAGGAAATATTTTTTAAGTCACCATAATTTTTTATTGGGCAAATTACACAAATAGTCCCTGTAGTCTGGGGCTTGTGTCACTTTGGTTCCTGACTTTTCAATTGTGATATATTTGACCATGAATTTTGAATTCTGTTCCAAATAAGGACAATTGAATATATAATTAGATTTTTCAACGTTAAAATTGTCAATTTGATAAAATATAAACTAATTTGACAAAAATAAATGTCAAACAAATATTTTTAAATTTTAAAAAATTATTTCTACCTACTAAAACTAAAATTATGCAAAATTGATAAATCTTTTAGACATTTAATTTTTTTTTATCAAATTAATTTTTATTATGTGTTTAGATGATGATCATGTAAAATTAATTTTAAAAAATTAATAATGTAATTTTTATTAATTTTACGTAATTTTATCATTGGTGGATAAAAATAATTTTAAAAAAATTAAAAATATTTTTTTGACATTTATTTTTGTCAAATTAGTTTATATTTTATCAAATTGACGATTTTATCCTTGAAAAATCTAATAATATTTTCAATTGTTCTTATTTGGAACAAGATTCAAAATTCATAGTCAAATGTGTCACAATTAAAAAGTCAAGAATTAAAGTGACACAAATCCCAAACTATATGAACTATGAGTGTAATTAACTCTTTTTCTATTTTTTAAAGAGAGAATAACAAGTAAAACAATTTGCCGAAAGCTTTTGATAAGGAACAAAAATCTAAGACGATGGTGTGTGATGCCAAGATCTGACCTTGCATTTTGTACCTTTTTTTTTTTTTTTTTTTGGGTCAAGCATTTTGTACTTTATATTTGCTTGAATTTGGCCTCCAAAGTTGACATTCTCAATTCTGGAGGCCCTTTTTACTCTCTCTCTCTCTCTCTCTCTCTCTCTCTCTCTCTCTCTCTCCCCATCCGTGGTTGCAAGTGCTTGGGCACTTATCTCCATGGATGAAATTAGGAGAAAATTATGATAAGTTATGGCCCTTTGTTTTTGTAAAAAATTATATTTATTATAGCATTTCTAAATATGTATATTTTATTTCATATATAAAGTGACCTCTTAATATAAAAAATATATATCTTATTTTTCTTACATCTTGCATTCCATTTTTATTTTTTATCAAAAAATTTCTTCATCTTATTAGAGATTGTTTTTATGATATTTGAATTTTTTGTGTATTTATATAATTTATATATTGTATTATATATACACGTGTGTTTGCCTATATAGTGAAAAAACATATTTTGACCACTGTGATGATAAAATATTAATTCCGTTTCTGCTTTATCTCCATAGTATAAAGGGATCATAGCTTTCACCACAAAAGATTCGATCGAATTGCATGCCTGATCATCAAGTTTCTGAAAAAAGAAATGTGGAAATTGATGGGTTTCTTCCTAAAGATAGTATTTTTATTTATATTTTATTAAAGGAATAAGTAAATCAAACTTTTATAATTAAGTAGAGTGACCCTATGTGCTGACATCAATATGGTGGTGATGTTGCAAATCTTGAATTAGTAAACTATTTTAATAAATAAATAAATATGATAAATAAATGTGATTTTCCAATAATTGTTCTTTACTGAAAGGGTTGATGAACTTTTGACTGTGAAAGGAGAGTTCACAACATCCCATCTAACCAATTTCAAATCAACAATATGCTACTTACACATACTAAATCACAATCATTTAGGTGCACTACAAAGTAGTTTAGAACCAAGTTTCTTTTTTTCTCCTAATTTAGGGACCATATATGGTCTCAAAGGCTTTTAGTAACAATTTAAAAAATATCATTAATAAATATACTTTTAGGAATAAAGTGATTTTATCTCTAAAAAAATAATTTTGTTTCTAAAAGCCTTAATTTGTTGTAGTGGAGTGACCTCAAATCCCCTAACTTTAAATTTACACCATATAATTTTTTTGGAGATAATATTCCAAATAACTTTTCATAATTCATAACATTTCTAATTTTCGGTATATATATATATATATATTAAAACGTCACAAATACTGTGGCAATCATTTTTAAAAATCAAAAGATAAAAGGAGATTCTACTATATACATCCCATACCATATACACCTTTAAGTTATGCTATTTTTTTTTAAAATTTGGTTATAACTAATTTTCTTCTTTAATTATGACGTTATTTTAGTTATGATTTATGAAATATTTGATTATACTTCATGTGTTGTTTAGTTAAGATTTTTTTTTTTTTTTTTTAAGTTATGACTCAAAAAATATAAAATTATATTATATTCTTTTTTAGTTATAAATTGCATATGATATACACTCTCAAAGGCGTATATCATAGTCTTTTCCAAAATTAAATACTCACCATAGCAATAGTAAGAGATGAAAAGTGTGGGTCAATTAAATTAATGTTATGGTGAACACGTCAAATGATACTCCACTTTACCATAAAAATGTATTTATATTTATAACAATGTTAGAAATACTAATACATTTATTATCAAAGTTACGGTTAACACAATAATAATCTAAGTTTTTATATATGAGAATCTGACTAAATATTAAAATAAGATATTATTTTTCAGAGCTTTTAAATATAATTAGGGCTTTTGATAATAAATATTTTTAAAGATTTTTTTGATAAATCTTAATTAATGAAGTAAATAACCCACTACAAGAATTCGCATTTTTGCCGACTAAAAATTTGGTCAGTAAAAGTTCATTTTTAGTCGGCAAAAGTTAACCGCGACTAATTTTTTTGGTCGCCACTTTGGTCGCCAATTGAGGGTCGCGGAAAGTAATTAGCGACTAAAAAAAATTTTAGTCGCGAAAAAGTTATACTTGCCGACTAAATTTTTAGTCGCTAAATATATAATTACTGCGACTAATCCATTTAGTCGCTAAAACACTTTAGTCGCGAAAACTCATATTTTCCCGACCAAACATGTTAGTCGCCAATTCGCACATTCAACGACCAAATAGTTTGGTCGGCATTTGTCGCCCATTTCCACGACCAACTAATTTGGTCGCAAATTGTCACATTCCGCAACCAAAAAATTTGGTTGGCAATACATTCCACGACCAAAAGATTGGTCGGCAATATTCACTGGAAAAAAATTACACTTTTGCCGACTAAAAATTTGGTCGGCAAAAGTCCATTTTTAGTTGGGAAAAGTCATTCGCAACCAATTTTTTTGGTCGCCACTTTGGTCGCCAATTGAGGGTCGGCAAAAGTAATTGGCAACCAAAACTTTTGTTAGTCGAAAAAAAGTTAGATTTGCCGACTAAATTTTTGATCGCTAAATATATCATTACCACGACTAATTCATTTAGTCGCTAAAACACTTTAGTCGCGAAAAGTGATATTTTCCCGACCAAATATGTTTGTCGCCAAAAACAAAAAATCGGCAACCAACTATTTTTGTCGCCAAAAGTTAAGGATCGCCAACTAATAATTTAGTCGCCAAAAGGTAAGGAATTGCCGACCAATGATTTTAGTCGCAAAAGTGTAGAATTTAGCAACCAATTATTTAGTCGCCAAAACTTTTTTCAACCAAATATTTTGTCACCAAAAGACATTAAACAATCAACGACTAATTAGTTAGTCACCGAATCTCTTTTTTTTTTTTTTTTTGAACAATCAATTTTTGTTTATAAACATTCAATCCAATATTGAACAAAATTCATTCAACCCAACCTAAATATAACATTAAAATTCATCATATTTTCCTGCTCAATCCCAAACTTTACAATCATTCCATTCAAAACATTAATTGAGACAAGTTTTAAACATCCATCCATTGAAAATCAGTAAGTAATTGAACAAAAATTAAAAGGAAAATCAATGAAGGAATCCAAAAAAAATTATACACAGGAAGGAATATATATAATTTTGAAGCATCAGCTTTGTGCTTGATCGTTTTTGGAAGTCACCTACAAATAAAATAAGAAAAGTTAGAATCTAGAAAAACATCCAAAATGAAGTATTCTCATAAAAAAAATTAACCATATGGCAAAAAATTTATATGATTACATTACAAACTTTTGATGATGACTATACACAATTAACCATATGTCATATTTTAAAAAATGCAAAGAAAAGGGGAGGAAAAGACAAAAAAGAAAAAGAAAAAGAAGCCCAGTAAAGGGAAACATGAAAATTAATAAGAAGTTACAGCATAGATGACAAAAGGCCCAATAGTGGGACCTTCACCACCGCTTCACAATGTCAGGTGTGATGAAAACATATTCTACAAATCAATAACTGGGCCTCAACCATCCATCATTATTGGGTGGCAAAATTGACACTCAAGTCCTACAAGAAAGAGTTTTATTTTTGCTGTGACTTAATCAAATCAAGTCTCAACTCCAAAGAGAGAAAATGGAATCTCAAGACTGAGGATGGTAGCAGGAACCAACATATTCAAAAAAATATCTCATAAGCATTCGTAAAGTTAAAGTGGCTAAGCAGCAATGAACATCTACAGGTTCTACCCCACACAATATGGTGTTCTAAGTTAAAAGAAAATACAAGCAAAAAATGATGAGGCACATAGCAATTTAAATCTCATTACCATTGACTAATATATGGGTCTTTTAACCTGAGGTCAGAGAGTTGCTTCACCTCTTGCCCCAAACTATGTAAGGAAAGTCACACCACCTAAGGTTGTTATTAGATACATGCAGTTAGCAGGAAGAAATATTTCATAAAAAGTGCCAGATGTCACCCTTAACATTGCAATAAAGGAAGAAAAATCTAATGCATGGGATCTTCAAGAAGAAGAACTACATTTTGTAGGAAGCTTGACAAGTTGCACCTACGAATTACTTGAATATTTTTAAATTTAGAAGTTAGAACCATAGTTGTCAACTCGTGAAATGTATCACGAATCGAATTCTAATTTTGTGAATCTTGAATCTAATCAAATTGAGAATCATTAAGATTCAGTACAAATTATTAAAAATGATGTTAAACAATAGTATATATGAAAAAGAATGAAACATATTGATTTTGACATATGATATAAAATAGTTCATATAAAGGACATTATTACATTGTCTAATTGGGAAGACAATGCTTTCATAGCAAAAGATGTGGATCCAAATCTCATCACCCTATATAGTGTATAATAAGAAGAAGAATTAAGTGGAACATTTTATTTTAAAAACTAAAAAACACTCTAAAAGATGTGCGTGCATATTGTTGGGAAAAAAAAAAATCTAAAAATACAGTTGGGGAACCATTGAGTTTGACTGATTTGACCCATGTAATATTGAACCATATTTTTTTTCACTAAAATAGCAATAGATAATTCATGATTGTAATTAAGCAACTTTAAAAGATGTATTACGACATAAAAGGGAAAAAGTTTAAAACATATTACGTCTGACAGGATCTGTATGGATATTAAAAACCCTTTGATCACCAAAATAACAACAAAACAAGCGCAAGTATCGGCTGTTTTCGTACTTTAAACACTCTTGGAAGTAGTATTATGTTATTTTCACTAACAAAAAAGCATTAAAAAAAAAGGAAAAAGAAAAAGATCATAATATGTCGGATACTATAGTTTCATGAATAGCATGAATCATAAAAAGTGAATCAAACCGTGAATCGTGCAATTTACCGTAGATTCTATCCAAAATATATTTATCTATAGATTCGTATGGATCTATGATACATCACTAATCGAATCAAGAATCATAATATTTTGATAACAGAGTTTAGAACTAATAAGAATTGAGAAAGAGGGAGGGGGGGTTGGTTTTGTAGTACTGCAATAGCATTTCTTTGTATGTCAATGACAGAAAACATATCACGTGGACAACTGTTACCAATGAGAAGTTGGAAACGAAAATCCAAATAAGAAACTTCCTTGCTCTAATTCTTGGACAGGTCATGGTGGTACACACCTTTTGGCACTGAGTTCCGCCAACCTTATATTACAACATGGAATAAAAGATGCACCTAGACCTCATGAAATTAGCAATTTTTCACATAAGCTATGTGAAATTTGGCTTCCTTTTTTTTTTTTTTTTGTTGATAAATAAGTGAAATTTGGCACATTGAGCTGCGGCATCAAAGCATTTTGTGCCCCACAAAATGTTAGCAACAATATATATATAGCTCAATTGAACCAACAAGGAGTATTGGTTGAAATGCCAAATAACAGTAATAGTAAAGCAACTTTACAATCCTATTCATGGAAATCCTATAACAAGCATAGCATAATGCAAGAAGTTGGTAATCAATGGTGTTTAATAACTGTTTTGTGTTTGTGTGTGACAACTTAAACTCCTTCAAGGAAGTATCATGCATGTAGTAGTATCTTTTATTATAAGATACAATTGGCATCGTCATAAAACCCTCAAACCTTGGCACATAAGGATCATAATAATTTCAAATTGATGTCCCATTCTAAATTTCTAATAATGATACTGCAGGTTAAGCAACTGAGGGTCATTAAAGAAATATGCTAAAAGTTAATTGGCCAACAAAAAATAGAAAACCTTACAATAAGAAGGTGCTAAAAAATTAAGAACGAACCATGGAACTCAATTCAATACCTCAACATAAATAATACAGAAACAGTGCAATGAATTGAAAAGAGGTATGCTCATATTGCTTACCTCCATGGCCATCATAAACACCAAAGAAAGACATGGATGTGTCCAAATCCAGACGAGCTGCATGCTTTAGAACACAAGAACACCTCATGAAACCTTTAATGTGGAATCCAAGGCTTAACAAACTACTTTCAAGGTAAAATAAGAGTAATATGCTATGGATATTCATCAAAAAGGTCAAGCCAATGGTTTCACTGATTCTATGGTGTTGTTAAGATAGATGATCATGCAAGGTTATATAGAGAATAAAAGGGATAACAAATTACTCTGATCTAAAGCAATAATTTATGGTAATCATGTACCAACTCAACGGTTACGCATATTACACATGATTTTGTCATGCTCTCAACCATGATTTAGAACTGCTAACAAACAAACCACAACAAAACCAAATTTATTAATATCGCCATGAACAAGCATCATAAAGTTTTGATTGCAAATATAATTTCAACATTTCAAATAAAAAATGTCACTTATCAGAAGACAAAGCATTTCTTTCACTGATAAATGAACTATATCTTCTTAATACCTCCACAAATGTCAAACTCACCTTCTCTAATTATTATTATTATTATTATTATTATTATTATTATTATTATTATTATTATTATTATTATATTTTTTATTTTTATTTTTTTTTCAAGTCTTTAATACTTCTAATTTTAACTGATAAGGCTCACATGTCCCAACAGCTGCACTCCATAATCTTCTTTGCGCAAAACCAAACCATTACAATTTCCCCTACAATATGTCAAAGACTAGGGCTGATTTTAGGAATATCCAAACAAATTTTATTCTAATATCATGAATTGAACAAAGCCAGCAACAGGAAATGGATTTATATAGATGACATCATGTAATTGATATAATGCTCTTGTTTATGAGTATCAGTTTTTGATGTCAGGTGACCAGCCTCGATATGTGTTAACCTCTGTCACACTTATTATGTGATCCCTTTTTGGTGGAAGCATCCTGATCTACATATTGAGGATGATCACCTGATATCATATAAAACTTCTAGGCAACATCATAACATCTTTTTGAAAGCCTAATAGAAAATTCCCTCCATTACAACAAATAAGCCGTTTATTTGTTTTATTCATACCACATTTACAATCTTGTAAACAAAGCTGTCAGTTAAAAGTTAAGGGCCCCAATATACAAATTCATTGACTAATCTCTTCTCATTTTCCCTGTTCTTTCCAATTAAGTATTGTCATACCACAATTAGGTATTGTCATACTTGAACCACGAGCAACTACCCAACGAACACACATCTGATAGCTTGAAATTCCAGAAAAGATAAGAATAAAAAAAAAAAATTAAGAACAACCCATAATTTATTATTATTATTATTTTGAAATTCCAGATATAACAGCATCTTAACGGAGGGTGTTTGGTTTCTGTGTTTTTTTTTAATTTTATTATTATTATTATTATTATTAAGAACAACCCATAATTTAGTTTCCTAATATATCATCAGAGTTTAACATCTTTACCATTCAATTAGAAGCATTTCTGAAGGGTAGTGCAACTTAACAATGACTGGTATGCATCAGAGAGGCCTCCAAAAGTAAGGGTAGATTGAAAATTAAGAATATCTACAACTCTGCAGCTACAATTTTATTTATTTATGTATTCACGGTAAAAGAGAACAATAAATTTTGCTTGGTCTGGGGGGGAGCATTAGAGTGAACCCTATGCATATACAAATCATTGAATTCCAGTATATATATTACCACCTCTACACAAATGTAGTACAAGAATGAAAATATTTCCCAGTTTCTTCCTATTGAAGTCATGTTCTGTGATACATTTTCGACAGTGGCAGTTAAAACAATTAGATTTTATGATTACAGCTAAATCGGAAATTGAAATTAAGAAAGAGAAAATGGAAATATTGAGAAAAAAAATGTGATGAGAATATCATCACATCCACCAAAGTTTCCCAGCAATAAACCACAATATCTCATTTGTGATGAGAATATCATCACATCCACTAGTTCTGGCCAAGAAAATGTGTCATAAACTAACCTAATTGGATGATGACTCTAAAATATCTCATTTATCAATTTCTTTTTCAGAATAGATGCAATTACTAAAACAGCCATAGTTGCTGTCAAACTTCCGATTGGTGTTACATCTAACTTCATCCTAATGTATTCATTTCTTATTTTATTTTTTCTTCTAACACTACTCATCCATCTCAATATTCTCATTTCAATTACACTCATTTTCAAAGCAGGTCTTGTAGCAATCCTAAAAAAAATTTCCCTTCAACTTAATAGGAATTCTACAATTAAACAACACTCCTATTGCTCTCCTCCATTTTTTTCATCTCGTTCTAATTCTATAAAGCAAGAATGTGGAGCATAGATCCAAAGAAACTAACCATATAATGACAAGAATAACAATATTAATCAAATCATAAATGTGCATACATTTAGTCTTATCAACTGAAAGCCCCTTGCTGCTGCTGACTTTGTGGCACCTGTTGGGAGCTTGGGTCTTGATTGGAGCTCTGCTGCACTACAGAGGAGCCGTCCATAACTGAAGAGCCGGAAATGCTTATATAGGTGTGGAAGCAAAAAAAATGGGTGTGGAAGCATAAGAAATCAGATTCAATTAAATCATATCAGTTCTCAAGGTCTAAGCCTCATGATGCTAAATGGCAAATTAAATATCAATCCATTTTTAATCGATTACAGGCAACCAATGTGAAGCAAATTGGCATGGAACAACATTTTTCTAAGCTGAGCTTGTGTTTGACTTATTATAAAGTCTTGAAAGCCCAGATACTGGTTTGAACTCAACAATATAAAACACAATTTAAATCAGTTTTGTTACACAGTTTCAGAGCAAACCCAAATCAAAATGTTTAATCTCAGATCATGCTTTTTATACCACATTTAAAATAAATACTTGGTGCTTTCAATTGTTTAGGAAAGGAAGGTTTGAGGAGGGGTTTCAAGAATGGATTTCGTAGATATAGAGGTAAAGAGGGGAAGAGTGAAGGAAACCATTTGCCCACCACATGAATGGCGGTGGCTGGGTTGATTTAGAGGTAGGTTTGCGTGAAGAAGGTATGCGGATGAAAGAAAAAAAAAGCCCTAGAGGCCGAAATTAGGGGAACAAAGATAGAGATATAGAGATACACACATATATATATATATAGAGAGAGAGAGGACATACCTTGGCTAGTGCCCTAATGATGGATCGTGACTACGAGATAAGATGATATAGGCTGTTGGTGTGCGATGGTCCTCATCTGTGACGGGCGTCGACGCCGATGGTGCTCCTGTACCAACGGCGATAGAGACAAAAGCGAGAGAGAGAGAGAGAAAGAGAATCGGAGCTGGGCAGATGCGAGAGACAGAGACAGTCGCTGACTGAGAGAGTCACAGAGTGAGAGAGAGACGAACATGTTTTCAAGCCCTAAGTCACAGAGAACAATCTGATTGGTTTAAACAGAGAACAGGCGGGGGAAATTATAGGGTTTCCCTCTAAAATTTCCACGTCTTTGGCGACAAAATTAGTTTTTGGTCGGCAAATGTTATGAAAACTGGAAATTGCTTAAAATATTAAAAAATTCATGAATAATACCAAAAAAAATAATAATAACTGAAAACTTTATTAAGAAATTGCTTAAAATATTAAAAAAATTCATTCAAAACATTAAAATACGAAAAATAAAAAATTAGTGTTATTTGTAACTAGTGTATCATAGATAATATAAAAAAATATATGGATATAAGCCTTAAAATAAATTATATAATGATAAATTATTTTTTGATATAAAATTTGATTAAAAATTCAATATAATGATAACACCACATCATCATTGATATGTGATATCACCTACTGATGGTAAATATAAAGAGTTAACGTCACATGTCAAATGTAACTAACAATCCAATAAATTTTATATATTTATAGTGATATTATTTATACTTGCATATCACTAATAATGACATCGCCATTATATTCAAAAAATTTCATAGCTAATATGGTTTATTTATAGTAGTCTCTTCATTTTCAATCAAAATAACCATTATTGTTCTCATAATTTTTGTGGCCTGGTTTTTTTTTGTTACTAAAAATCAAGAACTAATTTTTTATAGTAAAGGAAAGGGAGCGACAGTAATAGTGAAGGTGGTGGATAAGAGGTGATGGTGGTGGTGGTGGTGGTGGTGGTGATGGCGAAGGAGATTAGTGGTGAAGTTGTGGTAGTGGTACAAGAGATGGAGTGTTGGTCGTAGAGGCGAGGTAATAGTAGTAGTAGTGGTGGTAGTGGTGGTGGAGTGGTAACGATGGTGGTAGTAATGGTAGAGCTCGGTAAATAGAGAAGAGAGGAGAGAGAGAGTGAGCAAGGTGAACACAATAGAGGAGAGAGACAGACAGACAGACACACAGAGAAAAAGAAGAGTGACAGACAGACAGACATAAAGAGAGAAAGAGAGAGAAAAGAGTGATGAGTGAGAGAGAGACAGAGAGAGAAAGAGATAGAGAAATACAGAGAGACAAAGAGAGAAAGAGATAGAGACAGAGAAACAAGAGATGAGTGACAGATAGACAAAAAGAGAGAGAAAGAGAGCGAAAAGATATGATCCAGAGAAAGACAGAAAAAGAGAGAGATAGAGAGAGAGAAGAAAGATGAGCAGGAGAGAGATAGAGAGAAGAGAGATGAGTGAGAGAGATAGAGAAAGAAAAAAGATGAGAGAGATAGAGAGAAGAGAGATGAGCGATAGACAAAAAGAAAAAGAGACAGAGACAGAGACGAAGACAGACAGACAGAGAAAAGTGATAAGTGAGAGACAGAAAAAGAGAGAGAGAGACATACAAAGAGAGAAAGAGAGAGAGTGAGAGAGAAAAAAGAGACAGAGAGAGAGGAGAGATGAACGAGAGAGAGAGATAGAAAGAAGAGAGATGGGCAAGAGAGAGATAGAAAGAAGAGAGATGGGCAAGAGAGACATAGAGAGAAGAAAGATGAACAAGAGAGACAGAGAGGGGGATAGAGAGAAGAGAGATGAGCAAGAGAGACAGAGAGAGAAGAGAGATAAGAGATGAGAGAGAGAAGAGAGATGAGAGATGAGAGATGAACAATAGAAATAGAGAGAAGATAGATGAACGAAAGAGACAGAGAGAGAAAAGAAATGAGAGAAGAGATAGATGAGAGAGAGACAGATAGACAGACAGAGAGAGAAGAGTAATGGGTAAAAGAGAGAGAAAGATGAAAAAATTGGTGAAAAGAGACAGACAAAGAGAGAGAGAAAAAGAGCGAAAATAGAGAGATGAACGATTGAGAGAAAAGAGAGATGAGTGAGAGATAGAAAGAATGAAAAAAGCGAGAGATAGACACAGAGAGAGAGAGAGAGAGAGAGAACAAAAAGAAATGAACAAGAGATAGAGAAAGAAAGAGAGAGAGAAGAGTGATGAGTGAAAGAGAAACAGAGAGATAGACAGATAAAGAGAGAGAGACACAGAGAGAAAAGAGATAGAGACATAGACAGAGAGAAACAAGAAATGAGTGAAAGATAGACAAAAAGAGTCAACAAGAGAACGAAAAGAGATGATCGAGAGAAAGACATAGAAAAAGAGAGAGATAGAGAGGGAAGAAAGATGAGTAGGAAAGACAGAGAGAGAGATAGAGAGAAGAGAGATGAATAAGAGAGATAGAGAAAGAAATAAGATGAGAGAAGAGAGATGAGCGAGAGACAGAGAAAAAGAGACAAAGACAGACAGATAAAGAAGAGTGATGAGTGAGAGAGAGAGAAAAAGAAGAGAGAGAGACAAAGAGAGAAAGAGATAGAGAGTGAGAGTCAGAAAAAAAGGTAGAGAGAGGAGAGATGAACGAGATAGAGAGAGAGAGAGATAGAGAGATAGAGAGAAGAGAGATGAGTGAGAGAGACATAAAGAGAAGAGAGATAAACGAGAGAGACATAAAGAGAAGAGAGATGAACGAGAGAGAGAGAGAGAGAGATAGAAATAAGAGAGATGAGCAATAAAGACAGAGAGAGAAGAGAGATGAGCAATAGAGACAGAGAGAGAAGAGAGATGAGAGAGAGCGAGAGATAATAGATGAGCAAGAGAGATAGAGACAAGAGAGATGAACGAAAGAGAGAGAGAGAAAAGAGATGAGAGAAGAGATAGATGAGTGAGAGACAGAGAGAGAGAGACAGACAGAGAGATAAGAGTGATGAGTAAGAGAGAGAAAGAGAATAGAGAAAGGGAGATGAAAAAATGGGTAAAAAGAGACAGACAAAGAGAGAGAGAGAGAGAGAAAAAGAGCGAAAAGAGATAAACGAGAGAGATACAGGGAGAGATGAGCGAGAGAGATAAAGAGAAGAGAGACAGAGAGAGACGAGAGAGATGAGAGAGATAGAGAAAAGAGAGATGAGCGAGAGACACGCAGAGAGAGACAGAAAGACAGAGAAGAGTGATGAGTGAGAGAGAGAAAGAGAAGAGAGACAGAGACAAAAATAGAGACACAGAGAGAGACAGACAGACATAGAAAAGTGATGAGTGAGAGAGAGAGAAAGAGAAGAGAGACAGAGATAGAGACACAGAGAGAAAGAGAGAGATAGATAAATAGAAAGAGAGAGAAAGAGTGATGAGTGAAAGTAAATTTTTATTTTTCTTTCAGCGACTAAATTTTTTTAGTTGCCAAAACTATATATAGGGCAACCAAAATATTTTTTAGTCGCTGAAATTAAGGTTTTGCCGACCAAACTTTTGGTTGCGAAAGATAAAGAATAATTTTTTATTTTTCTTTCAACAACGAAAATATTTTAGTTGCCAAAACTATATATACGGCGACCAAAATATTTTTTAGTCACTGAAATTAAGGTTTTGCCGACCAAAGTTTTGGTCGCGAAAGATAAAAAATAAAATTTTCTTTTTCTTTTAGCGACTAAAATATTTTAGTTGCCAAAACTATACATACTGCGACCAAAATATTTTTAGTCGCTGAAATTAAAGTTTTGCCGACCAAACTTTTGGTCGCGAAAGATAAAAAATAATTTTTTATTTTTCTTTCCGCGACTAAATTATTTTAGTTGCCAAAACTATATATACCGCGACTAAAATATTTTTTAGTCGTCGAAATTAAGGTTTTGCCGACCAAGGTTTTGGTCGCGAAAGATGAAAAATAAATTTTTCTTTTTCTTTTAGCGACTAAAATATTTTAGTTGTCAAAACTATATATAGGGCGACCAAAATATTTTTTAGTCGCTGAAATAAAGGTTTTGCCGACCAAACTTTTGGTCGCGAAAGATAACAAATTAATTTTTATTTTTCTTTCAGCGACTAAATTATTTTAGTTGCCAAAACTATATATACGGCGGCCAAAATATTTTTTAGTCGCTGAAATCAAGGTTTTGCCGACCAAACTTTTGGTCGCGAAAGATAACAAATTAATTTTTATTTTTCTTTCAGCGACGAAAATAAATTAGTTGCCAAAACTATATATACCGCGACCAAAATATTTTTTAGTCGCTGAAATTAAGGTTTTGCCGACCAAACTTTTGGTCGCGAAAGTTAAAAAATAATTTTTTATTTTTCTTTCAGCGACTAAAATATTTTAGTTGCCAAAACTATATATACCGCGACCAAAATTTTTTTTAGTCGCTGAAATTAAAGTTTTGCCGACCAAACTTTTGGTCGCGAAAGATAAAAAATTTATTTTTATTTTTCTTTCAGCGACTAAATTTTTTTAGTTGGCAAAACTATATATACAGCGGCCAAAATATTTTTTAGTCGCTGAAATAAAGGTTTTGCCGACCAAACTTTTGGTCGCGAAAGATAAAAAATAATTTTTTATTTTTCTTTCAGCGACGAAAATATATTAGTTGCCAAAACTATATATACCGCGACCAAAATATTTTTTAGTCGCTGAAATTAAGGTTTTGCCGACCAAACTTTTGGTCGCGAAAGATAAAAAAATAATTTTTTATTTTTCTTTCAGCGACTAAAATATTTTAGTTGCCAAAACTATATATATTGCGACTAAAATATTTTTTAGTCGCTGAAATTAAAGTTTTGCCGACCAAACTTTTGGTCGCGAAAGATAAAAAATTAATTTTTATTTTTCTTTCAGCGACTAAATTATTTTAGTTGCCAAAACTATATATACAGCGACAAAAATATTTTTTTAGTTGCCAATTGTGGCAAATTTAGCGACTAAATTTTTTTTAGTCGCCAAATGTGAGATTTTTAGTGACTAATATTTTTTTTAGTCGCCAAAAATTAATATACCCCGACTAAAAAAATTTAGTAGCTAAATATTGTACTTTTACCGACTAACATAATTTTTGGTCGCTAATTACACAACTTTTGGCAACCAAAATATTTTTAGTCGGCAAAAGTGGTCGCCAATTGTGTTTTTTCTTGTAGTGACCTAATAGTTGGCACACATGGTCATTTTTGTTTGTGGCTTTGTAATATTTTTTTTTGAAAACGGTAAAGAAAAAACTTTATTGATGTAAATAGCAGTACATGATACAAAAACAAGTTACACCAATAAAGAAAGGGGGGGAGTGCAGGAACATCATAATGAGCTAAATCATCCCAACGAGGTTGGTACCAAATAGCCCATCCTATAATTTGCAAGCACCCCCAAGTTGGCGAGGAACCAACGAAAGGAACAGACGAAACACCTAACCAAAACTGGTAGACACCCAGCCAAAGCTGTTGTGGCTTTGTAATATGCTAATCTAAAAGAGAAGTTGCCTTGAGGATTCTTTATATTGAAGAAAGTTACACCAACTTCCCATCTGGGAAATTTTTATTATTAGTTTGAAGTCTTCAAAGTAGTAAAGGATCTTAATTAATCACCCAAAAAGAAAGAATACTTGTGAGAGACACTGCACCATTTACTATCAGTAATGTTAGGGATATTAACACATTATTTATTAATAATCTCACTAGCACACTCAAATGTTTTTATAAGATCAACTATTGTTAGGTATGAGACCCAACTGACTGCATAATCGACCATTTGACAAAAATAAAATAAAATATAATAAAAATTCACATCATATGATAAGATAAAAATAACAAAGAAAATGTAATGCGATTCTCTCACATTGTACACTAATCTGGGAAATTATTCAATGTTTCCGGAGTATCACGTGTCTGTATTCCTTCACCAATTATTATTCATTATGTCCCCTCATGTTCTCCAATCACCAATACAATACCCCACTTATTCACCTTCTGCACCAATCACATTGTCATGGAATACCACTTATCTGTATTTCGAAATTATTGAATAATTATTCAGCTAATCCCATGATTTTATGCCAAGAATATCTTAGAGGCATTTCTTTCCCAATTAGTGCGTCAAGAAATGCATAATTTGGTGGAGCCCCCATGGATTTTACTTTTTTTATTTTTTTGTATGTGACATAAGTCTGTATATATCTATGAGAAGTTCGTGCACTGTCTTCTTTTTTTATTTTTATTTATTTATTTATTTATTTTTTAAATGCAAGAGAATAGAGCTTAAGCATATATATATAATTTTAAATTTCTCCTTTCTTCGTCATTGTATTAGCTTTCGGTTTTCTTGAATTGAACTCATGCGAATCTTTCCATGGAGGAAGAGAAAAGGGTACCCTAATTGGATAACCCAACATCTTTGTCCACCTCACCAAATGCTCCAAGATTGATTCTTCCATGAAGTCTTACAGTGTCTCCACACAAATTATGTTTTGAGATTATCATATTTTAAAAATTTATTAATTGTGAATATTTTGAAATGGGGATCATATGAATTGTAAACTTATGAGAATTATCATTTGTTTTTATAGCAATAGACACAAGACAATCGGATCCACATTAATAAATAGAAGTCGACACATTGCTTTTGTATCATTAAAAAAAAATCTAATTGAAAATGTAATTATATATAATATTTTTCTTCTAGTATTTCTGAACTGGGTTAAATGTCTTCTGCTATATTTCTAGCATGATCGTTCCATTAATTGTTGCAGAGGTGCTTTTTTTTTGTGTGGAGAAGCTAAAGATCTTATGTCGTCAAATGTCTCTGTCATTTGTTGTAATACGTACATTGTTGGAATAATCTTTTGTGTAAATAAAATAAATTGAAATAATTCAAACAAAATAAAATAAAACTTACAGAGTTTATTTTGCTGAACCGAATCAATAATTAAAGATCAAGTCGAGTGTGTGACACTCTGTCCTTAAGACAGATTCGCCCCGCTACGGTGCTTACGGTTATGTGGCGTCTATCTCCCAAGATACAATGATCTTCACAAATTTGTAGTAGCACTTCAAACAAATTTGTCCGGCGAACTAGAACCTTGTATTCTATAACTCTCTGAAATTTATTCTAAATCTAATATGAAGAATAAAGGATGCAAGAGAGCAAAATGAAGGCAAGGAAAATGAATTTTCGAAATCAATCAAAATTGGAATGGGGCTGCCTTTATATAGGCTTTGTTGGCGCCTATTCAATTTGAATAGAAAAGGTATGAAGAAGGGACATAATCCTTCCTTTAAAATAAAGAGACACCATGAAAATGTTGCACCCTTTCATTCAAATGGAGGTTTGACCCTTCCTTTAAAACAAAAAGACACTATGAAAAGTTACACCATTTCATTCAAAATGGAGTCTATTTCAATTCACAACTACCTCTTTATAAATTTTCCAACAATCCCCCACATGAATGAAATTGACAGAGAGAAAATGCAACAACATGATGTAAACACAGAGAGTACATAAATTGAAAATATTCTGCAAATGATAGGTAGCTTTTGGCTTTGAACCTTCCCTTGTGAGACACTATCAGATTTAATAGCTAACCAGTGAACATGATGTCTTGAACTGTTCAGCCGTTTGTGTAAACCAAGACAATAGAACTCACACAGTATATCCCCAGACACAGTTTAGTTCTCACTATTGTGTTCATTTTGGCCCTGAACAACCTGGTCTTTCATGAGTGCTCTAGAGAATTGTAACCCTTCACAAATCTCATAAAACCGGCCCAGTTCACACTCATATAGGTGATTCTTATGAAGAGTATCCTGCCATACTCCACTAGGTTTACCTAGATATAAGAATCATTAAAATTTTCCTTAACCTCAGACGCTGCAGACATCACTATTTCATCAAAGAAATTGGTAGGAATTAGACTCCCCATTGATCCTTCTGAGTTATTCACAACTCGGTTGTCCCTTTGAACCTAGATCTTGGGATCTCTAGTCAACTAGGTTGGGTTGCCGTTGTGGTAACTCTTATTTTATAGACTTAAGTCCCATTCCTCTCGATGAATTCTCAACTAACTCTCTTGCTAACCCTTTGGTTAGTGGATCCGCTATGTTGTCTTTAGACTTAACATATTCAATGGAAATAATTCCATTAGAGAGTAGTTGTCTCACGGTGTTATGTCGACGATGAATGTGTCGTGACTTACCATTATACATATGACTCTGTGCTCTACCTATTGCTGATTGACTATCACAATGTATGCATATAGCATGCACCGGTTTTGACCATATTGGAATATCTTTAAGGAAGTGGCGAAGCCATTCTGTCTCTTCCCCTGCTTTGTCTAAAGCTATGAATTCTGATTCCATAGTAGACCTAGCAATGCAAGTCTGTTTGGAAGATTTCCATGATACAGCCACCCTACCAAGAGTAAAGACATACCCACTGGTGGATTTTGAGTCTCTAGTATCCAATATCCAATTTGCATCACAGTATCCTTCAAGTACTGTTGGATATCTTGTATAATTCAGCCCAATGTTACGAGTGAATCAGAGATATCTTAGAACCCTTATAATTGCTTTCCAGTGTTCTACTCCCGGATTACTCGTATATCTACTTAATTTACTTACTGCATAAGCTATATTCGAGCGAGTGCAATTCATCAAGTACATTAAGTTTCTAATAATTTGGGCATATTCTAATTGAGAAATACTTTCCTGTACATTCTTAGATAGAAACAAATTAACATCTACAGGTGTTCTAGCAAGATGATCATCATCTTTGCTGAATTTGTCAAGTATTTTCTCAATGTAGTGAGATTGTGACAAAGCATAACCTTATGATGTTTTGGTAATTTCCATACCAAGAATTACATCAGCAATGCCCATGTCCTTAATGTCAAAATGTTTATTCAACATTTTCTTGGTATTTTTAATCATTTCATTATTACTACCTATGATGAGCATATCATCCACATAAAGACAAATAATGACATAACATTTGTCTGTGTTTTTAATGTAAACACATTTGTCACACTCATTAATTTTAAATCCATTTGATATCGTTACTTTGTCAAATTTCTCATGTCATTGTTTTGGCGCTTGTTTTAAACCATATAATGATTTAACCAATTTACACACTTTCTTTTCTTTTCCTAGAACAAAAAAACCTTCTGGTTGTTCCATGTAAATTTTTTCATTGAACTCACCATTTAAGAAAGCGGTTTTTATATCCATTTGATGAATTTCTGGATTGTATAGAGATGCAATGGCAATTAGCATTCTAATGGATGTTATTCTAGTAACCGGTGAGTATGTGTCAAAGTAATCAAGACCTTCTTTTTGTCTAAAACCTTTGACCACAAGTCTTGCCTTGTATTTGTCAATTGATCCATCCGCTTTCATTTTCCTTTTGAAAATCCACTTGTACCCAAGAGGTTTACAACCTGGTGGCAAGTCCACTAATTCCCAAGTGTGATTTTGCAAGATGGATTCAACTTCACTGTTGACAGCTTCTTTCCATAAAAGAGCTTCAGGACTGGACATAGCCTCTTTAAAAGTTAAAGGCTCATTTTCTAACAAAAATGTTAGGAAATCTGGACCAAAAGATTTTGAGGTTCTAGCACGTTTACTACGCCTAGGTTCCTCTTCCTCATTTTGATCTAACTCTAGCTCTTGTTCTTGATCTTGACTAGTAATAGCATCATGAGATCTTTTATTGTTACTAATCTCCTGTCCAATCTTATTTGGAAATATATGTTCAAAGAATGATGCATTCCGAGACTCAATAATAGTATTTACATGCATTTCGGTATGTTCTGATTTATGAATCAAAAACCGATATGCACTACTATTCTTAGCATAACCAATGAAAATGCAATCAATGGTCTTAGGACCTGTCTTAGTCTTTTTAGGACTAGGAATAGCCACTTTAGCCAAATACCCCCACACTTTTAAGTATTTGTAGGATGGTACTTTTCCATGCCACAATTCATAAGGTGTTTGATTCACTTTCTTTCGGGATACTTTATTAAGTATATAATTAGCAGAAAGTATTGTTTCCCCCCCACAAGTTCTGAGATAATCCAGAACTGATTAACATGGCATTCATCATTTCTTTTAAAGTCCTATTTTTCCTTTCAGCAATTCCATTTTGCTGAGGTGAGTAAGGAGCGGTGGTTTGATGAATTATCCCATATTCTTTACAAAATTCACCAAAAGGTGATTCATATTCACCACCTCTATCACTTCTTAGTTTTTTGATTTTCTTACCAAGTTGATTTTCAACTTCATTCTTATATTGAATAAAAGTTTCCAAAGCTTCATCATTGGTTTGAATTAAATAAACATAACTATATCTAGTATAGTCATCTATAAAAGTGATAAAATACTTTTTCTCACCTCTAGTTTAAATTGATTTAAAATCACAAATGTCACTATGAATTAATTCAAGTGGTTTCGTACTTCTTTCAATTGAATGAAAATGAGTTTTAGATAATTTTGTCTCAACGCAAATTTCACATTTATGATTTGAATCAATGTCAAATTTAGGTAAATATTCCATATTAATTAATTTACGCAAAGATCCATAATTAACATGTCCTAGTCTACCATGCCATAAATTTGAAAACTCAAACAAGTAAGAAGAAGATGTATTATTATTAATAACTGAGCGTACAACGGTCATTACATTTAACTTGAAAAGGCCATTAGACATGTAACATTTTCCTACATACATCCCATTCTTAGTAAGTACAAATTTATCACTCTCAAATACTAGCCTAAACCCATTCTTACTCAACAAAGATCCGGAAACAAGATTTTTGCGAATGTCCGGTACATGCAGCATATTGTTGAGAGTGAGTTCCTTTCCTAATGTCATCTTGAGAACAATCTTCCCTTGTCCTTCAACTTTGGAAGTTGAGGAGTTGCCCATAAAAAGTTGTTCACCATTGTCCACTGTAGAATAAGATGTGAACATCTTTTTGTCGGCACAGATATGGCGAGTAGCACCCGTGTCCACCCACCATTCTTTAGGATTTCCGACAAGATTTGCCTCGGAAACAACTGCAGAAAGATTGATGTCATTTACACCATTGGAAATCTTGTCCACTTCGGTCATATGGGCTTGAGCAGGCTTCTTGCTTGTTCTTCTTTTGCGTTTGCCTTTGCCTTTGCTACGGCAATCTTTAGCCCGATGTCCCTCTTTGTCACAGATGTAACATTTGCCATTAAACTTGTACTTTTTATTTTCCCCCCCCCCCCCCTTTAGAGCCTTGTGATGAACTTTCTCCAGAAGACTTTCGTTTCTTGGTTTTTAAAGCATGTTCCACCACATCTGCCTTACACTCCATAGGATGCTTACCAGCCCGCTTTTCAGAATTGTGGTTGTCCTCCTCAATCCTCAAACGCACAATTAATTCTTCCATAGAAATTTCTTTGCGCTTGTGTTTGAGGTAGTTCTTGAATTCCTTCCAGCCTTTTGGTAATTTTTCAATTAAGGCTGGAACTTGGAAGGATTCACTGAGAGACATGCCTTCTGCGTGAATATCATGCAGAATGAGTTAGAAATCTTGAACTTGGCTGATCACAGTTTTTGAATCAACCATTACAAAATCCAAGAATTTGCTAACCACAAATTTCTTTGAGCCGGCATCTTCCGTTTTGTATTTTTTCTCCAAAGACTCCCAAAGTTCCTTTGCTGTCCTGATAGGACTGTAAACATTGTATAATGTGTTGTCAAGTCTGTTCAAGATGTGGTTCCGGCAAAGGAAATCGGCATGTTTCCAGGCATCAACCGTAACAACCACTTACCGGTCGGTTTCATCCTCTTTCAGGATAGGAGCATCTTCACGGAGGAAACGAGCCAGGTTCAGAATTGTAAGATAAAACAATATTTTCTGTTGCCATCTTTTAAAGTCAGTTCTTGATAACTTCTCTGGCTTCTCTCAATGATTTATTGGTATTGTCACCACAGGAGAGGGGGTTGGTGCAATTGCAGCCACCACAGTAGTACTTGTTTGGGTATTAGTTTCAGTAGCCATCAATTCTAATTTATAAAACAAAGTTATAATTAGAATTTACACTACACCGAAACTTAAACCAAATTCACAGAATTAAATTCTGTAAAAATAAAAGAAACAAGAATGTAACTTTTATTTTCCAATTAATTTGGAAATAAAATAAAATTTTATTCAACCAAATTAATTCCACACAAGAAATTAAATTCTGTAAAATAAAAGAAATAAGAAAATAACTTTTATTTTTCAATTAATTTGGAAATAAAATAAAATTTTATTTAACCAAATTAATTCCACACAGAAAATTAATTTCTGTAACACTTCAATAATTAAAATACCAAAACAGAATTTTAAATAAAGAAAACTCAGAAAATAATTTCTAAAACCAAAAATTAATTTCTGAAAAAATTCCACAAAAATATATTCTGAATTGTTAATGACACCAGTATCGTACTACTAGTTGTCAAAGAAAATAAACAGTATATTACTACTACCTGTCAAATAGCATATAATCACTATTTGTTTTTCCAACCAGAATATTATTTTGTAAATCCACAGAAAATAATTTTCTTAAAAGAAGAAAGAGAAAAGGAAACAAACGAAAAATTCTGTAAACAGAATAATTCGAATTTGTCTTAAGATTGTTGGAACAATCTTCTGTGTAAATAAAATAAATTGAAATAATTCAAACAAAATAAAATAAAACTTACAGAATTTATTTTGTTGAACCGAATCAATAATTAAAGACCAAGTCGAGTGTGTGACACTCTGTCCTTAAGACAGATTCGCCCCGCTACGGTGCTTACGGTTATGTGGCGTCTATCTCCCAAGATACATTGATCTTCACAAATTTGTAGTAGCACTTCAAACAAATTTGTCCGGCGAACTAGAACCTTGTGTTCTATAACTCTCTGAAATTTATTCTAAATCTAATATGAAGAATAAAGGACGCAAGAGAGCAAAATGAAGGTAAGGAAAATGAATTTTCGGAATCAATTAAAATTGGAATAGGGCTGCCTTTATATAGGCTTTGTTGGTACCTATTCAATTTGAATAGAAAAGGTATGAAGAAGGGACATAACTCTTCTTTCAAAATAAAGAGACACCATGAAAGGTTTGCACCCTTTCATTCAAATGGAGGTTTGACCCTTCCTTTAAAACAAAAAGACACCATGAAAGGTTACACCATTTCATTCAAAATGGAGTCTATTTCAATTCACAACTACCTCTTTATAAATTTTCCAACATACACAACTTTACTTACAAATTTCAAGATACAAAATTCTCAAAAAACATAATATAATGACTAAAAATATTTTGAGACCATAGTTCTAAAAACCGGCCGATACGTGTCGGAAAAATAGGATATCGTGATGGATACAAACCGGTATACTGTTGAGATTGAAAATCGTGGGCGTATCGGCCGAGTCCCGGTACGTACTGGTCTGTAACCGTTACACAAGCCGCGACGGGCCGATACTCACCTGTTCGGAGCGGTACGGGAAAGAAAAAGATGAAAAAGTTGCAAAATGATTTTTAAAATTTCACCGCCGCGACACCGGATTCCCAATACGCACCGGTTGATACTGCCGATACCGATACTCCGCGATCGATACCGTTACGTTATCCGATACTGCGATTTAGAACCATGTTTGAGACAGAAGGAAAAAAAAATAAAAGAGAGGAAAGTTTTAAGATAAATAATGCAAGTGTCCACTTCCTAGCTAAGTTATGCTACAAACTTAGAACTTTTACTCGTAAATTTATCCAAAATCATCAATAAATTCATTTTATATAAAGACTCACAATACACAAGTTAAATCTCGACCATATATTTTTTGTCGGGGTAAAATTCTGGGTTCACAACTGTATCGTTTCTAGATACCAAATCAATATGTATCCTACGTGGCAAAGGCAACGTCAGTGTTAAATGGTGTCATTTGAGAATTAATGTAGTTAAAACCCTTGCATGATGATCACGTTTAGCATATTAGAAGGATCTTCTTCATGTGCAACTTGCTATTCCATTCCATGTACATACATAAAGATGGAGAGACATATGAAGTCACTCTCCAAGTAATGATAAATGGTGTTTTTGAAAATATTAATCAACAATCTTTTGGAATATTTTTTTTTCCCCACCACCTTAGGCCTCTCTCTCTCTATATAACTTTCGTCAGACTCAAGTTCTTCACAGCCAATTCTCAACTCTCACATAACTACAAGCATTCTTCAACCATCATTCATCCAACATCTTCCCAACAATGGCCACGGTGTCGGCTTTGGGGGCTGAAAATTCGGCGGTGATCTTCAGCAAAAGCAGTTGCTGCATTTGTCACACCATCATGACACTGATATACGGTTTTGGAGCGAGTCCTGCTATTTACGAGCTTGATGAACTTCCAAATGGACGACAGCTGGAAAGAGAGTTGTTGTCATAATTGTAAAGAGGAGTTATGGTTGAAGAAATTTTTGTAAGAGTTGGTTTGAAGCAAGAAAGGTATGTGCTTTATTGTGATAGTCAAAGTGCTATTCACTTGAGTAAAAATTCTACCTTTCATTCGAGATCGAAACACATTGATGTGAGATACCATTGGATTCGTAATGTATTAGATTCGAAATTGTTACAACTCGAAAAGGTTCACACAGATGATAATATTTCAGATATGTTGACTAAGACTTTGTCGAGAGACAAACATTTAAAGTGTCGAACTTTGGCGGGTATGGCTGATGTCTCCACCTAAGTCGGTAGGGGGAGAATTGTTGGGTATACCTCGTTATTAGAGTGTGGGACCCAATGGTTTATTAAAAGAGTTTTAATTTGGTTTGGTTTAGGTATAATATATTTTTATATATTATATCTAATTTTGTGGAGACCCAATTCAGTTTGGAAACAACTAAAGTTTTAATAAAAAAAACCCTAGATTCACAATACATATTTTTAGTGTTGTTTTTCCCAAGAGAAAAGTACTGTACAGCTGTTACAAATTTGTTCCACCTTTTTCCGAAGTGTTGTGCGGTTAGTTTGTGTGTGTAGGGGCTGGGTAATCAATTCGGTGGATTTGCTTTATGCAGCAACAATTAGTTTGATATAAATTCAAGTCAGTGGATTGTTTTTAAGCACAGTTTAAGGGCTTTGACAATTTTGGCGCGTAGAAGGTGTTGATTTGGGTTGTTACTTTGGGTTTTCTACAACTCTGTTTCGAAGTTTTTGGTTCATCTATTTGGTGAGGTTTTTCCTCTTATTTGTTTGTGATTATTTGAAATTTACCTAAGGGTGGTTTTGTGAGACCATTCGTGTCTCGTTTGTAATCGTTTGGAAACTTATTTGGTTGTTAATGGAATGGGATTTCGATCCCGTGGACGTACCTCACATTGAGGGAACCACGTAAAATTCTTATGTTGCTTTTAATTTAATTTCTTCGCATTAATTTTTATTCCCATTAATTGATTTACTTGTGAAAAATCATTGATTTTCCCTAACACATACCTGCTATGTTCATAGGGGGGAGTTGGTTGGCAGTTCTAATGAGGTCATGAGCCTCCATATCCGGGGCAAGCTAGTCCAATTACTCAAAAATGCTAAAGCTATATTTGTATAGGATCAGAAAGTTAATAAAGCCCCTAAGCTAGCTCCAAAATACAATAATATCATGGCTATAAGTAGTAGCTGTTTTTGCTTTTGTAGAGAATGAAATTAGGCCTACTTAACTATGAACGTCTATTTTAATGTGCAGAGGTATGATGAGAAGTACTTGTTGTTATGTTTTTAAGGTATATTTTCTCTTTTGTTGTACTAAATAATAATTAATGTCATACTTGGTTATTTACTACTATGTCTTGAACATAATTTTCCTTCATTTTTCTGTATTATATCTTCTTTTTCTTTCTTTTTTTCGGCTAAAGAAAATTTATTGATAAAATTGGAAAGCACAAATAGTAGAATCCAAAATACATCAATGAAAGTAAACTTAGCAAGCTAAGTTGTAGCAGATATATTCAATAATGTAAGTATATAGTATGTAATATTCAATATTTTCCCTCCTGTTGTTTACAGGCATTTATGAAAGTAGTACAAATATACACATATATATGATTGTAGAAGAGCATTGTTGTTACAAATTCCAAAATTTTTAGTAGTAATAGTAGTGGAGGTTTATTTTCCCTTCTTTTCTTGCAATTTTTTACTGCAAAAGTACCATTTAAACTTGTATAATCTAATTTTATCTATCATATCTTTCTCCTAACATTTCATATATATATATTCAATTCGGCCCTAGACCTTATTTTAATTTCTTAAGGGGAACTGACCCAAAGTTCCAAGCCCAATATATCACGCCCTTTTTAGACCCAATCTCACACCAATCTGACCAGTACACTGTCACATCTCCGCCACTCAACACTGCATTCTCAGTCCTCCATCTCTCCACCGTTCGACTCCACTACCTTTGAAACCCTACCCTAACCACAAAACAAAGCCGTTCATCTTCTCTAACCGTCGACTCTCAACAACACAGCACGAAGTCGTTCATCTTCTCCAATCGGTGACTCTCAACAACACGAAGAACCATCACGACTTCGAAGAAATTTCATAGTTTCTGACTTTTGATTCACAAAAATGGGAAAAAAAAGTAAAATCTCTCTTCACCTTTTATTTTTCATTCAAATTTGTACATTATTTTTTAATGTTTTGTATAATCATACCGTTTCAATAACACTTTCATAAAAAAACCCTTGGATAAACACATTTTACATACTTCAAAATGTATAAACCCTATTTTATATATTCTAACTATGATTCTAGATCTCTTATTCGTTTTATTCTTGCTTAGATTATATAATTCCCTGTTTTTACACATTCTAGTTATATTTAATCTCTTGTTTTTACACATTCAACTTCTTTTTATTGTTCTTATTCTTGTTGTTGTTGCTTCTTCTTGTTGTTAAATATTGGCTTTTCTTCTTCTTATTATTGCTACATTTTGTTGAATATTTCATCTTCTTGTTGTTATTGTTGTTATTTACAAAATATAATGAACTGTTCTTATTGTTGTTAGTGTTTATAAAACTGAAACATCATACAGTTTCATCACTCTACAAGTAAATATCTAAATTTATTCAACCTATAAATGAAACTTCAAAATTACACAGTTTAATCACTATTCAAAACAAATAGGTAAACTTATTATAAAGTGCAAATCAAACTATCAAATTATACAGTTTTGTAATTATTAATGACAAATAGATATAACTTAATATTAAACTGCATATAAAATTGTAAGATTATACAATTTTGCTACTATATTACTGTAGACACCCCATTTTTGACCGCCCTTAAGACTTGGGCGTTACTGATTGTTTACTTAGTGATGAGGTGTGCAGCGCAAAGGTTCAATTTCTGCGACAAGGAGAGACTCAAATCCCAACCTTACACCCCATTTTTGGATTAAAAAATATTTTGACCAAAGATTTTAGACCTTAAAACCTTCTCTTTCAAAACATTTTTGAAACAAAGTTTCTGCGATGTTCTGATGTTCGCATTTTGTTAAATGTTGCGTTTTTCGGCAAACCGAGCAAGGACAAAGTGGAAATGAATGAAAGAGAGGTGAAATCTTTGAAAAATATTTCAAAACACCTTGTTTATGGGTTTGGAGTTGAAGAAAAGAGGAGAAGAGGGAAGAAACCTAGTCGAGGAAGAAGATGGGCATAGACCGTTAAGAGAGAGTCAGGCAACCCTCGCTAAATCAGGCCTATCCTTTTGTATACTTGGATTTAAGCTATGAGGCCATCATTTTTGGAAAGAAGACTTCCGGGGCTTCATTTGCACTCAAGAATCTCCTAAAGACAAGTCCGGATGGGGGAGATATGATTGGTTGAAGTTGGGCATCATTCCGGTTGGACCGAAACTGAGCAGTCTTTACTAAAAGAGGCATAACTTTTTGCACAGTTGAAATTTTGATGCAAGGCTACCACCATTGGAAAGATTACTTCCGGGGCTTCAATTTGGACACAAGAATGACCTGAAAAAGAGTCCATATGAATGAGTTATACCCATTTGAAGTTGGACCTGCAGAGTAGAATTTGCAATCGACCACAAATGTGCACAGTCGGCCATAAAAGTGGCCGATCGGCCATCACAAGTAGCAGGTCGGCACCAAATATGGCCGGTTGGCCAAGAGTGACACAAATTCAGATTTTTTGAAGATCTTTTCCCTCCACCTGTTTCCAGCAAGCTCCACCTGTCCCAATTCAGATATTTTCGACCAAAGCTCTTGCTTTTGCTATATATGAAGCCAAATATCTCATATTCAAGGGGTTAGAACATTGAAGCAATTTTGAGAGCCTCTCTCTCTAAAAGGTCCTCTCTCTCTAGAAATTTCAGAGCTAAATCTCTGCCTCTCTCTCCTTCTCTTGCCTTTGTGTGCATAACAAGAGATACACTTGGAGATACACCCCTCCTTTGCCTAGGCATCCTTCATCAAAGTTGTATATCTTTGGGCTGAGGTCCCTTGGAGCCTATTTTGAGCTCTCAAAGGCTGATTTTGGTTCAGATTTTGGCTGCTAAGCTTCAAGGTGCTTCAAGGGTAAGCACTTGCTCCTTTAAACCTTTGTTTTGCATGCTTGTTTTACCACCTTTGTAAATGGTTTTTGGCTTGGTTTTGAACTGAGAAAATCTCTGTTTTTCAGTCCTAAAAGTGATGGTTTAGGCCTATTTTGTGTTAGGGGGTTGTCTCTCCCTTTGCTCTTTGGCTTGTAAAGCCTTTAGAGCCAACTTCCTAAGCTTTTGAAACCATCTTTGTTTGGCCTTTTAACCACTGAAATCCAGTGGATTTTCAGTGGTAAAAATGTGGTTTTGAGGTTCAAAATGGGAGGGGGTAGTCCCTTCTCCTCTTGTCTTGGTTGTATGCCTTGTTGGCCTAATTATTGAGCATGTTTTTCTAGCATGTGTTGGCTTGTTCTTGGCTTATTTTTGGGCTTATTTCAGCATGGCATAACTCTATTTTTGGCTTGTTTGATCATTGGTTACATGCTTCATGCACTTGTAGTGTAAATCCTCTTTGTTAGCCTTACAAAGTAGCATGCTCTTGTGGTTTGAATTAGTTTAGTTCAAACATGTTTTTGGTGTTATTTTGGCATGTTATAACTCTGATTTTGATTGGTAGACTCACCTCTTGCATGCTTTATACACTTGTAGTGTAATCCTTGCTAGCTAGCTCTCCATGCTTGTCTCTTTAGCCTATTATTCTAGCTCATTTTGGCTATACTTCAGCATGATTTTATTCATATTTTGGGATATTTTAGGACTATTTTGGGCTGCCATGGTCATATGACTCATGTTTTGTATAGCTATAGTGCAAATGGCCTCATTAGTCTTGAGTTTTGAGACCACTAGCATGTTATGCATGTGATGTTTGTATGGTATGGCATCATCTAGCATGTTATTTCAGAGCATATATATTTGCCACACTCCCATATTTTTCACTCTTAAAGTGCTCTTGAGAGTTAAGCTTTGTGCCTTGTTTGTGAGCCATTGCATGAGCATCATTTTCTTGCCTTTCATGCTATCATCTCAGCTCATTTTGGCCACTGTTTTGGCATGCATGAGGTCTGTTTAGGGCTGGTTTAGTCCATTGAACATTGTATTGCATGGTTCTAGTGTTGTGTCCTTCACTAGTTTCAATGTTTAAGCCTTCTAACATGTTGTACTTGAAGTATTTGCATGTTAGAGTCTTGTTTATCATGCCACTTTGGCACTGAAAAATCTGTCATCTCCCTCATTTCTTCATTTTTGATTTGTTTTGAGGATTGGTTAGTCTTGAGGTTGTGTTTAATGCTTGGGATTGAGGCCTATGCTTAAATGGCTTCAACCCTCTTTTGAGGGTTACTCCTAGTCAAAGGCATTAGTCTCTCCCAAGCCTTAAACCATTCTCTTTGATAGACCTCTCTCTCATTAGAGGACTCTCATATTTGGACAAATGGATTAATGAATGGATTGGTAATGTTAAAATGTGTAAACAAAATCAATCAAGTAAAACATGCCAAGATAACATGTTTGTGTTGCATTGCATGTGTTTGGATCGGACGTTAATCCAAACACAAGAAATGAGACACGTTTCATACTTGAAGTGATGAAACGTGCCTCATTCCTTAGGTCACCGACACCTTTGATCATATATGATAAGGTGGAGGTTCATCGAGTCTTATGTGTTATTTGTGTGCATTCATTGACATTGATTTGTGCAATTCGGCCTCTTTGGCCATCATGCATTGAGATGCGTGATTGGTGGCTCGAGAGTCAAGCACTACACTCCTTTGAGCTTGAGACATGATAAGGAGTGTAGTTGCACACACATTTTCTTGCAAATACACTGTCATGCCTTTGTTTGTGCTCTGTTGCAGCAAAAGGGGAAATTGCAGGAAGCAGTGGCCGACCGACCATCGAAGCTGTTGACCGGCCACTAATGTCTGCCGAGCGGCTATCAAAAGTGGCCGATGGCTATCTCTCTTGGCCGACTACCCCTCAGCATATTCCTAAGGTGGATCAGAAGCATTTTGGAAGTTGGCACAATTTTCAGATATACAGAAGTGTGCAAACAGAGGCATTAGAGGCACGGTAGTGGATTTCCGAGCGAAACCGACTGAGCATGCATATCTCTCTCATTTCCCGAGGCCATTTGTTTAAATTACTTAGCTAAACTAGTTCATTAGCTTAGTTGTTTTGTAATTAATTAGTTAAGTGTTTAAATTAATTAATTAGGTTTATACTTAATTAGCTTAGATTAGCTAGTTGTTCAAATTCATTCGTATTGTAATAATTAATTAGCTTAGCGAAGCTAGTTAGTTGATTTATTCGGACCCTCCATCGAGAGGGCAAATTTTGTAATAAGTGTGCGTGTGTGTGTGCATGTCTTCCAACTCCATGTCTTTCTCCCTTTTATTTACCAGCTTTTGATGGTTAGTTTTAGGGCATATTTCAATTAGCATCCTTATGCTATGCATGCGTGCATCATTCATCTGTCTTGCATGCACCGAGCTCGGCGCATCATTCAAACTGCATTGTATGTCAATACCTACTTGGATACGTGTTTCAAAGCATGTTATCAAGTGTTGCATTCATATGTTATTTTAGAATAGCCGAGCCTACTTAGTCGCATTTTTGCATGTGTTGCATTAGGCATCTTAACATAGCTAGGATCATGTATTGATTACTAACTAGCTTCTGTTTTAGCTTGGAGTACACTGTGAGTGTTTATGCTTTAGCATCTTTGCATGTGTGTAAGTGACTGCCATGATAGCATGCTTACCATGAGGCTAACTACTTAAGTGTTAAACTGCATGAATGTCTGTGGATGAAGGCTTCATTGCTTGAATTGGAACAATTCATCAAAATGTGAGTTTTAAGCCCACTTGAGGGTGGCAAATCCGCTTCTTAGCCTACTTGCGAGTAGCACCTTCAAACCATTTTCGAAAAACAAACATGAGATGTTTTGTTCCAACTCGAGTGATTTAGTCTATACTTGTATGCTGTGCACATCACATAGTAAGCTAGCTAATAAACCGGAATAAGAACACATATGTTTTCAAAAACAACATATCATGTTAGTAGAGGCTGATCCTTTGATCGGGCGACGGGGGTACTCATTTCATGACCTTCCCCCCTCGTACCCAAGTTCCTGAGCCGAGGCAACTTTGGTGATGACGGACACGTGGCCTTAGGCACGAGTCAGGGTTTCCTAAATTTCCCAAAAACAAAATATTTAGGTGGCGACTCTGAAATCTGGCAAAGCAGTCCATGTTTGGCACTTCTTGATTAAAATCGATTTTCCAAAACGATTTGCCAGATTTGGACTCTTTGGTGATTTATCAGTCTTACATTGCACTTTGTGAGATTAGATTCAGAATCGTGACAGGAGTCCGAACTGTAGTAGCTAGAACCATGATTCGCGCCCTCGCGCGCGGAGTGGAGTTTGGGGTAGTCTACAATTACTCATGCCCTACTGTTATTTTCATTTTTTAAGAAATTGCTGTAGGAAGATATTGGAAGAAGCAAACCAATATGCCCAAAAAAAATCTAATCAGGGATTTAATTGTCTCCCCTTTTGACACTTCATCACCCATATCCATTGACATACCATTATCTCCCATTCCACAAAAAACCCAACCACCACAACAAAAAAACAACCCAAAAACCCCACTACACAACCACACTATTTACAAGAAAAAGCCCAAGAACTACACCACAGACCACACCCACACAACAAACACCAACCACAAAAAAAAAAAAAAAAAAAAACAAACAAACAAAAGAAAACCAAAAAAAGAAAAAGAAAAAGAAAGCTCCAAGAAAACCAATCAAGTCCCAAAACACAAACCAAGGCATCAAAAGGGAAAAAAGGAACAGTTCCTGCAAAGAGAGTCCAACAGTTTAATTATCGTTCCAACATCGGAATGATAATCAAACTATTCAAGGGGGTTAAATTCACAACAGCCCAAAAGACAGAGCTGCAAAAAATCCTTTTTTGGGCCATTATAAATGCTCCCTCCTCAACACAACTGAAGGCCTCTTGGTGCAGATGCTACAATTCCATTGTAGCAGAAATGACAACACTCTACAACAAAAAAAAAAAGGAGCATTTATACTTGACAAAAAGGAAATGAAACTCAGAAATAGTGTTGTAAGGCTCATTTTTTGTATCGACTGTGGAGAAGACAAAATCACCACCAAATCCTATGCAAGGCTAAAGGATTTTGAGCTCGCATTTTACAAATGAAGATGCGAATCAGTGAAGAGACTGGATGCCAAGTCATTGACCAAAATGATTCAAGAAAAAAAAAAAAGAGAAATCAACCAATGACCGTCAAGATCTTGCAATGGTTATCACTTTTTACTTGTGCCTGAAACTTCTCATGCCTACAACAAGACATACACTTAGTTGGAGTTTCCTCAACTATGTTGACAATCTCAACAACATCAAGAAGTACAATTGGGTTAAGGCAATAAAAGACACACTGATGAATTCAATGGCAAATGCAAACAACAACCCAAGACATATCATTGGATGCGCTATGTTACTCTTGGTAAACACACTACTCAACTACTTCACACAAAAATATCAAACATCCAACTATCTCAAACTATCTAATATATTTCAATTTTTTTTACAATAATAGTACTGCGAGCACAATAAACTCCTCCGACCATCCAACAAAGAAGGCTTCCTAAGGTTTATGAAGTGGAACCTTAGCAAAATGTACTCCAAGTGAAAACACATCAGCCTTGCTAACTTTGAAAAGGTATTCAAACTCTTCTATACTCTCAAAGTACAAATCTATTCAACACTCTTTTCATAATCATCACAGTAACAATCATGTTATGAAACTGTAAAAGTTTGCAGTTTCAAAGCACAAACCTATTTAACACTCCTCTCACTCATGTTATGAAACTGCAAAAGTTTGCAGTTTCAACGCACAAATCTATTCAACACTCTTTTTCACATTCATTACAGTAACAATCATGTTATGAAACTATAAAAGTTTGCAGTTTCAAAGCACAAATCTATACAAGACTTGCTCCACAGTAATTACAGTAACAATAATGTTATGAAACTATAAAATTTTACAGTTTCAAAGAAAAAATCTATTTAACACTCCTTTAACATTGATCATAGTAACATTATGTTATGAAACTGTAAAAGTTTGCAGTTTCAAACAACATATTTTCAACACTTCACTCACATTACTCATAGTACAAATCATTTTATGAAACTGACCAATTTTCCAGTATTATTGATATATGTTACATTGTTCCAATGCAGGTTGACCAAAGTACTTTAACCCCAACTGAACAACAAAATACAGTTATTGCATATCAATCAAAGCACATCAATAAATTTTTCAGCAAAGAAAGATGACCACAAAAAGGACAAGAAGCGAAAAAAACAAACCAAAGCAACAAAAAAGAAACTTCTAGACAGTGATGAGGAAGACTTTCTCGAAGAGGAACACCAATCAAAATCAGAACAAGAACAATAAAAAAACAAAGAAAAGAAAGCAAGAACCACAAAAGCAACAAATTGAAGAAGCAGAAAGTGATGAACGAGAAAAAGAGAGTGATAAAGAAAAAGAAGAGACTGATGAAAAAAAAAAAAAAACAAGAAGAAGGTGATGAATAAGAAGACACTGATGAAGAAGAAGGCCAACAAAAAGAAGAAAAAGAACAAATAGACCAACAAGAAGAAGTCAATGAACAAGAATTGACAGACCAACAACAACAACAACTTGAAGAAAAAGAACAAGCAAACCAACAAAAAGAAAAAGAGGCAGAACAACAAGTAGAAAAACTCCAAGAAAAATTTGACACATTTTTTGCACAAGGTAAACTCTTGTCTAATACTGAACCAAACTGCAAAATTTAATTAAACTAACCAAAACAAAATGCAGCATTTTTATAGGTGATGACCAAGCACAAACATCAACCCAAGAGGACGTCAAGGACAAACTCATAGCATCCATGAGAGCACAAATGAAAGAAATGGAATAAAAATTCATGGCTGAATTGTATAGAAAAAAAGAGGAGTTGAAGGCAATGTCCTCAAAAAAAACTAAAAGCACAGTTCCAAAGAAAAAAGAACATCATCAAGAACAAGTAGGAAAAAGTCCCCAACAAAGATCAATGGTCAAGAGAATTAAACAAAAATCAAGAAAATGAGCACATAAGTCAGATTTTGAAGACCAACCAATGACAAAAGCCAAAGAAAATCTGCAGAAACAAAATGACAAAGAAGATACAAGGAACGAGAAAGAAGCTGTTGCTGATGTACGCAAGCCAAAAGAGGGTATTGATGAAGAAAAATAGAAGGAGAACGAAAAGACAAAAGAAGAAATCGAAATAGAGAAAGAACCTACTGCTGAACCCGAGCCAAAAGAGGGTACTGATGAAGGAAAAAAGCAGGGGAAAGAAAAGCCTAAAGAAGAAATCAGCCAAGAGAAAAAAGCTACTGGTGAACCCAAACCAAAAGAGGATGCCAATCAAGGGAAGACACAAGTTCAAGTAGCTCCTGATTTGGAAAGTGATGATGACTTCAAGGAAAAACCAATCCACAACAAGCCACTCACCCTTTCATTCAGCAAAACAAACAAGGTTTGGCATACCCTATCCCAAAAAGACCAAGACTAAATTCAACTCATCAACAACACACAATCAACTGCTTGTGTCTAGTTTGGTAGCGAAGATGAAAATTGCATATACTTTTTAGATATATGCAGATTGTGCAATAGGGAAACCTTATATGGAAATGTAGGTCTTAAACTGCACAATTTTACAGTTTCTGTTCATGTTCAATAACTTATTCCACAAACCTAACACATTCTTATATATAACATGTTTAAGGTTATTGATGCATTCGCAGAAATGAAATTGGCACTCTAACCATCAATTGAAGAATTTGAGAAACATGATCTAGTATTTGCAAGAAATCCATATACAGGAAGATCTTACGTTTTCTCAACACTCATCAATGTAAGCAAAACTATTAACATACCTTTTAATATTATTCAAACTGCAAAATTTTCTACTTTCCTAACTTGTCTTACTACATACTTTTATAACATATCTCAAACATATATAAATTACATACTCCATTACAAAACCAAGATCAAGCACTCAGAGAAAAAATGATAGACAACCATTTTCTAGAAGCAATGAAAAACAGATATATCCATTTCCCAATCAACCACGACAACCATTGGACCATACCATTGTGGTCTTTGACAATGCTGATGGGCTATGGAGGCACTATGACTCTTTGAGGCCAGCAAAAGGATGTCACAACAAACACTTTGAAATTGCAAAGGAAATTGTAAGTTAAATAAAATTTCTTACTTAGTTCTATTCGTTTCAAAACATCTAAGCACATCACTTAATTAACAAAAACAACCACTAACTCTTTTGTAGCAACAACATTAACTGAGATGGAATAAAACATTATTCAGCAATCAAGGAAACATGTTATCATCTCAAGAGTACGAGACAGTAATTGCATCAATTGAGGAATGCCCACAACAAACCCTACACTTGTAAGATACAAACTCAATAACTAATGTTTCAATATGCTAAATTTTTCAGTTTTACTTAACTAATTCACTTCATCTAAAACTTTGCAGGAATGATTATGCAATCACCATCTGCAATGTTATCAACCAATATATCAACTGGCAACCTGTGCAGAAATCATTTCAACCAACTGAGGGGGTTAAATTTCAAGCAGAAATCATCAGTCAATTTCTCAACGATAAGAACCGATCTTGGAACCTCGAGCACTATCAAATGTTAACAAAGCATACCAAACCATAGAAATAATGAACAAAACTTATTTACAATAAAAATACTCATGTGAACATATTTTTGTACTTTTTTTTTAATACGTATAACAAGTACTTTTATGCTTTTGGTGATTGATCTTCTTGTCGCTATCGTGGTGATAATGATTGTTGTCATTGATATTGTTATTGCTTTTTTTTATTGTTATTATTCTTATTGATGTTCTTCATGTGGTTATTATTCTTGTTTGTGTTCTTGTGGTTATTATTGTCATCACGTTTGTGGTTGCATATAAATTCATACAGGACAAGTTGTTTCTAATAATTCTTGAAATTGCAAAATTATGCAGTTTCATCACTCAAACAAAAATTATGCTACACAGTTATGCAATTTCATTATCGTGAATTGCTTTCCACGCATTATAATATGTATTTCCTACATAATTCTTGAAATTGCAAAATTATCCAATTTCATGACTCACACAAATAGATGAACTACATTTCAAAATTTTAAATGAAATTACAAAATTATACAGTTTTGTCACTTAGAAACATTAAATAAATACATCATGTAGTAAAACTGCAAGATTATACAGTTTCAATAAGAAATTTTCAAAAACCTTCTCAGCATTCCAAAAAATAAAACCAACCAACTCCACAAACTAATTAAAAAAGAAGAAGAAACTATTACAAAACAACTTCAATAACTAAAGAACACGTTGAAAAAGAAAAAAGAATGCAATCAACTTTATTCATTACTTCCATAATACCAAGTATTACATTTTATTATCATAATTCCTTCACTTCAAATACAAATACAAAGAATAGACTTTGGCCTCAAATAGCAGCCTTGCACGTCATCTTATTGTGATTCCCATATTTCAAGCACCTCCCACACTTGATTTGCTTCATATTCTCACCCTTAGAAGGTATTCTTTTCTTCTTGTTCTGCCCAGGCTGCTTCTTCGTTATAGGAGGTTTGATAATCGAACTACCGGCACTATCAAAGTCAAATCTCTTACTTGAAGGCACTGGATAAACATATTCCTTGTACGACTCTCTAAAACAATCCACATGAAAAACAGGATCAATGAAATCATGCACATTTCTACCACTACTACGCAAAGCATGTGCATCATGACAACAAGGAAAACCATTCAATTGCCATTCATGGCAAGAATAGGTCTGTCTACCAATATTGACATAAAAAGAAATAGAAGAATGAACCTCAAGCATAGTATCACTAGCAACAATCACATCCCAAGACTTAGCTAGCTTCAAAGAGTCCACCAACTTCTTTTCTATAACTGGACACAATTTGGTAGTCTATCTTTTAGATTCAACTCTTCTATTAGACAATTGAGTCATGATTTAAACCCTAATCATATCAATCATACAAGTAATAGGCAACTCACGGGCCCCACCAATCCAATTATTGTAAGACTCGGCAGCATTAGATGACATCTCACCATATTGTTTCCCTCTAAAAAATGCATTCGCCCACTTATCATTTTGCAAACCATCCAACATACTATCAACTCTACCATTCCCAGCAATACGCCTCAATTTCTCCATACAATGTTGGAAAGAAGCAACAGTTGGTACATAAACACATTTAACTAATATTTTCATCAAAGCCAACTTATAGTTAGTACAAAGTCCCACCAATTTGTCAATCAAATTTCTCTTCAAATGGTTCAAGCAATATGCATGATGTGCATTGGGAAAAATCACGGATAGAGCGTCTAACAATCCATGTTGACGGTCGAACACAAACATCAATCTTCGGACTAAACCAACAGCTTTCAACAACTGACTTAAAAATCACATCCAGTTATCTTGATTTTCAGCATCAACAATTGCAAAAGCCAAAGGAAATAGGCCGGAAAACAAAATAACATGAATTTGCAAAAATTAGCAGACTCATAATACAATAACGAAAACCAAAATCTACCAACTACCAAAACACAGTGACAAGCCAAAATTATACTAACTGCAAATAAATATATACCTTGATTACCATCCTTTGATGTTGCTGCAAACAAATGCCCCTTGTAACGCCCCTTCAAGAATGTACCATCAACAAACAACAACGGACAACAAAATTGAAAGCCATACAAACATCCATGAAATGCCAAAACAACCTCCGAAAACAACCACTACTTTCATCCACATCTAATTTAAACACACTTCTAGGATTCATTCTCATACCCATCTTAAGGTACCATCGAAGTTGGTCAAGAGAAGATACAAAATCACCAAACAACTCACATCTTGCCTTATCAACTGCTAACCATGCAACTCAATAAGAAACATCTATACCATATTACTTCTTCAAATTTTTTTTTTAACTTCAATAGGACAAGTCAACGAATTATCACTAATATCATTATGCACAATATCATAAACAAGTCTAGAACCAACCATTTTGCTACAAGATCTACGAGCAACAACCTCACAAGTATGCACATTATCCAACTTCATAATAAAAAAAAAAAAATACCAAAATTCATCAACACCCTTCCATGCACAAACCATTTACAACTTATAGACAACTTCATCATACATTCAGTAGTTACTCTTGTTGCATCATTCTTTAAATAATTCACTGTAAAACCACACTCAACTGCATACTTAGCCAATGCAATGCGGAACACTGGCACTCGACCATCAAATTCTTGACCAATACCGTGTATAATCCCCTTCCAACTAGCAGATAACAAAACTCTCTCTGGTTCTGGATAAAAACTAGGAAACAAACCACCAAAATCATCACAATCGTTAACCAAAGAACTCTCACAAATTACGGAATCAATCCTAGAAAAATTATCATCAACCTCCACAATTCTCCTATCACCCATAGCAACATCAACAACATGAGAACCACTAGAAGCTACCATTGACATCATATTCCCCAAATCATCATCACATTCAACAATACAATCAGAATATCCAGAAATAGAGAAAAGCAAACTAAAGTTACCAACACTCAACTCCTTGAACTTCACACATATTTTCTCAACAACTTTATGATAACTACATCTCTCACTAATCTTAATAGCAGTACAAGACTTACTGTATTTGCACATTAACATGAAACACCCCTCCATATTACAAATCATAAACCAGCAAACAATTGTTCACATATTCCAAACTGTAAAATTATACAGTTATAACATATCAATATCAAAACTTCAGAATTCACAATTCCAAACTACAAATTCAAAACACATTACACTATACAACAAATAGAATAATAAAAATCAAAATCAATACACTATATCACATACAAAAATCACAAAATAAGTATCAAACAAATAAAATTTATCACAAAACAAAGAACTATAACAACATTGACGAACACAAACCAAAGATCACGCAAATTTGCTTATCTATATATATACATACATAAATGTATCGAGAGATAGAGACAGAGAGAGACACACAAACACAGAGAGAGAGAGAGAGAGAGAGCGTACGTAGAGATCACTTATACATAGAGATTCATATCGCACAAAGAAATCGACGTCACAGAGAGAGATTGAGATCACAGACAACCTCGCATAGGCGAGATCTATAATCTAATATTTGATTTTTCACGTATATATATATCAAATCAAAAGGTAATACAATCATTTAAAAAATAAGAAAATAAAAAATGGGACCTTCGGGTATAAAACTTAAAAAATTGTGGACCTGTTAGTCTATTAAAAATATAGTTGGATTAGAAGGGAAATAAATCCCCTACATAGGACTACATAGTAATTTTTCCATTTCTTAATAATATAATGGACTAAGACATTTGGGAAGCCCTAGTTCGGCTCAAATTTTGGGGGCCCATGAGGAATCTTTCGTGCCTTTGCCCAAGACCAGGCCTGACCTCGGGTGCTATTTCAGCATTTTAAGCTCACTTCGGGATCTACTATATTGATTTGAAATGTTTATTTTTAATGCCTTTCGAATATGTTATTCATTATAAAAATTAAGTTAATTGGCAATATTAGTAGTCACATATTTGAATTGTATTTGTGTTAAAAAAAATTGGATGATTTGTTTTTAAAATTCTTGTTTTTTTTAAAGTCAAATCTGATGCAAATATGTAGCTATTGATTAATCTGATTTTTTTTTTTTATATTATTTTATGAATAATTTAGTTGAGAGACAATCAAAAAATAAATGATTTGAATCAACAAAATATATCAAAAATGAGACCAAAATCACTTAAATTGAACTCTTTAGTTGAAATCAGAGACAGGAAGGAAGCTCATATCTTTGTGGAATATGATGGAGCCTCTTTAGTTTATTAAACCTTTTAGACTATGTTTAGTTCATAAATTTAGAAAAGAATAAAAAACAAAGAAAAAATGTGTATGAAACGTAAGTGAAATATAATTATATTTTATTCACATTTTACTTATATTTTTTTTTTCCTTTCTAAATCTCTTTTCAAATTCATTAATCAAACGCAACTTTAGACACACTTTCTCTTGTCAAAGAGTGTAGGTTCTTGTATCATGCATAATTGGTACATAAAGTCTATGGTATCATAAAAATATCTAGAAAATTATTATGAATTTCATATAGGTAAATTACATTGACACCCCTTGAGGGTTGCTATTGATACAAATTCCTCCCTAACATTCTGCAAATTACATTCCCCTCCTTATAATTTTGAATTGTATTACAATTTCCTCCTTCCGTTAGTCAACGGCTAGGTCAATTAACAAAAAGAATTGATGTCAGCAAATTATTTTTCAAAAATACCAATTTTAACCCTAAGCTTTCTCTCTCTACATCTCCTTCCTTCTCTCTGCCTTTAACCTGCTCAAACCCACTACCAGAAAAATGAAAGAAGATGAAATTGAGGGTAAAATGGAAAATTTACACCTTGTATGAAGGGTATTAAGATCAATGAAAATTTTATGTTAGTTCTGTTAAGAGACAAACACTGACAGGGGGGTCAATGTAATTTTTAAAACCTCAAAGAGAAACCCATATTAAAGATAAACCTCAAGATGTGTCATTGTAATTTACCCATTTCATATTAATGGTGTATATTGAAAGCTATTATTACCATAAAAAAAAAGTTACTATTATGAGGTCACATTTTAAGTGAATATTGATCATTGATATAAAATTCTAAAAAACTTTTTGATTTTTTTTTTTTATACTTGAGATTGTAACATTTTGTAATGGTGACGTGGTGTGATGATGTGTAGTTTGCTCGAAAATTTACCCAAAAAGGTCGATGATCTTTTGGCCATTAAAAGAATAGAATTCTTTCATAGTTACAAAAAAATTACTTCACCTTCCCATTTGTGACATATAATTAAAAAAATATTCAAAATGATGTTATAAATTTATATTTATTTTGAAAAGACATATCAAAATAATTTATTATTCTATAAAAAAATATAATTAATTATTATTATTATTATTTTCACTGGTAGCATGAGGCTGACAATACATAATGCCTTAATCTCCCAACTAAGGATTTTCTTTGTCTGTCCTAATATATTTTAAGATTATATAGGACCAAAAAAAATAACCAGAAAATTACCAAGAATTTATAATCTAAGATCATGATTTAAATTTATGGATATTTCACTAGTGTTGATTTTTGACCACACAACCAAATAGGGAACTTAGCTGGAGAGCACCGGTAGAATAGATTAATCCCGAACACCTGCCAACAAGAATATGAGAATACCGCAGTGGTTTATCCACCCGAGGGCACTTCAACGATCAAGTCAGTAATCTTATCTCTCACAGATATCAATACAAATACTTAAACTTCAACAATGAAAGCATAAAAGCATCTCAAATAAAGCATACTTTAGACCCACGAGGGTGCCTTACTTTTATAATGATCAGTGTCCAACTTCCCCTAGAAGTCTCACTTCATGGGACTTTATCCTTTACAAGGATAACATTTATCACAACTCATACAATCAGATTAAGATGAATTCCCTCAAGAGTCCCATCTCTATCCAAATAGGTAGCTTGATGTCATCTAGGACTCTAGTCCTCTATCCAAATATCTCAAATTCCAGTATTATCGCACCATATCTCGACACCATGGTCCGCCCACGTGGCACCTCACCTAAAAATATGTCCCCACAACAGCCCCCTAGGTTCTATTACCTTAGCAAACTAAGGTGATGGAACCTATACATGTACTTCCCCGACTGAGATCGTGACTCGTTGGCACGAAGAAACAAGGACTCAAATGTCCACTCGTAAAGAATCAAGAATCAAGAACCAAGAACCACGAACCATCATGTTCCATTTCATTCGGGTCTAACATCTCGACAGAGATCGCACTGCTAGCAGAGATCATGATTTGCTAGTTCAAGAACATCAAGATCCTAGTATCAACTCATCAGAAACCAAGAATAAACAAGTTCTACCCCCATTCAAATTCAACATCTCAACCAAGATCAACATCTCAACTGAAATCATCATGTTAACCAAGATCACCATCTCAACCGAGATCATCATCTCTACCGAGATCAATATCTCAACTGAGGTCATCATGTCAAACAAGATCACCATCTCAACCGAGATCGCCATCTCAGCCGAGATCGTCATCTCAACCGAGATCATCATCTCTACTGAGATCAATATCTCAACTGAGATCGCACTTCTCAATCAAGATCATTATGAGATTGGAGCGTACCAATCATGTCCCCATCATGTCGCATCAGTTCTGCCCCCTTCCGTCTGACGTCAGCACGGGCACTTCAAGACTCGAAATCATAACTTTTTGCCATATTTTTCTAATTCTAGCAAAACCATTTCATCTTCCTATTTCGTCTCTATTTGTGCCCTTAGACTCTCTTTCTCTTGGCCTCTACAAACCATCATCGCTATTCTTGAAGCATTCATTACTATAAAGACTCCTTTTGTGCCTAATGTTCAAACTCTACCAACTGAACCAGACTAGCAGCCAAGCAATTCATCAGTTGCTCCACACATCAACCCACCATCTCAATGGCAGTGAAAATAGCGACAATCTTGTAGCTAGAACCAGGAACAAGAAACATCGAGGTCCTAAGCTCCCAGCCTTAGACCTTGATAATTTTCTAATCGCCTTATCTATGAGTAACCATTGCCGTAGCCAATGACGACATGTCTCGCTGAACTCTTGTCGTAGAAGACCTTCTTGTTGACATCCCTAATGTCATAACTGTGCAATCCACTCCATCTCCTTAGAGTCAATCCAACATGCTCATGCCTCCAACAACTCGATATCTCAAAAGAGAAGCACATGAAGCAAGTGGACCAAATTACTGCTAAAAAAGTCGAGGCCATTGCTAAGGCTGAAAAAACAAGTCAACATGGCCTGCAACAAAGGCTACTATCTTGACTAGATGACAGCCCTCAAAAAGATGTCTGTCCCTGAGGACTCACCCCTCTGTGATATGGGTCAGCTCAATGTCTCTTTCCCTCCCTCTTTCAATCAATCTGAGGATGAGGCCGAGGAAGTAGAAGAGGCCGACGACGAGGAGGCCGGAGACAAGGAAGAGACCGAGGCTGAGGTTGCTGAGAAAGAATCTGAAGCTGCTGCTGGGGCCAAGTTCCCAACTCTGAATGAGCAAGTCCTTGACTTGACTCAGGATGAGGAGGATGAGGTTCAAAAGACCACTTCTAAGGCTGAGATTGAGACTGCCAACAAGAGCCTAGATGACACAGTGCTTGAGATTGACGCCGAGGTCCAAGTTGAAAAATCTACCCAGCTGTCTGCCAAGACTGACACAACGCCAATTACCAAGGCAGGGCAGACTGTGGAACATGCATGAACTTTGGTTTTTCCACCTTTTTGTACTTTTCCGTCTTACTTTTGGACAGCTGTAATCTTTTGTTTGAAAAATGTTAGCTTTATATTTGGCCGATGTGCCCCTTTTGGCTTTGTAAATGAACAAGTAATCTCTTATGCCAGGCCGAAGTGCCTTTTTGTATCTAAACAAGTTTCTTTTCTAAATGCAAGTCTTATATTTTCTTTCATGTGTTGAATGTATGCCTTCTTTTCTTCTATGCATGTTTGTTGCTTTCTTTCATGCTTTTCATGCTTCCAAACTTAGAATATTTTTGCATTTTTTCAAAGTGTACCTTAACTATATAATAACTTCGGGATACAATACCTCGGATAAACCTTGACTATTTGCCTCGGCTAACCATTTTCATACTTCGGCTAACACTTTAAAAATAAAAATATTTTTACAAGTGTTATTGTTTTTTTACCTCCATACACTATCTTCTATTATGACTTCACCCTTTCCAAGTTTTAACAACTTGGTTGGTCACCTTAGGTAACATGTACCTCGGATACTTTATTCATCATTGCATCGGCTAACTCCAACTTGTAAATTTCTTCGAAATTTCAACAAGTGTTAAGCCCATTTCTGAAAATTTCAACAAGTGTCAAGCTCTTAAGTTTGTTCATCAGTCCAGCTCTCTGCCCCCTAATGTGAACCTAAGTTCCACTTAAGTTCACATTAAGCATGTAACTATGGTCTTTTGCCGAAGTCATATTCAAACAAAGGCTTCCCGAGGTGTTTCAACCTTGGTTTCTCTGTTAATGAACTTAGTTCTATTATGAGTTTGACTCTGCCGATATGGCAAGTCCAGGTTAACTTAACTTAGTTCAACTCCATTATGTGCAAATATAATTCAACTCTACCATATAATGACTCTAAGTTATTCGTCATGTTTCATTCAAAAATATTGCTAGCTTAATTCAACTCTATTATATGCAAGTATAATTCGACTCTGCCATATAATAAGTCTAAGTTATTCGTCAGGTTTCATTCAGAAATATCGCCAACTTAGTTCAACTCTATTATATGCAAGTATAATTCAACTTTGCCATATAATAAGTCTAAGTTATTCGTCATGTTTCATTCAGAAACATCGCCAACTTAGTTCAACTCTATTATATGCAAGTATAATTCAACTCTCCCATATAATAAGTCTAAGTTATTCGTCATGTTTCATTCAGAAACATCGCTAACTTAGTTCAACTCTATTATATGCAAGTATAATTCAACTCTAACTTAGTTCAACTTTATTATATGCAAGTGTAATTCAACTCTGTCATATAATAAGTCTAAATTATTTGTCATGTTTCATTCAGAAACATCGCCAACTTAGTTCAACTCTATCATCTGCAAGTATAATTCAACTTTACCATATGATAAGTCTAAGTTACTCATCATGTTCACCATGGGAACATCGCCATAAGACATTTCGGTCTTATCGCACAATCATGGATTCCAACAACATTTTCACGCTTTTTTACATAGGCTTCGGCATCTTTTTGCATGTAGGGTCACCAGAATCCCTATGATATAACTCTATGGGCAAGAGATCTGCCCCTTGCATAGATCTCGTGTAAAAGTCTTCAACTTGGGAAGGATGTACACATCGCAATAGAGGTCCAGTAAAAGTCCTTCTGTATAGATGGCTTTCTGTCGACAGGCAGAACTTGGCTGACTTCAGTTTGATCTTGTGTGCTTCTTTTTTGTCCTCTGGGATTTAAGATCTGCTTATTTAGGCTGAGCTCTTGTCTCCTCGGACCTACTCATCTAGGCGAAGATCTTGTGTTCTGGGATCTGGGATCCGAGATCTGCTCACTTAGACTGAGCTCTTGTCTTCTCAGACCTAATCATCTAGGCCAAGATCTTGTCTTCTAGAATCTAGGATTCGGGATTTGGAATCCGGGATCTGCCCACTTAGGTTGAGCTCTTGTCTTCTCGGACCTACTCATCTAGGTCGAGATCTTGTCTTCTGGGATCTGGAATCCAGGATCTGCTCACTTAGGTTGAGCTCTTGTCTTCTCAGACCTACTCATCTAGGCCGAGATCTTGTCTTCTAGGATCTAGGATCCGAGATCCGGAATCCAGGATCTGCTCACTTAGGCTGAGCTCTTGTCTTCTCGGACCTAATCATCTAGGAATAGATCTTGTCTTCTAGGATCTGGGATCCGGGGTCTTCTTGCTTAGGCTGAGCTCTTGTCTTCTTGGACCTAATCATCTAGGCCGAGATCTTGTCTTCTAGGATCTGGGATCCGGGATTCGGGATCTAGAGTCCGGAATCTTCTTACTTAGGTTGAGCTCTTGTCTTCTCGGACCTAATCATCTTGGCCAAGATCTTGTCTTCTAAGATTTAGGATCCAGGATTTGGAATCTGGGATCTGCTTACTTAGGCTAAGCTCTGTCTTCTCGGACCTACTCATCTAGGTCGAGATCTTGTCTTCTAGGATCTGGGATTCGAGATCTGAAATCCGGGATCTGCTCACTTAGGCTGAGCTCTCATCTTCTCGGACCTAATCATCTAGGCCGAAATCTTGTCTTTTGGGATCCGGGATCTGCTCACTTAGGCTGAGCTCTCATCTTCTCGGATCTAATCATCTAGGCCGAAATCTTGTCTTTTGGGATCCGGGATCTGCTCACTTAGGCTGAGCTCTTTGTCTTCTCGGACCTACTTATCTAGGCTGAGATCTTGTCTTCTAGGCTCTGGGATCCGAGATTTGGAGTCTGGGATCTGTTCACTTAGGTTGAGCTCTTGTCTATTTGAAGGTCATCTTCATTTCCTTAGGAGCGCTCATGCCCCCTTATCTTTGCATTCATCCCTTCTGGAAGGGCCTTCATTCTGTCAATGTTGACGTATTCTCCATCTTCACTAAACTCGTTGTTCCCGAAACGTTGATCTTGCACGATGATGGCCATCTATTCTAACTAAGTTCCCACAGACGGTGCCAAATTGTAGGTGTTGATTTCTGACCACACAACCAAACAGGGAACTTAGCTGGAGAGCACCAGCAGAATAGATTAATCCCGAACACCTGCCAACAAGAATATGAAAATACCGCAGTGGTTTGTCCACCCAGGAGCACTCCGACGATCAAGTCAGTAATCTTATCTCTCATAGATATCAATACGAGTACTTAAACTTCAACAATGAAAGCATAACAACATCTCAAATAAAGCATACCTTAAATCCACGAGGGTGCCTTACTTTTATAATGACCAGTGTCTAACTTCCCCTAGAAGTCTCACTTTATGGGACTCTATCCTTTACAATGATAACATTTATCACAACTCACACTATTCAGATTAAAATGAATTCCCTCAAGAGTCCCTTCTCTATCCAAATAGGTAGCTTGATGTCATCTAGAACTCTAGTCCTCTATCCAAATATCTTGAATTCCGGTATTATTGCATCATATCTCGACACCATGGTCCGCCCACGTGGCACCTCGACTAACAATCTTGGGCATGTGGACTACCTAAAAATATGTCCCACACAGATCATTAATTTGATGCCCTAAGTGTATATATACATCTCTTTTTTTCACAAAGAATCACACATGTCGATAAAAGAAAAGGTAATAGAATTGCTTGATTGAAACACTACTACGTACTATAATCCCATGCATGATTTTACTATGGAGAATATCCTAGCCACATTTCTTAATTTCCAATTAGGGCAATGTCATCCAAGAAATGAACAATGCTATTTAATATATATAGGCTTTAGCACTACAAGAAAACCTGGCAAATAACACGGAGGTTTTTGCGACGGGGTAACTGCCGTCGCAAAAAGTGGTTTTTTGCGATGGGGTGTAGTTGCCGTCGCCAAAAAATTCTTTTGCGACGAGGTTTATTTACCGTCGATAAAAAGGGACTTTTGCGATGGGTATGACTTTTGTCGCTAATGATTGTAAAAGAAAAAAATGTAGGAACAGTTGCGACGCACGGTATACCGTCGCATCAAGTATTCTTTAGCGACGGTAAAAAGTTACTGTCACAAATGGTGGACCATCTGTGACGACAGAAGCCCATCGCAAAAACTATGGGTAAAAACGACGTCGTTTTCATTTGTTAATGATGTACCATTTGCGACGGTTAAAATATGCCGTCGCAAAAAAGTTTTTTTCATATCCCACTTATTTCTATATCCCATTCGCGGTCATGTGTCCCAAAATCCCTAAAATCCCAAATCAAAATCCATTGATCCCAAAATCCCAAAATCCTCAAAATCCCCAATCTCCGACGGCGACGGCCTTCGTAGAGTGACGAGGGTGAACGACGGCCTTCGCCGGAGTGACGAGCAGTAGCGACGAGTGAGGAGGGTGAACGACGAGTGACGAGGCAAGACAGAGCATCAACGTTTTAGAATTATTATCCGGTTTGTCCTCTTCAACAACTTCAGAATTATTATTCAGCAAAACTTTTTTTTTTTTTTTCCAGCTTATTTCTGTTTCTCATTCTTCGTTTTCATTGTGAAATAGACTAACTCAAGCTCACCAATAACTTCTGCTAGTGTTATTCCTATTCCTATCCGTAAAAGAACTAAAAATCTTGTTACAAACAAGCCCCAAGTTTTGCAAATTGTCATTCATCTTGTTGAGCATAAATATATTTATATATATAAATAAATAAATGGTTGGGTTTTGATTTATAACCCAACCAATGAATGCAGTTTCTTTTTATATTTATTCTTTTTCTATTCTTGATATTTCTTAATTTTTAGGTAATCATTTTCAACTCAGCCAATCAATTGATTTTCCTGTTGGATTAGGATTTGGCACATAAGTTGTGATTGATGCAATATGTGAAAGGAGCATTTATCCGGATTTGAATTTATCTCAACGTGCTAGAGTTTCTGACTAGTGTTTTTCATTTTTAGTACTGGTAATAATACCACTATGTCTTGATTTCTATAATTTTTGATTTTGACTTACATAAATTCATGAGTTTTTCTGCTACATTGAAAATTAGATGGTGTATGAATGAAGAGCATGTAGTCCACTTTGAAATTCTTGAATATGCAGATTACAAGAATGTGTTCTCATGCCATGGCATAGCAATATTGGGGAAAAAAAGAAAGTTGAATGATCATAATTATCTGCAAGTGGCCAAGAGAAAAAAAAAAAAAAAAAAGTCAAGTTTAATGGTATAGGAAGTTTTAGAATTTGCAAACTGGACAGTTGGTTGAAATTAGTTGTAGATTCATCACATGCAATTCTTGAAATTAGTCGTCATCTTATTTTGGATCAAGAAGAGATCTAGAAATGTGCTCGATTAATAAAATATAAATAGAATAGAAAGGCTATTAAGTTCACAGAAGTCTCTATGGTGATGGGTCAATCAAGAAAATAATGGAGGTGTACTAGTCTCCATTGCATTATTGATGATTTTTTGATTGATAAAACTCGTGACTCCATTGTCAAGCAAGGGGTGTCATTCTTAGTGACCAACTTTCGTCTTTTAGAAAGCTTTGTCTCAGTGACCAACATACATCTTGTCCTCTTCAGAAATCTGTTTTAGCGATAGCCTTGTACACTGGATTACCCATTTGAAAATTATGTATACAAAAGAGCAAACAAGGCTGCCTAAGAGATCTTTGGCATATCTACAATGGGTTCCACTAGAAATATCAGATCAAGATTTGAAGGTTGGGCTGTATATTTGGTGGATCTTGAAAGATTCCTTTTGTTAGAATAATAATGGTGGTTATGATCAATTCCTTTACATGTTTCTGTGTTTTCTACTTTTACTTTTATTTTAATTTTTAATCATTTCTTTTAGATGTTTCTCTGTTATCAACTCTTATTTTAATAGTTAAGTTTCCATGCGCATAAATAATTTAGTTCTTGTTTTTGCAGCTAAATAATTTAGTTCTTGTTTTTGCTAAAAATTCATGGCTCTAATTTGTTTTTCACATTTGATTTGGGTTTGTCTTATTTCTCGGATCAATCCATGCACATACCGCTGTGCCAAGGCCATATTTAAAGAGTAATTTGATTGGAAAGGGAGAGCAAGTAATCATAAACAAATAGACTTATGAAAAAGCAACCATAATCAAATATGCCTAATGTCTAGCAGCTTGAGGGCAATTTGATTCATCAATCATGGTTATAATAATTGGATTTTGTTATTTGAAATGCTTAGTTTACATGGTTCTAGATGAGTGTGGGCTTATATGTGTGCATTCCTGATTTTTCCTCCTCTTCGTCCTGTTCTTCTTTGTAGGTTATTGCAGGTATTTGTGTATTGGTATGGCTTGTAAATATTGGTCATTTTCGTGATCCTGCTCATGGTGGTTTCTTACAGGGGGCAATCCACTACTTTAAGGTAATGATTTATGGATGAGGTTCCTTCTTTTCTATTGCATACATGTTTATATACATATATATTGAACAATGCTAGAAACAACCCTTAAGGTAAAAAGTGTGTAAAAAGTGTATTGAAATGTGTATAAGTGTTTTGGGACATGTGTGGATCTATTTTGTGCTTGGTTTGGAGGTAATTTTAATTCTCTCACACTTTTTTGCTCGATACTTCTGCCTCTAGTTACATAGTTGAATCCCAAAAATTATTCTGGGCTGCTTTTACTTTTTGATGTCATGAAATCATGTCCTTTGTTTGTGTTTGTTGCAAAAATCTTTTTATTTCAGTTGGTGCAGTACATTAACCAATGACGAGTGGAATCTCTCCTTACAACCAGGAACTTTTTTTGTGTTTGGATCTTAGATTTGTAAAAAGATTAATGGGGGAGTGTGTTTGGCTGTGTTTTCGATTTTTGTTTTCATTTTTTTGAAAACACAGCTTCTATTTCATTTTGATTTCCTTTTTTTACATTCACAATTTTATTGAATTAAACATGTTTGATAAAAAGCCATAATGAAAAGAAAAGAAATGAAATGAAAAGAAAAGAAAAAAATAAAAAATAGCTCTATTGTACATTTAATTTATTAATGCAGGCAAATCTTTAATGACAGAGAGCTTACATCCTACTGCAACAGAAGCATATCCTTTACACGCACCTTCGTCCAGTTGCTCCTCATTTTCATCCTCTAACCTTGATACAGAGGTAGGTAATTCTTCTTCTTCCTTACCCCATCTGGTAGGTAATTCTTCGAAATATGCATCTTGGTTTTTCTTTCATGAATATCATTTTGGACCTTAGAGGCTGTGATTTTATGGGAACATGATTCAAAATGTAGTAATTATTAAAATAAAATAAAGCTCAAAAGGTCACAACAGATTTTTACCCTTACATCTCATTATGACTCTTACATTTGTTGTAATTATATTTTTTTCTAGGGCATATTTGTTTTGCATGTGAGATGTATATCTCCCAATAAGTTTGCCTGAAGCAAATTAATAGTGGGAAACACATATGAGGGAAGTACAAATGATGGATAAGAGTTGGATTGATTTTCCAAATAGGATGTCGAGGGAATACATTAATGGGATTGATCAATTCCTTGTGTTTGCCTACACCAATAGGGTTGAAGGTTCGATGATTAGTTGTCCGTGTAGAAAATGTGAGAATCGATACTATCTTGTGTGAGAGGGTGTACGGGAGCATCTGATTTTGAATGGTTTTTTAAAAAAGTACAAACATTAGATTAATCATGGGAAATCTTACGTATCTCTGCATGGTAATCGAGAGAATGAAACATTGGCTAATTTAGACATTGGGGACGATATGGTTGGAATGATACAAGGGGCTATGGGAAATCCACATGCCGGTACAAGTGTTGAGGGTAATGAACCACAAGGGCCTGATCCCCATGCATCTGAACCCTAGCTCGGTCCAAATGCAGAGACTGCAAAGTATTTCAAACTTCTTCAAGATGCACAAAGTGAATTGTATCCGGGTTGTCAGAAGTTCACATCTTTGTTATTCATTGTTCGACTTCTACATTTGAAGGTGCTTAATCAGTGGACAGGCAAGTCTGTTGACATGTTGCTTGAGTTATTGAATGAGGCGTTCCCGTTGGATGTGAAACTCCTGGACTCATATTATAAAGCTCACAAGGTCACAACAGATTTGGGCTTCACGTATGAGACGTGGGATGCATGTCCCAACAGTTGCATGTTGTTTCGAAACGAGGATGCCAATCTTGATAAATGTGTCATATGCAACAGTTCAAAATGGAAATCAAATGGTGATGGTGGTTTAAATGGTCCTTACAACGGTGGCAAACAAATAGCTGCAAAACAAATGAGGTATTTTCCTTTAAAGCCAAGGTTGCAGAGGTTATTTATGTCATCCAAGACGGCTAAGTTAATGAGATGGCATGCAGAGGAACGAACTAATGACGGTGTCTTTAGGCATCCTGCAGACTCCTTTGCATGGAAATATTTTGATCGTCGGAATATTGACTTTAGTAATGATTGCCGAAGTGTAAGGCTTGGCTTAGCATCTGATGGTTTTAACCCATTCAGGACGATGAACATAGTTCATAGCACTTGGCCTGCTGTACTCATTCCATACAACTTGCCGCCATGGATGTGCATGAAACAACCATTTCTAATTTTATCTGTGCTTATTGACGGCCCGAAAGGACTTGGTGACAAGATTGATGTGTATATGCAACCGTTGATTGAGGAGTTGAAAGAACTATGGAATGACGGTGTCTCCACATTTGATGCATCAATAAATCAAATGTTTCAAATGCATGCAGCTTTACTGTGGACAATTAGTGATTTTCCTGCATACGCAAACTTGTCAGGATGGAGCACTAAAGGCGAATATGCATGTCCTTGTTGCAATAGGGAAACTACATCGTGTTGGTTGAAGCATAGTAGGAAACATTCATACTTGGGTCATCGCAGATTTTTACCTAGTGGCCATAAATTCCGAAAGGATAAAGTATCATTTGATGGTAGTCGGGAAGTCAGATTCAAACCAAAATTGTTGTCTGGAACTGAGATGCTGCTACAATTAGAATCTGAGGGTATTTTAACCCAATACAAGAGGGATGACCTTAAGGAGAGGCATAAGAGACAAGTAGAGAAGGAGAAAGCTGGACATCGCACCCATAGCTGGAAGAAAAAGAGTATCTTCTATGAACTGCCATATTAGGAGCACAATCTAATTAGACACAACCTTGATGTGATGCATATAGAGAAGAATGTTTGTGACAATGTGTTGTGGACAATATTAGGGGTTGTAGGAAAATCGAAGGATGGTGTTAACGCTTGGCGTGATTTACAAGAAATGAATATTAGAAAACCCTTATATTTGCAGTTAAGAGGGTTGAATAAAGCTTATTTACCACCGGCATAATTCACGATGACCAAGGATGAGAAAAATTTGTTCTTGAAAGTATTGAAGGAAGTTAGAGTTCCTGACGGGTATTCATCCAATATATCGTGTCGCGTGCACTTACATGATAGAAGTATTGGGGGTCTTAAGAGCCACGATAGTCATATTCTGATGCAACAATTAATTCCATTGGCCATTCGAAGATCGTTACCGAAGAATGTAATTGAACCTTTGATTGAATTGAGCAATTTCTTTAGACAATTATGTTCCAAAGTGAATCGTGCGATAGATTTGCAATATATTTAAGATCGTATCGCCGTAACACTTTGTCATCTAGAGAAAATATTTCCTCCTACTTTTTTTGATATAATGGAGCACTTGCCTATACATCTAGCTGATGAAGCATTATTGGGTGGAGCGATTCAGTTTCGATGGATGTATCCAATTGAGAGGTATCTTCTTACTTTGAAGCAATATGTGCGTAATAGAGCTCATCTAGAAGGTTCAATTGCTAAAGGATATCTTATGGAAGAATGCATGAATTTTTGTGCACAATATCTCAATGATGTGGAAACCAAATCTAATCGACCCATGAGGAACTACAGTGGTGATGACAATCTGGGTCGTGCTGTTGGTGAAATCACAAGCTTTTATCTTGATAACACTTCTTGGGCACAAACTCATCGGTATGTCTTATTCAATACATCCGCGGTTCAACCATTCATAAAGTAAGTTATGTCACTCACTCAATATTTTATTATGTTTCATTGAATTTTGAACCAAATTTTGTTTTTTGATAAAATTTCAATCTATACAGCAAACACCTTGAAGAACTTAAGGTCAAAATGCCTCGTGTTGACGATTATCAGCTTCGGTGTGAACATTTTGAAACTTTTCACATTTGGTTCAAGGAACATGTATGTATTTAAATCTACAGATTCTATTTACCTAAGTCAAACTACATTTTAAATTTTACAATTTTTATTTTTTAAAATAGGTTCAAACTTTGCGAAGGACTAGTGATGTCACATTTTCTGAAGAGATTACTGTATTGGCAAATGGTCCTCATAACCTGGCAAGGAGGTTCAACGGGTATATAATGAATGGGTTTCGGTATCGAGTAAAGGCCATGGATGACCATCAAGCCACACAAAATTGTGGTGTAGCTATGAAGACAGATACCATAAGTTATGCTAGTCGGAAAGACAAGAATCCTCATGTGGGGTCTATGTACTATTATGGACAATTGACAGATATTGTTGAGATTCGATATTCCAATGAGAAGAAGCATGTGTTGTTTAAGTGTGATTAGATTGACAACATTCACAGGAAGATACAAGATGTCTTCAATTTCACGTTAGTCAACTTCAATCATTTGTTGTACCGAGATGATCGAATTACCGATGAACCTTTCATCTTGGCATCCCAAGCAGAGCAAGTTTGGTATGTTGCAGACCCATTACAACCAGACTGGCAAGTGGCGGTGAAGATGTCTCAAAGAGGTTTATTTGATATGAGTTCGACTGATCCACAAATCGAGCCATATATGAGCCAACAATTGGAAGAAAATATAATGCTTCGTGATGAAGAAGTTGGTTGGGTGAGGGAAACCGCAAAAGGGAAAACAGTTGATGTTCAAATAGGCTGATATTTAATCAACATCAGTAATTCAATTAAGGCCAAGGTTGTAGTTAATCATCAGTTTCTTAATTTACTTTGTCTTTGTAATTGTATTAGTTCAATTAATGTCATATTATAGTTGATGACAAACCATTGTCTATGTTTCTAATGTCAATTAATGTTATATTGCTTGCAGATTATTATGGGAAGGAAGAGGAAGCCTGATCATCCTCGGCGCATGATGTCCGATGTGGTACGTAAGAGGACATCAGTGGCACCACCATCAGAGGAGGCATCACATCGACCACCATCAGAAGGGCCATTAGTGCCACCACTATCTGACCAGCCACCGCAGCGACCACTATTAGTGGCACCACCATCAGAGGAGGCATCACAGCGAGCACCATTAGTGCCATCGCATCGACCACCATTAGTGGCACCACAGCAGCTATCATCTACTCAGCCTCCACGCCTACCATTGGTGCGTCCACCATCAGTGGCACTACCATTAGAGGAGGCATCACAGCGAGCACCATCAGAGGGGCCATTAGTGCCACCGCATTGACCCCCATCAGTGGCACCGCAGCAGTTATCATCCCGACTAGAGTCATCGGCTTATGAGCCATCCGCAGGTATATAAATTTGCTTTGATTTGTATGAAAATTATTTAAATATATATTTATTTGTTCTCATTACATATAACTTGTTTATTTTCATTGTATTTTTCAGACCCTTCGACTTCTTCACAGCCTCCCTCAGGTATAAGAAATTGATTTGTATTGACATTATTTAAATTTGCATTTGTTTATTATCATTGCATATTGTTTATTCTTATTGTATCTCGCAGGTCATGTTAGTTCTTCATCAACCTCGAGTAGGCGTGGTAGAGGATGTGCCAAGGGCATTAGGGAGTGGGGTACTGGTACAAATTTGGACATACAATTTGATGAAAATTACTGTCCAATAGGGGATAACGTGTCTAAGTTAACTACTCAACTTGGCATTATTGTGCGAAATGGTAATATTGTTCCTCTTACTTTTCTTGACTAGAACACTGTGCCTGATGATATTCTTGATGCTATCTGGAAGGATGTGAAGGTAAAAGTATATTTTTGTCCAAAAATTTAAATTCCAAAATTGTGTTACTATTATTTAAACTTTGAAATTGTGTTTTATAGGACAATTTGAATATATGTCCAGAGGAGTACAAGCCAATCTGCATGAAAAACTGTAACAGCATATGGAAGGATCACAAGAATAAGATTAAGTCTAAGTATTTCAAGCCTAGAAGCGAAGATCCTAATCTGAAGGATGATGTTCCTTTGCACATTGTGCCAAGCCAGTGGGAACTTGTGGAGTATTGGTGTACTTCCAATGCTGAGGTATACAAATAAGTTATATGTATGATATGTAAACATACAAATCATATTTATATACTTACATTTGTTGAACCTGTTATAGAAAATTGCAATTAGGAATGCTAAAAATCGGCGAGCTCACAGCATAGCTCATACCACAGGGCGTACTACTTTCGCTTAGATACGGCATGAGGTTTATATTTTATTTTTTTATTTTTTTATATAATAAACATTGTATATTTGCAAATTATTTGGATTCTAATTTTCATATTTCTAAAAAATGTAGATGACCAATAAGGGGGAGTCTACTGATAAGATGAATGTTTGGCTTATGACACGTAGAGCAGACGACCCAGAGGTTATCCAGACCTTGGTAGTTTCCAAACACCTTTGATTGTATTTAAAGTTTATTTTTTATTTTTTGTGTGTCAACCATCTTAATTTGGCATATACTTGTATGTCATATTCAATACAGGATGAGTTTAATGACCAACTCTCTATGCTACCTGAGGATTGTCGGACTTTGGAGGTTAGGAATGCCATTTTCCATGAGTTGATAGGTCATGACAATCATGGATATTGTCGCACATACGGGAGAACTGTACCTCGGAGAGCAGTGTTTAAAGATAGTGCTGGGCCATCACAGTTAGCACCCCAGCCATGGACTATTGTTCAGATCACCCAGCAGGTTCGTGCAGAGCTAAGGGATGAGTTGAGGGAGGAGCTGCGAGCAGAGTTCTCTACACATTTACAGCAGCTGAGAGCTGAGATGATGGCCTTTGTGTCATAGGGGGCAAGTGTGGATCCCAACAGACAGGTTCGATATAAATTAAATTGTTTGATAGTTAAATTTTCACACAACATTATGTATAAAATTCGAATATGATTAACACATTATGCATTGACTATCATAGGCTCCTGATGCATCGAGTGGCCACCGGACATCTAGGGAATCTGCAGAAGACGAGAATCCATATACACCACCACCAGAAGATCAGGTATAAAATGTATCTTTATATTCCAAGCAAAAATGTATCTTTGAATTATTTGCATTGTAAGCTAAGAGACTTGTGGGAGAAGACGGGACTCAAATCGGGCTGTCGGATTAGGAGTTAGAGACGAATTTCGCTCTGGGCAAACTAGTTTTTTAAGAAACTTGAATTCGAGGTGTTAACGCCCTAAAATCACCAAAAGGAGTCGGTTTAGCACGAAACTTGGCACACACGACCGCCTAGGCACGAGAGACTTGTGGGAGAAGACGGGACTCCAATCGGGTTCCCGGTTTGGGAGTTAGAGCCCTATTTCGGTCTAGGCAAACTATTTCCTTATGAAACTTGAATTCGAGGTGTTGACGCCCCAAAATCACCAAACGGGGTCGGATTGGCACGAAACTTGGCACACACGACCGCCTAGGCACGAGAGACTTGTGGGAGAAGACGGGACTCCAATGGGGTTCACAGTTTGGGAGTTAGAGCCCTATTTCGGTCTAGGCAAACTAGTTTCTTAAGAAACTTGAATTCGAGGTGTTGACGCCCCAAAATCACCAAACGGAGTCGGATTGGCACGAAACTTGGCACACACGACCGCCTAGGCACGAGAGACTTGTGAGAGAAGACGGGACTCCAATCGGGTTCCCGGTTTGGGAGTTAGAGTCGGATATCACTCTAGGCAAACTAGTTTCTTAAGAAACTTGAATTCAAGGTGTTGACGCCCCAAAATCACCAAATGGGGTCGGATTGGCACGAAACTTGGTACGCACGACCACCTAGGCACGAGAGACTTGTGGGAGAAGACGAGACTCCAATCGGGTTCCCGGTTTGGGAGTTAGAGCCATATTTCGGTCTAGGTAAACTAGTTCCTTAAGAAACTTGAATTCGAGGTGTTGACGCCCCAAAATCACCAAACGGGGTCGGATTGGCACGAAACTTGGCACACACGACAACCTAGGCACGAGAGACTTGTGAGAGAAGACGGGACTCCAATCGGGTTCCTGGTTTGGGAGTTAGAGTTGGATATCACTCTAGGCAAACTAGTTTCTTAAGAAACTTGAATTCGAGGTGTTGACCCCCCAAAATCACCAAACGACGTCGGTTTAGCACGAAACTTGGCACACACGACCGCCTAGGCACGAGAGACTTGTAGGAAAAGATGGGGCTCGAATTAGGTTCCCGATTTGGGAGTTGGGGTCGGATTTCTGTCTAGCGAAAATTATTTACTTAACTATCTTTGTAATTATATAGTAGTTAATTTTTTATGTTTTTTTGTAATTAAAATATTAACACATAATTATATTGTCATTAATTATTTTTATTTTTTATTTTCAGATATTTCCTGAGTAGCAGTTTGCTTCTTATGGAATGCAAGCGTGTGAAGATTGTAACAAAGTTTTGTTTTTGTAACTCACGGAAGAATCATGACGAATACTTTTATTTTTGATTTATGTTATTTAGATTTGTGAACATAATGTATGTATTATGCAACATTATGTGGTGGGATAATTTTGATGATGTGTTGTTATGAATGGAAGAATACTTTAATTATGGCTGAATTTTTATTTATATACAGGAATTTTTATATTATTATATAATTATCATTTTTTTATAGTTATTTTCATTTAATACAGGTAATTTTCATATTTTTAATAATTGTGTTGCAGTTTTTTTTTTTTTTTTTTTGAGACGGTATCATACTGCCTCAAAAAAGGTTTTTTGCGACGGTAGCATAGCCGTCGCCAAAGATATTGGCATTATTAGTAAATTGAAACAAAAGGCCTTTAGCGACGGTATCTATCACCGTCGCAAATACTATTTTTAGCGATGGTATTTTTACCGTCGCAAATAACCATTTTAGCGACGGCATTTTTGTGGTCTCAAATAAAACTTTTTAGCGACGGTATTTTTACTATCGCAAATAATCTTTTTAGCGATGGCACCAAAGTGCTGTCTCAAAAACTTCAAATTTCTACACATTAATAGTGACCGTATTTTGCCGTCGCTAAAAGGCACTTTTGCCGTTGCCTATATTTTGCGACGGCGTCACACCGTCGTTAAAGGCCTTTAGCAACCCCCTTTGTTGCAACCCCCCTACTACCGTCGCTAAAAGCCCGTCGCAAAAAAGCTTTTGAGACGGGGTTTTAAGTATTTGTGACAGTATTTTACCATCGTAAAAAAGCAAATTTTTTGTAGTGTAGCAACTAAACTTTTTATATTCAAAAATGGAAATTTTATTACAAAAAACATTGGTGAATCAATTTGTGTTGTCAGAGTAGTCGTTAGTGAAAAATCGTTCTGTAAAGTTAAAAATTAATTTTTATCGATAAAGTTTTAAAAATGTCGCTAATAAATGTAGTTTTAGAAGAAAAAAAAATCGTGCAAAAAAGTTTACTTTTTGAGATAAAAATTTTAGTCTCAAAATGATAATAGTTTATCACTGAAATAACACTTTTAACAACTAAATTATTTCGTCTCTAAAACCTTGATATACTTCTTGTACTTTGTTTTACTTCAAAAAATTTGTTTATTGACGATAAAAAAAGCATTTAAGGGTAAACTTACCAGAATTGAAAAATAATAAATATATATATATTTGACAACCTATGTGCATTTCAATTAAATTCTCTAGTGGCCCTAAGGTTTAGAATGTTTAGTTTTCATGAGTTTTAAACCTAAAGGCCATGTTTGATTGGGGTCTTGGGAGGGTGGATTTGATTACCAATCTGTAGGACCCACCAAACCCTTGTTTCGATGCAACAAAATGTCATAGGATTAGTACTGAAGGAGGCTTAGTAATCCCCTTATATAGGGGGATTAGCTTCGGTGAATTTTAGGTGGGATTAGAAAAATAGTGAAGGGATTGAGTCTATTCTATATAAAAAATTTAGTTTTTTAATTTATTTATTTTTTACCAAGTGCACTTATTTGTTTTAGTTTTTTTAAGGGTAAATTACACTGACACCCCTTAAAGTTTATGTTTATTACAGTTCTCCCCTCACCTTTTGGAAATTACATCTCCCTCCTGAGATTTAAAGTTTCATTACAGATTTCCCCACTTAGCAATTTAATTTTTTTAAATACCAATTTTTTTCCTCATTGGGTAAATTACATTGACACCCCTCACATTTTAGAAATTACAATCCCCTCCCTAAGGTTCAAAGTAGCATTACCAATTTCCCCATTGGTTAGTATTAGTTGGAAAAAAAAATTCATTACAAAAAAAATTAATTGGAAAAAAATTATTTAAAAAAAATTAATTGAAAAAAAAATTTATTAGTAAAATTTTTTAATTTTTGTTTAAAAACCAATATAAACTCATTTTTTGAATTTACATTTTTTCCTCAAATTTACAAACTGAGATAACCATTTATAAACTAAAATATTAATCAACTAAGTTTTTATGATAGTTTTTAAAATTTTTGTAAATATAAATTGAAAACTGAAAAGGAAATGGTTACCAAATAGGTCTCAGATAGTAAAAATGTCGTAAAATTAACAAATAATTAAATAAGTTACCAACGTAAGAAATGACTTATCAAAAAATTCTTAGGTTATGTATGGTTTGATTTTTAGAATTTTTTTTTAAAAAATTAAAAATTAATTTAGTTAAGAAATATAAAAATAAAAAATAATTATCATTTAAGAGTAAAAAATAATTATTATTTTAACTTTTGAGCAAGTTATATACATACGTATGGCTGTTTCAATTTAATTTGTAAAAAATTATTTCTAACCACTCGAAAAATAAAAATTATATAAAAATGATAATTATTTTTTATTTCTTAACCAGATTAATTTTTAATTTTTTAAAAAAATTTCTAAAAATCAAACCATACATAGCCTAAGAATCTTTTGAAAAATCATTTCTTACGTTGGTAACTTATTTGATTATTTGTTAATTTTACGATATTTTTACCATCTGAAACCTGTTTGGTAACTATTTCGTTTTCATTTTTCAATTTATATTTACAAAAATTTTAAAAACTGTCAGAAAAACTTGTTTGATAATTTTTTTGATTTATAAATGGTTGTCTCAGTTTTTAAATTTGTGGAAAAAACGTAAATTAAAAAAAATAAGTTTATGTTGGTTTGTAAACAGAAATTTAAAAATTTTACTAACAAAATTTTTTTTTTTAATTTTTTTTCCAATTAATTTTTTTTTCAATGAATTTTTTTTCCAACTAATACTAACCGATGGGGTAATTGGTAATGCTACTTTAAACCTTAGGGAGGGGATTATAATTTCTAAAATATGAGGGGTGTCAATGCAATTTACCCAGTGAAGGCAAAATTAGTATTTAAAAAAATTAAATTGCTAAGGAGAGAATCTATAATGAAACTTTAAACCTCAGGGGAGAGATGTAATTTCCAAACGGTGAGGGACGAATTGTAATAAACATAAACCTCAGGGGGTGTCAGTATAATTTATCCTTTTTTTAATATAGAAATAATTTATTTATTTATTTTATATAAAAATAATTTAACAATCCCATCACTAATCATTTCCCACATTATCATCAAAATAAACATACTTTTACTTAATCCCTCACTAACAATTCACATATTAACAATCTCTTCACTCACAATTCTCTCACTAATAATCACATCCAACCTAATTTACCAAACAACCGTGACCAAAATCTCGTGTGATAAGCCCTTTGATTACTTCTTTCATCCACTAGGCCGAGCCCCTTCACATTTCACAATATATAAATGCATATATATATATATATATATGTAATCCTACGTGGTGACGGCTACGTCGGTGTTGAATGGTGTCATTTGAGAACGCAGAACTCTTGCACGGTCATCACGTTTAGCATATTATTATATCATATTATATTATAAGGATCTTCTTATTTTTAACTTTTTCACTAAAAAGCCAACTCCCAAATGGGGTTTTTAACATACAAAATTTTAAATCATGTTATTATAAGCTCTAAAAGTAGAGTCCGGATTTTCGGCCGCACAAGCCTACCACTATTTCTGCGGCACCCCAAAACGACGTTGTTTTGGGGGAAATTTCAATTAAAAAAAAAAAAAAACAGCAGAACAGAAACCAGAGGAAAGAGAAGAAGAAGGAAAGAAGAAGGGAGAAGAAGAGGGGATAAGAAGGAAGGCAGATCCGAGCAAACCATTGTTGACTAGGCTGACGTCATAGAAGTCTTGTTTGGCGCCAAGGGTGAGTTCGGCTAGGGCTAAACCGCCCTTTTATGTTGTATGTGCTTCATAAATTTTGGTAGAGATTTAAAAATGAAAAAGAAAAAAATATATGAAATGTGTGGCCTTTCCTTTTATGTTGTATATGCTTTATAAATTTGGGTAGAGATTTAAAAATGGAAAAGAAAAAAAATATGTTGTGTTTGAAATGTAGTTATATCTTATTCACATTTCACTTAATTTTTTCCTTTTTATTTTCAAATTCCTATCTAAATTCATGATTTTTTTTTTCTTTTTTTCTAAATTCATGAACCAAACACAGACTTAAACTGTAACGCCCTCAAAATAATAACATTAAACTCAACAATATTGACATGCATTGATATATAAAAGATCAACATCCTTCTATTCATCAGAGTATTTCCTTACAAAAAGTATTACATGTTGACAACAAAAGTAAACGCCCCATGGGCTTACAACTTTCCAAGCCAACACTTGGTTACAAGAAATGAGTACTAACTCATATACACATTAAGCCCTAAGATTGAATTTACATGTAATACATCAAAAGGAAAAAGACATCCAAAAAGTCTGACAGCCTCTAGCCTCCCAAGCTATGTCCTTGGAGGTGACATGCTACCTGTACTTGAAAATGATGTTCTCATATAGGGTGAGCCACGACCCAGTAAAAATACACTAAACCAGCTATGAACAATGACTAAAAGATTAGCAATTGATAGATGGCCAACACTGATACATCCGCTTATATGACATTACAGTTATAAGACTTACAAGTCTATGTTACTTTTCTTTTTCCATTTTCAGTAAATAAGCATACCAGCTAAATCAATACATCAACAGATAAGCATATAAGCTATATCAACATCTCAACAGATAAGTATAAGAACTATATCATACAACCAAAGATAAGCATATGAGCTATATCTACACTTCTCTAGACAAGCATATGAGCTATGTCTACACTTCTCAAAGATAAGCATATGAGCTGTATCTACGGAGTTCATTCCCTATCTCCTCCCAACACTATCCGGTTTAGAGATCCATCCCCCATCTTCCCCTAAACCGCGGAGTACATTCCCCATCTCCTCCTCTACACACAATGCATATAAACACATAGGTTCTATATACAATCAACTAATACATAAAGTTACTGTATTCTATCAACCGTCAAGTTCCATGACACATTCCATTGATTAGTTTTCGTTTGCCTAATCATCATGCATTGTCTACAACAATCAAGACTATCCTCCACCGATAGCCCAAAGCAGTTATCTCTAAACAGGAAATGAATACATCAAATGGATATAAAATCAACATTTCAATTTGGTGAGTGATAGTTAATCCAACTACACCCTTTAATCTCATACATTACAAATCCCAACATTTCCAATTCAATACCTCATTTCTCAAATTAATTATTCAAATTAATTTATTAAACCAATTAGGACAGTTTCCCATAATTAACAAAACAACCCTAAGGTTCCACTTTCATCCATAATCCATCATCTATCTCATTTTTCTATGCCAATCTTGCATATAGGTTTATTATAAACAAAACCCCATTTTTTGTAAAATTACACAACAACACCCAACATATCAAAAAGCTAAAATTGAAAGACAAAGTCCATAAGGAGGAGTAGGGTATCCCTACCTCAAAGTTTGAGCTCCAACGGAGATGAAGACCAAAAACCAAAATGCTCCAAATCGCCAAATTTTCAGATTAAATCAAAGCTCTCAACGCCCTCTGCCTTTTTAACAAAGAACTTAGGGTAGATTCACACTAGAAAGAGATGAAAATTTAGAGAGAAGGCAAGTCTAGAGAGAGAGGGTCTCAGATCTAGGGTTTTAAAAAGAAAAGTGATGAAAATGTTATGTTTAAAATCGCTGCTGTCTGCTGATATAAAACAGGCTCGCTCGAGCGAAGACTTGGTCGCTCGAGCGACCAGACACAGAAAACCCCGCTCGAGCCAATAAAGTCTCGCTCGAGCCAACAACTCAGAATCTCGCTCGAGCGACAGAATGCTCGCTCGAGCCAACAACTCGAACCTACAGGTCTGCAACCAGACGCACGCTCGAGCGACGGAACGCTCGCTCGAGCGAAGAAAAACCAGATCGCTCGAGCGAAGAAAATCTCGCTCAAGCCAAGAAATGCAACTCTCAGGTCCAGAACCAGACGCAATCGCTCGCTCGAGCAAAGTCACTCTGGCTCGACCCACCAGACACAAAACACACCTCTCGCTCGAGCGACCAAACCCTGGCTTGAGCGAAGGACCAAAACAAAGAGCTCGCTCGAGCGACAAACTTCTCGCTCGAGCGAAGGTCCAGAATTCTGGGCAGCAACACTTGGCTCCCAGACGCAACCAACCTGTAACAAACCTGCCCAACACATCCCATAACTCAAAACAAAGTGTGAAAGGATGTAAACAAGAGGATAACAACTGCTAATGTCCACGGACTCTAGTCCGGACTACTGTACAACAAGGGGTAAAACCCGGGACCGCTATAACCTCCCCCCCTTAAAGAATTTCGTCCCCAAATTAAGTGCAATTTTTTTTTCAAAAACTGGTTTTTCTCCATTTTAAACAATGTTACATTTCAACATTAAACAACTTGACCCATTACCGGTCATTCCATCTCTTATCAAGAGGCATTTCACAACATATACATTACAACATGCATTTCCTTTTCATTTTAACAGTCTTCAACACACATGATTCGCATTTCCATATCATATTCAGTTCTCATGATATAACTCCATTTCTATAATATAGCCAACATATGCAATATTATAATCAACTTCCATTTCAAGGAAAGTTTCCACGATATATCCATAAACCAAAACATTCACAATGTTTTACAACTTAAGACATATACATAATGTTCTTAAAGTTCATTAAAATTACAAAATCTTAATACATGACTACTCATCAACAAACAAGTCCGGATATTTCTCGCGGACTTCCAACTCACGTTCCCAAGTGGCTTCTTCCACTCCGTGATGTTTCCACAAAACCTTCACCAAAGGAATGGTCTTGCCACGCAGGACTTGATCCCGCCTATCCAAGACCCGAACCAGTCTCTCCTCATACGAGGCATCCTCATCTACCTCTAAGTCGGTCCAATCCAATACATGTGATGGATCCGACTCATACTTCCGAAGCATACTCACATGAAACACGTTATGAACTCATTGGAGGTAGAATAATATTTTTGGGTGGTGGATCTTGGTTATGGGTAGGGAGTGGGTTGGTTGTGACGTTAGGTCTATCTGGAGGTAGAATAATATTTTTGTCGATGAGGTCCTGAACCTCGTGGCGCAGCCGGAAACATTGGTCTGTATCATGGCCATGCTGCTGGTGGTACGCACAGTACTTGGCTGGGTTGTGAGAAGGGGGGAGTGGATTTGGTGGCGGCCTCGACTCCAGGGGTTTTAGATGTCCCTTTCTAATCAAGACCCCCAGAACCTTGGACAAAGGCATGTATAGTGGAGTAAAGGTTCTTTGGCCTCTGGACTGATATCTCGAGGCTTGGGTACTGCTCCCGGGTGTACTGGAAAAGGGTGTGGCCGCCATGGGCCTTGACTGGGGAGGGGGATTAGTGGTGACCATACTGACCTCCGAAGTTCTGGTGTTTGCAGCGCCGCTCGGGCCTGCGTTGTTGCTACGGTTAAATGTCCTCCGGGGTAGCTCTCGGTCCTGGTCAATCAGACCTTGTTTCATCGCATCCTCGATTTGTACCCCCATCTCGTGTAAGTCTGAGAAGGTGGGAAAGGGGAGTACGATTGTAACAAGCCCGCGAGGGACCTCGCTACAGTTCGGACTCGATTTTGTTGCGGTTCTAAATCTTGAACCAAAGAGTCCAAATCCGGCAAATCGTTTTCAGAAAACAGATTTTTGAAAGAAGTGCCAAACATGGACTGCTTTGCCAGATAACAGAGTCGCCACCTAAATATTTTTTAATGGGAAATTTAGGAAACCCTGACTCGGTGCCAAAAGGCCACGTGTCCGTCATCACCAAAGTTGGCTCGGGAACTTGGGTACGATTGGGGAAGGTCACATCGTGAGCACCCCCGCTCGCCCGGTCAAAGACCGGCCTCTACTAACCATGATATCTGTTTTTGAAAACATTGTATGCTCTTATTCCGGTTATTAGCCTAGGTTACTATGTGATGCTCGCAGCAAACAAGTATAGACTGGGCCGTCTGAATTGGAACAAAACATTTCATGTTTGTTTGAAAGACGGTTTGCTACCCGCAGGTAGGCTTGAAATGCAGATTTTGCCACCCTCGGGTGGGCTTAGAAAACATGGTGTTGCCACTATCTAGTGGGCTTAAAACAAACAGTCGATGAATTGTTCCAATTCAGATAACCCAACCTTCACCCACAGGCATTCAAGGCAGTTGTATCACATAAGCAAATAGCCTCATGGCAAGCATGCTATCATGGCAACACTCACACGCATGCAAGGATGCTAAAGCATAAAACTCACCGAGTACTCCAAGCCAAAACAGAAACCGGTTAGAAATCATGCATGAATCCTAAATATGCTAAAATGCCTAATGCAACTCATGCAAAGATGCAAACTATAGCAAGCTCGGCTATTCTAAATATGGCATATGAGATGCAACAGCTATCAAGTACTCAACTTGGAATTGAAATACAGATGCAGTTTGTATGATGCGCCGAGCCCGGTGCTTGCAAAACAGATGAATGATGCAAACATGCTGTCATGCTGTATGCTAATTGAAATATGCCCTATATCTAACTATTGTAAGCGGATAAATAAAAGGGAGAAAGAAATGGGGGTTGGAAGACATACATCACACTCACACACCCTTATTACAGTTGTGCCCTCGCGCAGAGGGTCCGAATAAAATAATACAGTCCGAAATAAAAGAATAATACAGATTTCTAATTAATTAACAAATTAAACAAGAAAACTGTAAAATGGCGTGCAAGCCAGGGACTGCCTCGCTGTTGATGAATGATGTATGTTGGGCTGTCTTGGCGCTGAAATCCACTGGGATGCCCCAATTTGCCTCTGTTTGCAATGTTTCTCGAAATGCGTGCCAAACTCCGGAAAGTCGCTGATTCTTTATTTTGCTGCAACAGAGAGCAGGAAAGGGGCATAGCAATGTATTTCACAAATATATGCATGCCTCGATCCTCGTGCCACCAATCACGCATATCGATGCATGATGGCCGAAGAGTCGGATTGCACAACTCAATATAGTATGAATGCATATGAATGCGACAACAAAACCTAACTCCATCATGGGTAATCCGGAGTGTCGGTGACTTGGGAATTGAGACCCGTTCCGTTACTCGGAGTACAAAACGCACCTCGTTTCCCGTGCAATATGCATGATATGCATGAAATGCAACTAAGATACAACCTAATATGCACAATGCGGATGAAAATGAAGATGCCTCAAAATGCGTGCACACGGGCACGCAAACCGAGGCCATGATGTGAGATGCAAATCGGATAAAACCGAAGTGCCTCGAAATGCGTGCTCACGGGCACGCAAACCGAGGCGATGATGAAATGGAAAATCGGATAAAACCGAAGTGCCTCGAAATGCGCGCCCACAGGCACGCAAACCGAGGCGATGAGGAAATGAGAAAATTGGATAAAACCGAAGTGCCTCGAAATGCGCTCCCACAGGCACGCAAACCGAGGCGATGAGGAAATGAGAAAATCGGATAAAACCGAAGTACCTTGAAATGCGTGCCCACAGGCACGCAAACCGAGGCGATGAGAAAATGGAAAATCGGATAAAACCGAAGTGCCTCGAAATGCGCGCCCACAGGCACGCAAACTGAAGAATGCATAAAATGGCATACGGAATGCAATGACGGGCTTACGCCAACATGAGAGGACCTCAGCCACACTCACATAGGCTGCCGAGAGACGAAAGTGAGCTGCCTCGAAATGCGTGCACACGGGCACGCAAACCGAGGCATGATATAGAATCATGAAATGACATGAAAATGCAAATTGGGCTTACACTTACATGAGAGGGCCTCAGCCGTACTCACATAAGATGCCGAGAGATGAAAACGAAGCGCCTCGAAATGCGTGCACACGGGCACGCAAACCGAGGCAATGCACTAAGGCATGAAATGACATGGGAAATGATATGCAAGCATGCAAACCATATTCCAGCAACTAAATGAAGGGAAAACAGCCTCAAAATGATGATAAAAAATGCACCCGATGCCCAGAATGTTCCCGAAATGTGATATTCAGCCCCCGAAATGGCCTACAGCTATGCTATACATGCAAAATTGACACATGAAAGCAAAAACAGTAGCAAGGCAGCCCCAAAAATAGCATCTTTCCAGTACAAAACATGGCCAAATTGTAAGCATAGATATGACAACAATAGCTTGCAAAAATACGGAAAAAGAGAGGATTTACAAAGCAAGTGATATCTACAATGCTCAAACCCAAAAAATCAGTTCTACAAAATTAGATAGGGACTAAAAATATGCATTTTTACAGAAGATGAGATCCCCAAATTCAATGTGTAGATATACAATACATAGCATGCAAAATAAGGGTCAAAAGAGGTTTATAAAGAGAGGTACCATAAGCAATGACCAAACAACTTAAGGCCCTTAATAAAAATTGAAGAACAGACCAAAAAAAGACACTTTCTAAGCCTGATGAAGGCTGAAATCCAAAGCTAAGCAAGCCTAACAAAGCATGCAATTTTACGGGAAATATGAAGGATTACAAGACAAGTACCAAAACCAATCATCAAATGGCCTAAGACCCTTAACAAATCATGAAGAATGGACCAAAATAAGGCACTCTCTAGGCCTGATGAAGACTGAAATCCGAAGCATGGTGAGCTTAAAAAAGCATGCAAAATGGGAATGGAACAAGAATTCAAAGCAAGTGATATGTAGAGCAAGAAAACCAGGTTGAGCTCTTCTTCAATGTTGAAGAGGGGCTCAAAATAAGTACAATATCAGTATGTGAGATGCTCCAAATCAGATCACAAATAGGCCAAAACAATCATGCAATTTTACGGTAAAATGGAGGAATTACAAAGGAAGTGCATGATAGAAAGGCCAAACATGATGGAGCCCTTCTTCAATGTTGAAGAGGGGATCAAAATAGGCCCACTTACAATTTTCATCAAGCTCGAAATCAGATCACTCAAAAGCCAAATAAAGCATGCAAAATAATGGCATAAAAAGTGATATTGAAGAAAGTGTATCAAGGAGACACCAAACAGAGTTGAGTCCTTCTACAATGTTGTAGAGGGGCTCAAAATAAGCCTAAAACCAGTAGGGGTCAGAGCCCAAAACAGTGAGCAAATAGGGTAGAAATTTGAAGCAAAATTGTGCAAGAAAAAGGGAAATGGTGACTTACCCTTGAAGACAAGTCTTTCTTTGCCTCTTGGCTTGACTTTGTTGCTTCTTAACCTCTGGAAAACACTCCTTTGCTGCTGAAATGGAAGTGGTGATGATGGTGCTTAGGGTTGATGGAGAAAGGAGCTACGGACTTGGAGGGTTTTTTGAGTTTTTGAGGATGAAAATGGAGGCTTTTGAAAAGGGGTTCTTGAGAGGAATTTTTCTAACCCTAGGGAAGGAGGAGGGCAGCCCCTTTAATAGGCAAAAGGAGGTGTAAAAGGGGAGGGAAATGGAGGCAAGATTTCCCTCCCAAAATATCCCCCGGATGCCCGGGATATTTTGGGAAAATATCCGGACAGCTGGAAAGGGTTGGAAAGCAGAAAGCTGGCCGGCCAGGTAACTTTCTGGGAGGTGGCCGGCCGGCCACCCCACCTGGTCGGCCAGCCACTCACCCTGGCCGGCCGGCCATTGCCCAAAGATGAAGTCCAAATTTTCTGGCCGACCACCACTCCTTGGTGTCCTCCTAGATGTGTAGAATAAAGCCCCAGGGTCGGAAATTGGCAACACTGAAGCAGGAGCCACAACATAGAGCTTGAAGGAGAGGCTCCAAAATGAAATGCACAATTGTTGGCCGACCACTAACTTTTAAGGTCCTCCCAGATGTGTGGAACAAGGTTCCAAGGTCGGAAATTGGCAACACTGAAGCAGGAGCCACAACATAGAGCTTGAAGGAGAGGCCCAAAAATGAACTCCACAATTGCTGGCCGAACAGTAGTTTTTAGGGTCCTCCCATGTCCCCTGATCACAGATATGTAGCTTTGGTTGGAAGAAAATATCCCCAGGGTGTTCAACATTGGCCCGGAAGTGAGCAAAACGGGCGCCGGAAGAGCGAAACTGGTTATCTGGGATAATTGCTGGCCTCTCACCCCCCAGTGATCTTCCTGGTGTTGAAACAGAGGTACCTGCCAAATTTGAACAAAAACTAATGAGAAATGAACGCTCGGAGCCAAAACCGGGCAATTCGGGATCTCGAAAATGGGCTGCATGTGCCGGAAGTGGTGTTCAGCAGCGAAATGGGCATCTGCGACCCCAGTGTCCCTCGGAATGACAAAACAGCGGTTCCTGCCAAAAATCAGAGAAAACTGATGCAAAATGAAGGCTCGGGGCCCAAATCACGCAGTTCGGGGTCCCGAAAACCGGCTACAGGCACTGAAAGTGGCATTCAGCCACGAAGTGGGCATCAGAGGCCTCAGTGTTCCTCGGAATGATAAAACAGAGGTGCGTACCAAAAACCGGAGAAATCGGAGATGGTTGGGTGGTCCCGAGCCGAGGCACACGGCCTGACGGCTCCGAAAACCGGGAACCGGGCCCCGAAATGGGCAAAATAGCCTACGGCCACGAAACGTAGCTCACGGCCACCGGGAGATAGTCTACGGGACCACTCCCTTCCCTCAGGAAAGAAAACAGAGAAAACCGAGTCTGGTTCGCAAACCGAGACAAGGCACAGAAGAGAGTTCGGAAGTCCGGAGGCAGGGCGCACGGCCGCGATTCTGAAACTTCTGAACGAGCACAATATGCAACATCACCAAGCGCTCAATCGGTGACGTCTGAGTCTTAAGGTCGGTCAAAAATGGGGTGTCTACAACGATCATCTTCTGCATTAACTTCGGTTGGAGATTGCGCACAATCATCCTAATTTGATCTTTGTCTGTAGGCCTCAAGGTCATCATCGATGCCTTTGCCCTCCATCGAGTTACGAAGTCTGAGAAAGTCTCCTTGGCCTCTTGCCTCGTCGTTTCGAGATCACGAGTTGTAATCTCGATCTGCGTATTGTACGAGTACTGTGCAACGAAGGCCTCAGCCATCTCATCCCAGTTTCTCTTTACCTCATCTTCTAGCTTTGCGTACCAAATGGCTGCCACACTCGACAAAGTTCGACCAAACAGGGAAAGCTTTTGTGGTCGGATTAGGCCCATCGGCCGCAGAATGTCTGAGAATAGCCGAAGATGGACCATAGGATCCTCGGACCCATCAAAACGATCAATCTGTGGCATCTTAAATCTGTCTGGCAATGTTACGGCCACATCGGTGTACCCATCTTCGATGTCTGGGATGGCCTTCACCCCCTGGGACTTCTTAAAAAGCTTCTCCAGTTTGCTCAATTTCAGAGCTGTATGGTCTATCTCGAACTCGAAGGGAGAGTCCGGATGGTTGGCAGGTGTATGGGTCTTGGACAGTTGAGGGAGAAGCGGGGGCGGAGCCAGCCCCGTTGGATGGCCTGTGTCCTCTTGAATATTCTAGGCATTGGGTAGGGTGTTCCGGGTGTTCAGGGGGGTATTCTGGGGATTTGGCAGGGCATTCTGACCAGTGGATGCCTGCTCGGGTAACGGAGCTCCGGGTAGAGGAGGAGCTGGGTGTGAGGTTGATGTTTCGGTTTGCTGCTGGAGCCTGGTAATGAGCTCAGCCTGTTGGGCCATGACTGTGGCCTGTTGCTTAGAAAATTCCGCTTGGCGGATGGCATCCTCTTGTATCTGTCTCATGCACTCTTGCATTTGGCGCATCATCGCCTCCATCCCTGATGTATTCGGTGGATCCATCTGAATAACCGGTAAGTGTATCTCTATAGCGGAAACAGAAACCTCAGTCCGACTATTTGCTGCTAAAGTAGGCTGCTGCCCCGGTAGTCTCTGCTCTGACACACTGCGCCTCCTCGGCCTTCTTCTAGCAACTGGGGGTAGGGAGTGGAACACTGGATGTCCGTCAACCAGATCCTCGGATCGAATGAGTCGGCGACCTCGTGTCCAAAGTGCTTGGGGAATATCTACGGGTTCAGAAGCAATTGTGCTACAAGCCTGCCCTATCAAAAAGATAAATAAAGCGAAAAGGAAATAAATAACCAGAAAAACGGACAGCATAACAGCTTAAATTAAATACATAACACACAGTCGGGCATACAACACACGGTTGATAAGCTGGGTATACACTGTCCTCAATCACTGATTACTGTCCCTATATCACTGTTCCCCAAAACTGAATCCGATATCCGCAGACAACTGATTCTCAGATACTGACTGATGCCCGCAGGCGTGATGTCCAATCTCAAAAACTGATGCCCGCAGGCCTGATGCCCAGACTCATAAACTGATACATGCATTCCCTGTAGAGACGCACTCTAACAAGCACATAACAGATAAGTGAGAGCCAAAACACCCCTATGTTGGGGTTGGGTTTCCCTGTCCTATTTTGTCAGGAACTAGGGTTTCACTACGCACGCAGCGGCTTCAAACAACCTATAAACGGGTAAGCAACCTGTCCTAGTTTGGAATGGTCACTATGGATCCGAATATGCACTAGGTCGAATGGTCAAAAAGGGTGCCCCGGTAAAACCGGGGTTTGTGTTCCCATACTGGCAGCCCGTAACCGATCAGCCTTATGGACATGCCTTGACAAGACAAGCCTCCGGCAAACCGCTCAGGAATAGCAGATGGCAAACACGGTGTCCTAGGCGCACCAATGCAAATGTAATGCAAAGAAACACACAAGTGTAGTCAAAACAAGATATCACGAGTTCGAGTCAAGTTCTCTAAATCCCCAGCAGAGTCGCCAGAAACTGTAGACGTCCCCCGAACGCATCCCGGGGAAGGAGTGCGAGTCCCCCCCGTTCTGGTTCGATATTGGGTCACTACAGTTCAAGGACTCAAATGTCACGGTTCTTAATCTTGAACCAAAGAGTCCTAATCCGGCAAATCATTTTGAAAACAGATTTTTTTGAAAGAAGTGCCAAACATGGACTGCTTTGCCAGATACAGAGTCGCCACCTAAATATTTTTTAATGGGAAATTTAGGAAACCCTGACTCGGTGCCAAAGGCCATATGTCCGTCATCACCAAAGTTGCCTCGGCTCGGGAACTTGGGTACGATTGGGGAAGGTCACTTTGTGAGCACCCCCGCTCACCCGGTCAAAGACCGGCCTCTACTAACCATGATATTTGTTTTTGAAAACATTGTGTGTTCTTATTCCGGTTTATTAGCCTAGGTTACTATGTGATGCGCACAGCATACAAGTATAGACTGAGTCGCCTGAATTGGAACAAAACATTTCATGTTTGTTTGTTTGAAAATGGTTTGCTGGTGCTACCCGCAAGTAGGCTTAAGATGCAGATTTTGCCACCCTCGGGTGGGCTTAGAAAACATGGTGTTGCCACTATCTAGTGGGCTTAAAACAAACATTTGATGAATTGTCCCAATCCAAATAACACAACCTCCACCTACAAGCATTCAGGCAGTTGTATCATATAAGCAAATAGCCTCATGGCAAGCATGCTATTCATGGCAACACTCACACGCATGCAAGGATGCTAAAGCATAAAACTTACCGAGTACTCCAAGCCAAAACAAAAGCTCATTAGAAATCATGCATGACCCTAAATATGCTGAAATGCCTAATGCAACACATGCAAAGATGCAACTATAGCAGGCTCGGCTATTCTAAACATGGCATATGGAATGCTACAACTAACACGTATTCAATTAGGAATTGAAATACGAATGCAGTTTGTATGATGCGCCGAGCCCGGTGCGTGCAAAATAGATGAATGATGCAAACATGCTGTCATACTGTATGCTAATTGAAATATGCCCTATATCTAACCATCATAAGTTGGTAAATAAAAGGGAAGAAAGACGTGGGGTTAGAAGACATACATCACACACACCCACACTTATTACAGTTATGCCCTCGCGCAGAGGGTCCAAATAAATATACAGTCCCAAATGAAAGAATAATACAGTCCAAATATTACAGTCCGAATAATATACAAATTCCTAATTAATTAACAAATTAACTAAAAAAACTGTAAACTGGCATGCAAGCCAGGGGCTGCCTTGCTTCTGATGAACGATGTATGTTTGGGCTACTTTGCGCGGAAATCCACTGGAATGCCCCAATTAGCCTCTGTTTCGCAATGTTTCTTGAAAAGCGCGCCAAGTCCCGGAAGACTGCTGATCCTTGATTTTGCTCCAACAGAGAGCAGGAAAGGGGGCATAGCAATGTATTTCACAAATATATGCATGCCTCGATCCTCGTGCCACCAATCACGCATATCGATGCATGATGGCCGAGGAGTCGAACTGCACAACTCAATATAGGATGAATGCATATGAAAACTTAACAAAACCTAACTCCATCATGGGTAATCCGGAGTGTCGGTGACTGAGGAATTGAGACACGTTCCGTCACTCAGAGTACGAAACGTACCTCGTTTCCCGTGCCCGGGCTAACTCCTATCCCGAACACGATGCGATATGCATGATATGCATGAAATGTAGCTAATATGCAATCCTAACATGCGCAATGCTATGAAAATGAAATGCCTCGAAATACGTGCACACGTGCACGCAAATCGAGGAAATGATCCTAAGGCATGAAATGGCATACGTAATGCAAATTGGACTTATACCAACATGAGGGAACCTCAGCCACACTCACATAAGAAGTCGTGAGATGAAAAAGAGATGCCTCGAAATGCGTGCGCACGGGCGCGCAAAACGAGGAAATGGCATACGTAATGCCGTATGGGCTTACACCAACATGAGGGAACCTCAGTCACACTCACATAGGAGGCCGAGAGATGAAAGAAGAGATGCCTCGAAATGCGTGCACATGGGCACGCAAACCGAGGCAATGGCATACACGATGCAATGAGACTAAAATGACATACAGAATGTAAAATGGACTTACACTAACATGAGAGAGCCTTAGCCACACTCACATAAGAGGCCGCTGGATGAAAACAAGATGCCTCGAAGTGCGTGCCCGCGGGCACGCAAACCGAGGCAATGGCATTAAGGCATGAAATGACATGGAATAGAATATGCAAACATGCAAATGAATTTCAGCACTGAAATATGGGGAAAACAGCCCCGAAAGTTGGCGAAACGACACCAAATGCAAGGAATGGTCCCGAAATGCGAATTTAGGCACCCGAAATGGCCTATAACTATGCAATGCATGCGCAATATGGACATGGAATGAAAATACAGTAGCAAGGCAACCCCAAAACAAGCAGTTTCCAGTCTAAAACATGGCCAAACAGCAAGCATAGATAGGGCAACAATGGCATGCAAAAATAGGGGCCAAGAGAGGGGTATTGAAGTAGATGGCAAATGCAAAGCCCAAACAACAAAATACCCTTCTACAAAACTGAAGAGGGGCCAAAAATATGAACATTTATAGTTTATGACAGCCCCAAAAACAGTATGCAAACATGCTAGAAATGCCATGCAAGATTGAAGCCAACAAAGGCTATAACATGAGGTACCCCGAACATTCATCAAATAAGCAAAGACCCTTAATAAAACATGTTAAGAAGGTCAAAAAATGACCACTTTCAGTTCTGATCATGGTTCAAAAACAGAAGCAAAATGGGCTAGCAAAGCATGCAAAAACAAGGGTAAAACATGGATTCAAAGCAAGTGACACATGGAGTATGAAAACAGTGTTGAGCCCTTCTTAAATGTTGAAGAGGGGCTCAAAATAAGCACAATCTCAGTTCATGAAATGCTCCAAAACAGATCACACATAGGCTAGAAAAAGCATGCAAAAAAGTGACATACCAATGGGGTATTGAAGCAAGTGCCAAATGGAGGGCTCAAACAGGGTTGAGCCCTTGAACAAACATGAAGAATGGCTCAAAAAAGACCTAGTTTCAGTTAGGGTCGGAGCCCAAAACAGTAAGCAAATAGCCTAAGAAATTGGTGCAAGAAAGTGCTAAAAAAGAGGGGAAATGGATTTACCTTTGAAGACCAAAGCTTTTGGTGATTCTTGGACCAAGTTGAAACACCTTTAGCCTTTGAAAAGCTTCTCCTTGCTGCTGGAATGGAGTGGTGGTGGTAGAGCTTGAAGATGATGAAGAAATGGTACCAAACTTGAGAAGAATGAGAGAGATAGAGATGGATATGTATGTGTATGCTCCAAGAAGTTTTTTCTAACCCTAGGGACAGAGCTAGGAGGCTCCTTATATGGACCAAGAGAGGGGTGTCAAGGTGGAGGGAAATGCACCCAAGTGCTTCCCTCCAAAATATCCCCCGGATACAAAGATCTTTTGGGACAAACAGCTATACAGCTGTAAAGTATGCACTGAGGGGAGTATGGCCGGCCAGGTACTTTTGCTGCAGGTGGCCGGCCGGCCACCCCCTATGGCCGGTCGGCTAGGGTTCAAAAGGTTCAATTGGAGTTAATGGCCGGCCACCGGATATTGGTGTCCTCCCAGGTGTCCTCAACACAACCATGTGGTTCAAATTTGGAAAATGTAAAACAGGAGAGAGAACAAGCCACTTTTAGGAGGGGTTCAAAAGGTTCAATTGGAGTTACTGGCCGGCCATATGTTTTTAGGGTCCTCCCATGTGTGTACAACACAAATATGTGGTTTGGGCTTGAAGAAAATGGCCCTAGGGTGTTCAACATTAGCCCGGAAGTGAGAAAAACGGGCGTCGGAGGGCGCCGGAGAAGCATAACTGGTTGCTGAGATAATTGATGGCCTCCCACCCTTCAGTGACCTTCCTGGTGATAAAACAGAGGTGCCTGCCAAAAATGAACAAAAACCGATGCAAAACGAATGCTCGGGGGCCAAAACACGCAGTTCGGGGTCCCGAAAATAGGTCGTTAAGCACCGAAAGTGGCATTCAGCCACGAAGTGGGTCTCTCAGGCCCCAATGTCCCTCGAAAGGGAGTGAATGAGATGCATGCCAAAAACCGGAGGAATCGGAGATGGTTAGGCGGTCCCGAACCGAGGCACACGGCCTGACGGCTCCGAAAACCGGGAACCGGGCTCCGAAATAGGCAAAATGGCCTACGGCCACGAAATGTAGCCCACGGCCACTGAGAGATGGTCTACTGGACCTCTCCCCCCTCAGGAAGAGAAAACAGAGTAAACCGAGCCTGGTTCGCAAACCGAGGCAAGGCACAGAAGAGGGTTCGGAAGTCCGGAGGCAGGGCTCACGGCCGCGACTCTGAGACTTCTGAACGAGCACAATACGCAACATCGCCGAGCACTCAATCGGTGACGTCTGAGTCTTAAGGTCGGTCAAAAATGGGGTGTCTACAGCTACACAAGCTATATCACTTATGGATTTCCTGCTAAGGGCATCGGCCACAACATTGGCCTTTCCCGGATGATAATGCAACACGAAGTCGTAATCCTCAATAAACTTCATCCACCTCCTCTGCCTCAAATTCAAGTCTTTCTGTGTAAACAGATATTTCAGACTCTTATGATCCGAGAACACCTCGAATCTCTCACCATAAAGGTAGTGCCTCCAGATTTTCAAGGCAAAGATCACTACTGCTAACTCTAGGTCATGTGTAGGGTAATTTTTCTCATGAATTTTCAACTGACGTGAGCCATAGGCAACTACTTTCCCCTCTTGCATCAACACACAACCCAAACCCTCTCGTGAGGCATCACAATAAACCGCATAACCCAACCCCCTCTCCGGAATAATCAAAACTGGAGCGGTGGTCAATCTAACTTTTAGCTCTTGGAACGACTTTTCACAAGTCTCACTCCATACAAATTTGACTCCCTTCCGAGTCAGTCTAGTCAACGGTGAAGCTAACCTGGAGAAATCTTTCACAAACCGGCGATAATACCCAGCTAATCCCAGAAAACTGCGGATCTCAAACACACTCGTAGGCTGTGCCCAATCTTGCACTGCCTCAGTCTTGGATGTATCAACAGGCACCCTTTCCCTTGATACAACATGGCCTAAAACTTGACTTCCCTTAGCCAGAACTCACACTTCCCAAACTTGGCATACAGCCTATGGGCTCTAAGCAACTCGAGCACCACTCTCAAGTGTGCCTCGTGCTCCTCCTTTGAAGGTGAATAGATCAAAATGTCGTCTAAGAAGACGACTACAAAACGATCTAAGAATTCCCGGAAGATCCGGTTCATCAAGTCCATAAAGACTGCCGGTGCATTGGTAAGCCCAAATGGCATCACCAAAAACTCATAATGGCCATACCGCGTACGGAATGCCGTCTTCGGAACATCCTCCTCCTTGACCCTCAACTGGTGGTAACCCGATCTTAAGTCTATCTTAGAGAAACAACGGGAACCCTTCAACTGGTCAAATAGATCATCTATACGGGGCATAGGGTACTTATTCTTAACCGTAGCCCGATTCAACTTCCGGTAGTCGATACAAAGTCTCAAGGCACCATCTTTCTTTTTAGCAAAGAGGGCCGGTGCTCCCCACGGCGAAGCACTAGGGCGAATGAAGCCCTTATCTAGCAATTCCTGGAGCTGAACTTTCAACTCAACCAACTCTGCTGGGGCAAAACGATAAGGTGCCATAGAAATCGGCGCCGTGCCGGGCATTAAATCAATAGAGAACTCTATCTCTCGATGAGGTGGCAAATCAACAAGATCCTCGGGAAAAACATCCGAATACTCACAAACCACCCTCGGAAACACAATCTAGGTCTCGTCACACTCACCACTCATAAAGCTAGCAAGTAGACCACTAAGCTCACTCCGCCCTCGCGGATCATACCCCGGTGGCAAAACACTACCAACCTGGTCCCCCAAGAAATGGAAACACTCCCCGCTCACGGTACAACAAGTGACCCTCTGGCGGTAGCAATCAATAACTGCCCGGTATGACGATAACCAGTCCATACCCAAAATAACATCAAAGCCCTTCATGGGCATAACTACAAAAGGAAACGGAAGCCTATGATCGGCGACCTCTATATCACAACCTCTACATCCGTGTTTCAAAATCAACTCACCCCCAACAGGTGACACAACACAAATAGGAGATGCTAACAGTGCCAACTCCAACTCCAACACAGATGCAAATGCAGCAGATACAAAAGAATGAGACGCACCCGTATCAATCAATACACTAGCAACCGAGTTGCAAAACAGAAAGGTACCTCTCACTACTGATGGAGCCGGTACTGGGTCCTGCGTGGTGATAGCATACACGCGCCCTGTAGGCCCCTGATCCACCTACTCACCTCTAAGAGCATACGACTGCTGCACAGTCTGGGATGACGAAGCTCCCGGATTGGCCCTCGAGGCCTGCACAGACTGAGCTGGCTGATAACTCTGCGTCTGCCTAGAACCAGACGCTCCTAAAGTGGCACTCAATTATGGGCAGAACCTCTTCAGGTGCCCAGGCTATCCTGAGGTCTAGCTAAAGAAGAAGCAGCTCGCTGACCTTCACCCCTCGGTGGGCAAACCGAAGCCTTGTGGCCCAACTGACCACACTTGTAACAGGTGAACTCTCCCTGATTGCCTCTCCCCGAGCCCGCACTCGGCACTGGAAAGGTCGATCTAGCCACACCACCCTGAGACTGCTGAGGGTTATAACCCCTCTGTCTCCTGCCATCACCCTGGCCATCTTGGCTCCTCTTGGAACCTCTATTCTTCTCCTCTTCCTCCTCTTGCATCAAGAGCTCCATGTGAGCTGCAGTATCCACCAGATGTCTATACTCTCAAATGAAAGATCCACCAACCCTCAACTTGAGGCCACGCCTCAACTTCCGCTCAAACTCATAGCAATGGCATTCCTCGGACGCCACAAGTTCAGGTGCAAACCTGGACAAGCTAGTAAATGTAGCCTCAAACTCGGCCATAGACAAACCCTGCTGATTAAGCCGGCAAAACTGATCCCTCAGCTTCTCCCTAGCAGCTGAAGATAAAAACCTCTCTTGGAAAGCATTTACAAAAGCCTCCCATGCACCACCAACACGAACCTTCTCGTACTTTCACCATTGACCCGCATCTCCCTTCAGCTGGAAGGATGCCAAGGTCACTTTCAGTGCTCCGTCCTCAATGCCAAGCATCTCGAACGTCTTACTCATTTGTTCCAACCACTCGTCTGCCTTAAGTGGCTCCTTTGGATCTCCAACAAACTCGTCCGGGTTAGACCGGAAGAATTCCCTCTTCAAGAAAGAAGCCCCTGCCTCAGTAACCTGATTCCCTGCTCTGAGAATACCCAAAACTCCTGCTATCTCTCGGGCCAAGGCACTCACAGCTTGCTGACCCGCTGGTTCAGCCACATTGGCCTGACCAACTCCCTCCTGTACTACCGGAATCTCATCCGGTATAGGCACTTCCTGCCTCCTAGGCCTACCATGCCTACCACCTCTTCCTCGTCCTGACATCCTAATAAAGGAAACAAAGAACATTAGCACATTCATAAATGTGCCGAAACTAAACACTCACGTCCTAATGCATGGACAATTGTAATTCACTCCACGTAAGCACATAAACACATAAGCACTTACGAATTTCATTTTTGGATAATGATAGTCCCGAGGCGTTACTAGAGTTTCGGTTAGAAACAGCATTGATCAAGTGCTTTTCCAACAAGACTCACAGAAGCCCAAGGATCCAATCAACATCCTAGAAATTAAATCCCATACCCACATAGTCACATAAGCATGTTATCAATTTAAACACATAGTATATGACTCTACACCTAAGTCTCTATCAAGCGAGACAAACCCATTGTGATCCTAATCACTTCCCACGTACCCAAAGTATTCGAACCCGGTACGCTCTAATACCAAGTTGTAACGCCCTCAAAATAATAACATTAAACTCAACAATATTGACATGCATTGATATATAAAAGATCAACATGCTTCTATTCATCAAAGTATTTCCTTACAAAAAGTATTACATGTTGACAACAAAAGTAAATGCCCCATGGGCTTACAACTTTCCAAGCCAACACTTGGTTACAAGAAATGAGTACTAACTCATATACACATTAAGCCCTGGGCTTGAATTTACATGTAATACATCAAAAGGAAAAAGACATCCAAAAAGTCTGACAGCCTCTAGCCTCCCAAGCTATGTCCTTAGAGGTGGCATGCTACCTGTACCTGAAAATGATGTTCCCATATAGGGTGAGCCACGGCCCAGTAGAAATACACTAAACCAGCTATGAACAATGACTAAAAGATTAGCAGTTGATAGATGGCCAACACTGATACATCCGGTTATATCACATTACAGTTATAAGACTTACAAGTCTATGTTACTTTTCTTTTTCCATTTTCAGTAGATAAGCATACCAGCTAAATCAATACATCAACAGATAAGCATATAAGCTATATCAACATCTCAACAAATAAGTATAAGAACTATATCATACAACCAAAGATAAGCATATGAGCTATATCTACACTTCTCTAGACAAGCATATGAGCTATGTCTACATTTCTCAAAGATAAGCATATGAGCTGTATCTACGGAGTTCATCCCCTATCTCCTCCCAATACTATCCGGTTTAGAGGTCCATCCCCCATCTTTCCCTAAACCACGGAGTACATCCCCCATCTCCTCCTCTACACACAATGCATATAAACACATAGGTTCTATATACAATCAACTAATACATAAAGTTGCTGTATTCTATCAACCGTCAAATTCCATGACACATTCCATTGATTAGTTTTCGTTTGCCTAATCATCATGCATTGTTTACAACAATCAAGACTATCCTCCACCGATAGCCCAAAGCAGTTATTTCTAAACAGGAAATAAATACATCAAATGGATATAAAATCAACATTTCAATTTGGTGAGTGATAATTAATCCAACTACACCCTTTAATCCCATACATTCCAAATCCCAACATTTCCAATTCAATACCTCATTTCTCAAATTAATTATTCAAATTAATTTATTAAACCAATTAGGACAGTTTCCCATAATTAACAAAACAACCCTAAGGTTCCACTTTCATCCATAATCCATCACCTATCTCATTTTTCTATGCCAATCTTGCATATAGGTTTATTATAAACAAAACCCCATCTTTTGTAAAATTACACAAAAGACCCAAACTTATGTAAAATTACACAACAACACCCAACATATCAAAAAGCTAAAATTGAAAGACAAAGTCCATAAGGAGGAGTAGGGTATCCCTACCTCAAAGTTTGAGCTCCAACGGAGATGAAGACCAAAAACCAAAATGCTCCAAATCGCCGAATTTTCAGATTAAATCAAAGCTCTCAACGCCCTCTGCCTTTTTAACAAAGAACTTAGGGTAGATTCACACTAGAAAGAGATGAAAATTTAGAGAGAAGGCAAGTCTAGAGAGAGAGGGTCTCAGATCTAGGGTTTTAAAAAGAAAAGTGATGAAAATGTTATGTTTAAAATCGCTGCTGTCTGCTGATATAAAACAGGCTCGCTCGAGCGAAGACTTGGTCGCTCGAGCGACCAGACACAGAAAACCCCGTTCGAGCCAATAAAGTCTCGCTCGAGCCAACAACTTAGAATCTCGCTCGAGCGACAGAATGCTCGCTCGAGCCAACAACTCGAACCTGCAGGTCTGCAACCAGACGCACGCTCGAGCGACAGAACGCTAGCTCGAGCGAAGAAAAACCAGATCGCTCGAGCGAAGAAAATCTCGCTCGAGCCAAGAAATGCAACTCTCAGGTCCAGAACCAGACGCAATTGCTCGCTCGAGCAAAGTCACTCTGGCTCGACCCACCAGACACAAAACACACCTCTCGCTCAAGCGACCAAACCCTGGCTCGAGCGAAGGACCAAAACAAAGAGCTCGCTCGAGCGACAAACTTCTCGCTCGAGCGAAGGTCCAGAATTCTGGGCAGCAACACTTGGCTCCCAGACGCAACCAACCTATAACAAACCTGCCCAACACGTCCCATAACTCAAAACAAAGTGTGAAAGGATGTAAATAAGAGGATAACAACTGCTAATGTCCACAGACTCTAGTCCGGACTACTGTCCAACAAGGGGTAAAACCCGGGACCGCTATATAAACATCCATATCTTTTTATCATCACAGAATGCCATTCATTAGGGCATAATTTTTTTGTCTCTACATTCTTCTTTCTCTTTGTTTTTTTGATAAATTACAAATATGCCCTCTGAGATTTGTTTAAAATACGAATTACCCCTTTATAATTTCGAAAATTACAAATATTTCGCTGTCTGAATTTTTTATTTAAAAAAATTAATTAAAAAAGTGAAAATTTTAACTGTTCACCTATACAATAATAAAATTATCTGAATTATTAATTAAAATAAAATTTTAACATTATTAAAAATTATTAATTAACTTGATAATTTATTAATAAAATGACCTATTTGTTATGAAATTAGAAACTTTGGGGACATAATGTAATTTCTTAAAGTAGTTTTAGTGTTGGGCAATTACTTACTTTTTTCTTTTCTTTTTTTCTATATATTGTAATTTTGTACATTTTAAGTGTATGATGTTTTCACTAATACACTCGGAGATGCACTATGAAAGAAGTATTATGCGAAAATCAAGCAAGAAGAAGAAAAATAAATAAAATAATGCGATGAATGTGGAGTAAAGATTAAAAGATCAAAACTCCAAAAGTAAGCAAGCAAACAAATAAGTAGAGTTTTTTTTTTTTTTTAAATATTCTATAAAAAATAAAAAATAAATAAAAAATAATTTAGAGAATTAACCCACTTTTCAAACTATTTAGGAAACTAATCTACTTTTTGAAATTACATTTTCAAAATGTAATATATCTTAGTGAAGTTCGTGTTATCATAAATTGCATTTTCAACCTGCGATGTTGAAAATGCAATTTCAATTTAAAATTGCATTTTCAAAATACAATTTTGAAAAACAGGTTAGTTTTCCAAATAATTTGAACAATGGGTCAATTCTCTAAATTGTTTTTTTTTTAGAATATTTAAAAAAAAAACTCCAAATAAGTATAACAGAATATTTAATAATAAACATTTCAAAATTTGCAACAAAATTTTATAACTCTCATTTTTGCTAAGAAAATTATATTTGGTACTAACTAAATAAAATGTTTTTAAAATAGTTTTTTTTTTTTAAATTTGAAATTAAAACTATAGTAAATTTATGTAAGCAAAATTGCTAACCACATTTTTTTACTTAATGTATAATATTTATATTGACTACATTTTTTAGGTTTATTTTTTTAGGTATTTATATAGGAGTAAAAAAAATATCGTTAGTAATAAATTTTTCCTTAATTTATTTATAAATTTTACCTATACATTATTTTTAAATTTTGAATAAATGCAAACATAAAATAATTTATTGAAGATACTGTATTTATTATATTTCTTTTTTCTGTATGCAAAAAAAAAAATATTTAAAAATCATAATTCACATATATATATATATATATAATTATAAACACAACTCATATATAACATAGATGGAACACTAGTTATTATCATAAAAAAAGTTATTATTATGAGGTCACGTTTTTAGTGAATATTGATCATTGATATAAAATTTTGAAATACTTTCTGATTTTTTTTAACTTGAGATTGCAGCATTTTGTAATGGTGACGTGGTGTGATGATGCGTAGTTTGCTAGAAAATTTACCCGAAAGGGTCGATGATCTTTTGGCCGTTAAAGAATAGAATTCTTTCATGTTTACAAAAGAAATTACTTCACCGTCCCATTTGTGACATATAATTAAAAAAATATTCAAAATGATGTTATAAATTTATATTTATTTTGAAAAGACGTATCAAAATATTTTATTATTCTATAAAAAAATAATTAATTTTTATTATTATTATTTTCACTGGTAGCATGAGGCTCACAATACAAAATGCCTTAATTTCCCAATTAAGGATTTTCTTTGTCTGTCCCAAAATATTTTAAACTATTAGATTATATAGAACCAGAAAAAATAACCAGAAAATTATCAAGAATTTATAATCTAAGATCATGATTTGAATTTATGGATATTTTACTGGTTTCCTTTTGGGTAACTTTCTGTTACATTATATGAGGATCTCTTTGATTTCACAAATACATGATCCAATAATTAAAAGTACATTAAGACGGGGGGACAAATTTAGAGACTGCCTAATCCAATGCTTTGAAATTGCCGTTGGGCATAATTTGCCTCTTTTTTGATAAGAGTATAGCTCAAGACCACAGTGCAAGCAAGTGCAGCCAGTGTAGCAAGTGCAGCAACACAACAAGAGCACCACAACAGTAACAGAGGATAACTTCTCTGTACAACTGATTCAGTTAGAATAATATTTGTATGTATAAAGTGTATGAGTGTTGGTTAGTAGTTTGTTAGATTTGTTAGATTTTCTGTATAAATACTAATGTAGTATCTCATTATCAAATAAGATTGAAGATTTCGCATTTCTTGTCATGGTATCAGAGCCTCTACACTCCAACGAGTTATGATCTTTTTTTTTCTTCTTCTTTCTTTTCTTCTTGCTTCCATTTCATTGTTGAGTTCCAGTTCTTGAAGCTGCTACAATGGCGACTAGATCCTCTCTTCCTCCTAGCCTCACACTTCTAATCTCCAATCTCAATTCTTTTGTTACTGTCAAATTAGATACCACAAATTATATTGTTTGGAAAACACAACTACAGAACATAATTCGAGCAACAAATCTACTCTGCTATGTTGATGGCACTCTGGATTGTCCACCTACAACAGTCAAAGATTCTGAGAGAAAAGATGTAATCAACTCTGAATTTCTGAGTTGGACATAGATTGATTCACACCTATTAAGTTGCATTACAACAACCCTAACTCCCTCAGTATTCACTTCAGTGTTGCATTTCAAAAACTGTCATGAAGTCTGGATCTATCTTGATAAACGCTTCGCATCATTTTCCAGGTCTCACATCCATCAACTCAAGAATCGACTAAATGGTGTCAAGAAGAAATCTGAATCCATGGAGGATTATCTTCTTCAGATCAAGAATTTGGCTGATCAATTGGCACTTGCTTCCTCTTCAGTTGAGAATGAGGACCTAGTCTTGATCACTCTGAATGGTTTGCCATCAAAATATAATGCTTTGAAAATAGCTATTCGAGCCAGATCAGAAGCTATTACTATGATAGATCTTTCATCTCTTCTCTGTTTAGAGGCTTTACATATTGAAGTTGATCCAAAAACTTCTTCTTCTGATCTTACAGTTGCATATACTGCCATGAAGACTAATAATCACAACAGGTTTTCTTCAAATCAGTTCAATGGCCGTGGCCAAAGATCATCATACAGAGGTTCTTTTCATAGAGAAGGAGGTCGAAATTATAAGAACAATTCCAGTCGAGGCAGAGGTGGAAGATCAACACATCCACAATTCCAGTCATATCAGTCATCATATCCAAATGTTTCTTGTTTGAGTTGTCAGATTTGTGGCAAACAAAACCATACTACCTTGTATTGCTAGTACAGATTGGATACCTCAACCTCCACATTCTTCTCATGGCAAACCTACTTATATTGTCTCATCATCATCTCCTTCCTCAAACTGGTATGTCGATTCTACTACCTCAAATCATGTGACTCCTGATCTTAGCAATCTGCAAAACTATACTCAATATCATGGACCAGATCATGTGACTGTTTGTGCCGCGACCCGCGAATCATTCATGCAGTTTAGTCATTCAACATACTAGATGATGATAGTTTCATTCACAGGGTCATACTTTTTATTAGTGAACGTCAATCAATAATAATAATGTCCATCTGAACTTCACAATGTTAAGAGGTAGTCAATCCTTACTCAACGTCCCAAGCAGTTCCTATAAATCTAACAAATGTTTCACGAACAAATAGTCATACAATTTTTGGATTTCAATGAAGTCATGGTTTAAACTGTACATAATAACCCATAACACATTCAATTATAGTAATTACATTCCCAATTTCACAATTCTTATAAGTGATCACCAAATGACAGTAGTAGTAGCCATTAGAATTCTAACATTTCAAAACATATGCGGTAAGGTAACAATTACTCTTGGAAATTTAATGTCATAAGAAGAGTCCTTGACAAAATCTGTTCAATGTTATAACAAACAATTTTCTCAGTCTTACTCCAATTCCCAAGTAGTTTTTAGTAGTCTGTTAGATATCTCCAAAGCAAATATGTATAGAATTTATTCTTCTGTAGATTTCATGAGCAGAATTAGAGTAAACATCATCATTCCATCACAATTGTCCAAAAGTAGCCATGGGTTAAATAACTTCACATCACAATCAATTATAATATGTTCCCATGTCCATCCGTTTCCAGTAGAGTTCAAAATATCATTCATGACAAGCTATATTCAATTGTCTAAGTACAGTGTAACCAACCCAGTAAATTCTCAAAATTTAAGATTTGTATACATACTGAAGCGTGTCATCAATACTTGCATAATTCTTCCGGATATAATAAAATCAAACATTCAATTGTCACAGAAGAGGTCTTCAACCATGATTCGATAATGTAGCACCATAGAGTGACAGATTATCAGCCATTCGGATTTTTTTTTTTTTCACACATGGTTCAGAATACATTAGGTTAGACAAATTAGTCAGTAATTACATAAGCCATGAGTGTCACACAAGTGAGTAGGTCATGCAGTTTAACCATTCCATATAAGCATATCATAGCAACCACATTCACGTTATCGCAGATTCCCATAGGCACTCATCAGTTGAACAATAACAATACCCATCCGAAATTCATATTTTTGAAGCACACAATATGGTAACAAGTAGCCTCACTCCCATTTATTCTTGTAAATCAGCATCTTTGCATGTGTTGCATTAGGCATTGATAACATAGCTAGGATCATGCATTGATTACTAACTAGCTTTTGTTTTGGCTCGGAGTACACTGTAAGTATTTATGCTTTAGCATCCTTGCATGTGTGTAAGTGTTGCCATGACAGCATGCTTGCCATGATGTTATTTGCTTACTTGATAAACTGCATGAATGCTTGTGGATGAACGCTTCATTGCTTGAATTGGAACAATTCATCAAAATGTGCGTTTTAAGCCCACTTTGCAGGGGTGGCAAAATCATGTTGTTTTAAGCCCACCTTGTTTGGTGGCAAACCCGCGCTTTAGCCTACTTGCGAGTAGCAATTTCAAACCATTTTCGAAAAATAAACACGAGATGTTTTGTTCCAAATTGAGTGATTTAGTCTATACTTGTATGCTGTGCGCATCACATAGTAAATTCGCTAATAACAGGAATAAGAACACATGTGTTTTCAAAAACAACATATCATGTTTAGTAGAGGCCGATCTTTGATTGGGCGAGCGGGGATGCTCATTTTAGGACCTTCCCCTCTAGTACCCAAGTTCCTAAGCCGAGGCAACTTTGATGATGACGGATACGTGGCCTTAGGCACGAGTCAGGGTTTCCTAAATTTCCCAAAACAAAATATTTAGGTGGCGACTTTGAAATCTGGCAAAGCAGTCCATGTTTGGCGCTTTTGATTCAAAATTGATTTTTCAAAATGATTTGCCAGATTTGGACTCTTTGGTGATTTATCAGTCTTGCATTGCACTTTGTGAGATTAGATTCAGAACCATGATAGGAGTCCGAACTGTAGTAGCTAGAACCCAATTCGTGCCCTCGCGCGCGAAGAGAGTTCGGGGCAGTCTACACTAAGTACAAAATGAAATGAGTTATGTACAATCCAAACGTGTGTTTCAGTATATGTATCTATTATGATTGGTGTAGGTCACACGCTGTGAGCGGTTGATCCATTGGTTTACTGCCAAAACTATCTATGAGTAATAACTTAGTAAAGCTATGTTCGATATGAAATACTTTCTAAACATTATGATATGATATGAACTGTTTTTGAATGTTATAAAAGGCTATTATGTGATTACATGAATAATGATCCACTTCTTTGAAATGTAATTGTGGTATCCTTAGCAGAGGTCCTCATCTAGGGGACATTATAATGTGGCTTATGGTCATGAGGCCCTCGCCCGGGGGAGACAATACTGTGGCCCAGGCCCTCGCCCGGCGGAAACAATACCATGGCACAGGCCCACACCCGAGGGAAACAATACCGTGGCTCATGTATGAAATATATTACCCGGTACCGGAGGTTCTAATGTGGAACTTAATAAGCTTGACCAAAGAGATATGTTTGACACTAACGGATACACCACTCATGATATGAATATGTTTATGATTCTGTTTCTGTTACGAATATGGTTATGCTTCCGTTTAATAAGAGATTTGAAGTTATATTTGTGATGGACATCATTCATTTAAACCCTTTACTTTGTTATTATTCACCGGACTTCCACTCACAGTTTATATTATGTATGTAGGTGACCAAACGTATGACCAGGCTCAGAATTAAGGACCTGGCATATCAGTTTTGTCAGCCAACCATTGTGCCTTTGAGGAGGTTCTCTTTTGTAAGCGAGTCAAGTTTCAATGCTTGAGTTTAAGACCTTGTCTTCCTTTGGATGTAGAACAAGTTTTATGTTATCTGTATATTGGGCTAACTCCCTTTTGGCTATATCTGTAATGAATGTTACAAAGACTACTGCACTATGACGTCACGTATATGTGTATAAAGTTTCAAAAAAAAAAAAATTATGTCCTATATATGTGTCCACAGCTCAATGGACTATGTATGTTTCTATATTTGCTTCCTCAGCCCCTAATTATAAGTTATTCTGTGCAGAGGCCTTTGGTAATCCAAGGATTACTGGCCGGTTACAACGCTAAACCAATAGGGGTGGGTTTGGGTTGTGACAAACTGTATGCCTTTGTGGCCATCCCTTTATGGGTCAACTATTTCTGCTGGTGCTAATGATTGTACCAAGTATGATTAACTACAAATTCTGATGATGAAAATGATTTTGATTCTTTATCTGTTATGAACTATAATTTCTGAACATGATTATGAATCCATTTCTGATAACTACTGAATTCTGTTTTCTGTAACTGTTATAGACAACATTTATTTAAACCCTTTACTTTGTTATTATTCACTAGGCTTCCGTTCACTATTTATATTATGTATGTAGGTGACCAAGCGCGTGACCAGACTTAGAGTTGAGGACCTAGTGTCTCAGTTTTGTCAGCCAGTCGTTGTGCCTCTGAGGAGGTTACCTTTTGTGAGCGAGTCAAGTCTAAATGGCATATGTTTAAGACCATGTCTTCTTTGAATTATGAACAAGTTTTTTGTTATGCGTATATTGGGCTAAGTCCCTTTTTGGCTACATCTGTATTGAATGTGACGTAAGACCTGCATTATGACGTCACGCATATGTGTAATAGGTTTAAAATTTATGTCCCATTGTAACAAGCCCGCGAGGGACCTCGCTACAGTTCGGACTCGATTTTGTTGCGGTTCTAAATCTGAACCAAAGAGTCCAACTCTGGCAAATCGTTTTGAAGAAAAACAGATGTTTTTGAAAGAAGTGCCAAACATGGACTGCTTTGCCAGATAACAGAGTCGCCACCTAAATATTTTTCAAATGGGAAATTTAGGAAACCCTGACTCGGTGCCAAAGGCCACGTGTCCGTCATCACCAAAGTTGCCTCGGCTCGGGAACTTGGGTACGATTGGGGAAGGTCACATCGTGAGCACCCCCGCTCGCCCGGTCAAAGACCGGCCTCTACTAACCATGATATCTGTTTTTGAAAACATTGTGAGTTCTTATTCCGGTTATTAGCCTAGATTACTATGTGATGCTCGCAGCATACAAGTATAGACTGGGCCGTCTGAATTGGAACAAAACATTTCATGTTTGCTTGTTTGAAAATGGTGTGAAGGTGCTACCCGCAGGTAGGCTAAAATGCGGATTTGCCACCCTCGGGTGGGCTTAGAAAACATGATTTTGCCACTATCTAGTGGGCTTAAAACAAACAGTCAATGTATTGTCCCAATTCAGATAACTCAACCTCCACCCACAGGCATTCAAGGCAGTTATATCACATAAGCAATTAGCCTCATGGTAAGCATGCTATTCATGGCAACACTCACACGCATGCAAGGATGCTAAAGCATAAAACTTACCGAGTACTCCAAGCCAAAACAGAAACTACATTAGAAATCATGCATGATCCTAAGTATACAGAAATGCCTAATGCAACACATGCAAAATGCAACTATAGCAGGCTCGGCTATTCTAAACATGGCATATGGAATGCTACAACTAACACGTATTCAATTTGGAATTGAAATACAAATGCAGTTTGTATGATGCGCCGAGCCCGGTGCGTGCAAAACAGATGAATGATGCAAACATGCTGTCATGCTGTATGCTAATTGAAATATGCCCTATATCTAACCATTGTAAGCGGATAAATAAAAGGGAGAAAGAAATGGGGGTTGGAAGACATACATCACACTCACACACCCTTATTACAGTTGTGCCCTCGCGCAGAGGGTCCGAATAAATAATACAGTCCGAAATAAAAGAATAATACAGTCCGAAATAATACAGATTCCTAATTAATTAACAAATTAAATAAGAAAACGGTAAAACTGGCATGCAAGCCAGGGACTGCCTTGCTTCTGACGGATGATGCATGTTGGGCTGCCTTGCGCGGAAATCCACTGGGATGCCCCAATTAGCCTCTGTTTACAATGTTTCTCGAAATGCGTGCCAAATTCCGGAAAGTCGCTGATTCTTCATTTTGCTGCAACAGAGAGCAGGAAAGGGGCATAGCAATGTATTTCACAAATATATGCATGCCTCGATCCTCGTGCCACCAATCACGCACATCGATGCATGATGGCCGAGGAGCCGAATTGCACAACTCAATATAGGATGAATGCGTATGAATGCTATAACAAAACCTAACTCCATCATGGGTAATCCGGAGTGTCGGTGACTTGGGAATTGAGACCCGTTCCGTTACTCGGAGTACAAAACGCGCCTCGTTTCCCGTGCAATATGCATGATATGCATGAAATGTAACTAATATACAACCTAGCATGCGCAATGCTATGAAAATGAGATGTCTCGAAATGCGTGCCCACAGGCACGCAAATCGAGGAATGCAGAATGACATGCGAAATGCAATGATGGACTTATACCAACATGAGGGAGCCTCAGCCACACTCACATAGGATGCCGGAATGATAAAAAAGAGGTGCCTCGAAATGCGTGCCCGTGGACACGCATACCGAGAAAATTCATGAATGCAATCTAAGATACAACCTGGTATGCACTATACTGGGAAAATGAGATGAAAATGAGATGCCTCGAAAAGCGTGCACGCGGGCACGCAAACCGAGGCCATGATGTGAGATACAAATCGGATAAAACCAAAGTGCCTCGAAATGCGTGCGCACGGGCACACAAACCGAGGCGATGATGTGAAATGCAAATCGGATAAAACCGAAGTGCCTCGAAATGCGTGCACCCGGGCACGCAAACCGAGGCGATGATGTGAAATGCAAATCGGATAAAACCGAAGTGTCTCGAAATGCGTGCACACGGGCACGCAAACCGAGGCAGTGATGAAATGCAAATCGGATAAAACCGAAGTGCCTCGAAATGCGTGCACACAGGCACGCAAACCGAGGCGATGATGTGAAAATGCAATGAAATGGCATACGGAATGCAAATTGGGCTTACGCCAATATGAGAGGACCTCAGCCGCACTCACATAAGCTGCCGTCGGGTAAAAACAAAGTTGCCTCGAAATGCGTGCCCGCGGACACGCAAACCGAGGGATGCATAAAATGACATACGGAATGCAGTGATGGGCTTACGCCAACATGAGAGAGCCTCAGCCGCACTCACATAGGCTGCCGACGGATAAAAAAAATAAAGTGCCTCGAAATGCGTGCACACGGGCACACAAACCGAGGCAATGGCATACAAGCATGAAAATGCAAATTGGGCTTACGTCAACATGAGAGGGCCTCAACCACACTCACATAGGCTGCCGGCGGATAAAACGAGGCTGCCTCGAAATGCGCGCACACGGGCACGCAAACCGAGGCGAGGCTCTAAAGCACCAAAATGACATGCGAATGAGATGTGGCGAATGGCATAAGGAAGATGCAAAATTCAGCAACTAAAATAATGCAAAAACAGCCCCCAAATTATGACAAAATTGCAACCGATGCCCAAAATGCGATGAAATGCACCCGAAATGGCCTACAGCCCTATTAAACATACAGAATATGGACATGGAATGAAAAACAGTGGCAAGGCAGCCCCTAAACTAGCATTTTATCAGCACAAAGCAAGGCCAAATAATGCTCACAAGTATGGAAACAAAAGCTTGCAAAAAAACGGTAAAAGAGGGCAATTACAAAGCAAGTGATATGTACAATGCTCAAACCCAAAAAATCAGTTCTACAACATTGAAGATGGAACAAAAATATGCACAAATGCAGAGATGACAACCTCTAAATCAGTATGTATATATGCTAAACATAGCATGCAATATATGGGCCAACAAGGGCTATAAAGAGAGGTACCATAAGCAAACATCAAATGGCCTCAGACCCTTAATAAGACACAAAGAACAGACCAAAAAAAGACACTTTCTAAGCCTGATGAAGACCTAAAACAGAAGGTAGAATGGCCTAAACAATCATGCGATTTTACGGAAAATAAGATGGATACAACATGAAGTACCAAAACCAAGCATCAAATGGCTTAAGGCCCTTAACAAAACACAAAGAACAGACCAAAAAAAGACACTTTACAAGCCTGATGGAGACCCAAAACAGAAGCATGGTAAGCTTAAAGAAGCATGCAACATGGGAGTAGGACAAGAATTCAAAGCAAGTGCATGATAGAGGATGAAAACCAGGTTGAGCCCTTCTTCAATGTTGAAGAGGGGCTCAAAATGAGCACAATATCAGTAGGTTTCATGCTCCAACTCAGATCACAAATGGGCTAAAAATAGCATGCAATTTTACGGTAAAATGGAGGAATTTCAAAGGAAGTTCATGCTAGAGCCACCAAACATGGTTGAGCCCTTCTTCAATGTTGAAGAGGGGCTCAAAATCAGCCCACCCACAGTATATAGTATGCTCGAAAACAGACCACTCAAAAGCCAATCAAAGCATGCAATTTCATGGCATAAAGAGTGATATTGAAGCAAGTATATGAAAGAGATACCAAATGAGGTTGAGCCCTTCTACAAAGTTGTAGAGGGGCTCAAAATAAGCACAAAACCAGTAGGGGTCAAAGCCCAAAACAGTAGGCAAGTAGGGTAGAAATAGGAAGCAAGAAAATGGTAGAAAAAGGGAAATTGAATCTTACCCTTGAAGACAAGTCTTTCTTTGCTTCTAGGCTTGAATTTGTTGATCCTTGGCCACTGGAAATCACTCCCTTGCTGCTGAAATGGGGTTGGTGATAGTGGTGCTTAGGGTTGGTGAAGGAGTGCACTAGAACCTTGAAGGTTTTTTTGAGTTTTTGAAGGTGGAAATGGAGGTTTTGGGGGAGAGGTTCATGAGACCAAATTTTGTAACCCTAGCAAAGGGGCTGTCCAGCCCTTTAAATAGGGAAGAAAAGGTGTAAAAGGGGAGGGAAATGGAGGCAAGATTTCCCTCCCAAAATATCCCCCGGATGGGGGAGATATTTCAAGAAAATAGCTGGACAGCTGTAAAGAGCTGGAAAGCAGAAAGCTGGCCGGCCAGGTGGTTTTGCTTCAAGTGGCCGGCCAGCCACCCCTCATGGCCGGCCAGCCACCTCCCATGGCCGGCCAGCCACCCCAAAAAATGAAGTGTAAAATTTCTGGCCGACCACCACACAAAGGTGTCCTCCCAGGTTTGTAGAATAAGGCCCCAAGGTCGGAAATTGGCAACACTGAAGCAGGAGCCACAACATAGAGCTTGAAGGAGAGGCTCAAAAATGAAATGCACAATTACTGGCCGACCACCAACTTTTAGGGTCCTCCCAGATGTGTGGAACAAGGTTCCAAGGTCGGAAATTGGCAACACTGAAGCAGGAGCCACAACATAAAGCTTGAAGGAGAGGCCCAAAAAAGAAATTCTGAATTGCTGGCCGACCATGCTCTTTTGGTGTCCTCCCATATCCCCTGATCACAGATATGTAGCTTTGGTGGGAAGAAAATACCCCCAGGGTGTTCAACATTGACCCGGAAGTGAGCAAAACGGGCGCCGGAGGAGCGAAACTGGTTATCTGGGATAATTGCTGGCTTCTCACCCCCCAGTGATCTTCCTGGTGTTGAAACAGAGGTACCTGCCAAGTTTGAACAAAAACTAATGAGAAATGAACGCTCGGAGTCAAAACCGGGCAATTCGGGATCTCAAAAATGGGCTGCGGGTGTCGGAAGTGGTGTTCAGCAGCGAAGTGGGCATCTGCGACCCCAGTGTCCCTCGGAATGACAAAACAGAGGTTCCTGCCAAAAATCAGAGAAAACTGATGCAAAATGAATGCTCGGGGCCCAAATCACGCAGTTCGGGGTCCCGAAAACCGGCTATAGGCACCGAAAGTGGTGTTCAACAGCGAAGTGGGCATCAGGGGCCCCAGTGTTCCTCGGAATGATAAAACAGAGGCACTTGCCAAAAACCGGAGAAGTCGGAGATGGTTGGGCGGTCCCGAACCGAGGCACACGGCCCAACGGTTCCGAAAACCGGGAACCGGGCTCCGAAACGGGCAAAATGGCCTACGGCCACAAAAAGTAGCTCACGGCCACCGGGAGATAGTCTACGGGACCATTCCCTCCTCTCAGGAAAGAAAACAGAGGAAACCGAGTCTGGTTCGCAAACCGAGACAAGGCACAGAAGAGAGTTCGGAAGTCCGGAGGCAGGGCGCACGGCCGCGACTCTGAAACTTCTGAACGAGCACAGTATGCAACATCACCAAGCGCTCAATCGGTGACGTCTGAGTCTTGAGGACAGTCAAAAATGGGGTGTCTACACCCATATATGTCTCCACAGCTCAATGGACTATGTATGTTTCTATATTTGCTTTCATAACCCCTATTTATAAGTTATTCTGTTCAGAGGCCTTTGGTAATCCAAGGATTACTGGCCGGTTATGACACTAAACCTATAGGTGCGGGTTTGGGTCGTGACAGAGTGGTATCAAAGCACGTGTTATACCGCACACACAAGTCCATACCAGCTATAAGATGTCCTAGAAAAGAATTAGGGGCATTTCATCTGCATGTGTGAGTGTGTGCTAATCTTTATAAATGTGAAAACTTAATTTGAACCTAAACAAATGAAATTGAAAAAAACGAACAAGATTATTCCTATGTTTTTTTATTACCTTGTCTCTTTATAGTATCATGGAAAATGCAAGAAGTAATGATACAAGTGAATCCTCGGAGGCTCGTATGAGTTGTATGGAACAAATACTTGCAGCTCTGACTAAAACACTAACACAACAACAGAGGCAACAACCCTTGCCTCCTCTGCCTCCACCAGCACAACATGAGCCAGATAACAGTAATATAATCAACCTGACTCAAAAGTTCATGAAAATGAAACCACCAACTTTCCTGGGAGATATTGAACCATTAAAGGCTGAAACATGGCTGTTGGAAATGGTGAAATTATTTGAAGTGTTTCCCTATTCTGAGATTTAGAAAGTCCTTTTGGCCACCTACACCATGAAAGACGAAGCCCGGAGACAGTGGTTATTGGTCCGAAATAGTAATGGGAATATGACATAAGCTCAATTTAATACAATCTTCTATGACAAGTACTTTCCTCAATGCTTTCAGGACCGAAAGGTTTCAGAATTTTAGAAACTCAAGCAAGGCAACATGTCTGTAGCCGAGTATGAGGCTGAATTCACTGAACTAGATCGGTTTGCGCCTCATATAGTAGACACGGACTACAAGAAAGCTCAAAAATTTGAGGGTGGATTGGATTTAGATATATTTGATCGAGTAGGAGTCCTCAAACTACCTACGTATGTAAATGTCCTTGATAGGGCATTGATGGCAGAAGTCATTTTGGCAGCAAAGAAACAAGCTCCTACCCTAACAACTGAATGGAAGGGGAAAAGATCTGGAATCAATTTCAAAAAGGGTCGTTCATTTGCTATAAATAAGAAACAAAATACGGGATCTTCTAGCAGCTCAAGTCAAAGCAGTGGGTCTCAGTGTGGGAGAAGACATAGAGGAGTTTGCCATCTGGTATCTGGTGTTTGTTTCCGGTGTGGCAAGACGAGCCACATGATAAGAGATTGTCCAATCGGGTCAGAGAATGCCAACCGTCCTGTAGCAAGTTCAGCAGGATCTGCTTCTAGGTCAAGAACAAATGTTAGAACTAATATGGGAAGAGAACCCTTGAGATAGGGTAGAGTTTTTGCACTTGTGCTTGGTGGCGTATAGAATACTAAATCAGTGGTGTCTGGTATAATTTGTCTCTGTGCTCAGAATGCCTATGTATTGATAGATTCTGGCTCCACGTATTCCTTTGTGTCACATGTTTTTTCTTGGAAATTAACTAGACCATTAGAATCCATGAATTATTTATTGTCTCTATCTACGCCATCTGAGGGTTCTATGGTATGTGCATATGTGTACCCAGCATGTGATGTTGTGATTGGTGATGTGATATTGTATGTTGATTTATTACCTCTGGGAATTGACCATTTTTACTGCATATTGGATATAGACTAGTTAACGAAGTACTGTGCAAATATTGACTATGTGAATAAGTCTATTATATTTCATCCACTAGGGTTACCTGAGTTTGTGTTCACCAGGAATGGGGTAGTCTCTCCCTCATACTTGATTTCTGCCATGAAAGCTGTTAAATTGCTTAAGAAGGGATGTAGAAGGTATATGTGTTGTGTTTTGACTGTGACTTCTGATAATCCCAATGTAGAGAACATCCCTGTAGTAAATGAATTTCTTGATGTATTTCCAACTGACTTGTCGAGAGACTTAATTGATAGGGAAATTGAGTTTACTATTGATGTTGTACCCGAAACACAATCGATTTCTAAAACCCCATATAGAATGTCAATTTCTAAACTGAGAGAGTTGAAAGTTCAGCTCCAAGAACTCTTAGACAAGAAATTTATCCGCCCAAGCACATCACTTTGGGGTGCTCCAGTGTTGTTTGTCAAAAAGAAATATGGGTCCTTGAGGCTGTGTATTGACTACCGTGAGTTGAACAAGGTAATTGTGTAGAACAAATATCCATTGCCCCGAATAAATGATCTATTTGACCAACTTCAGGGAGCACAAGTGTTCTCCAAGATAGATCTTAGATCCGGGTATCACCGGTTAAAAGTTAATGCAGAAGATGTAGAGAAAACTGCATTCAGAACTAGATACGAACACTATGAATTTTTGGTAATGCCGTTTGGAGTCACTAATGCACCGTGTTACAGACTCTGAGAGAAAAGAAGCTATATGCCAAATTTTCCAAATGTGAATTTTGGCTTGACAGAGTGGCATTTTTGGGACATGTAATCAACAAGGATAGTATCTTTGTTGACCCATAGAAAATCAAAGCCATTGTAGATTGGCCAGGACCAACCAATGTGTCAGAAGTTAGAAGTTTTTTGGGGCTTGCAGGTTATTATCGCAGATTTGTGAACAATTTTTCAAAACTTGCTATGCCATTGACGCAGTTGACACAGAAAATTGTACCATTTGACTAGAATGATCAACAGGAGTCAGCCTTTCAAGAATTGAAAACTAGACTGGTAACTGCACCAATCCTGACCCTGCCTAACGGAGCTGTGGATTTCAGACTTACAGTGATGCCTCCTACAAAGGCTTGGGTTGTGTGCTAATGTAAAATGGGAAAGTAATTGCTTTATGCCTCTCGGTAACTCTATCCTCATGAAAAGAATTACCCGACTCGTGATCTTGAACTGGCTGCTTTGGTGTTTGCTTTGAAAATCTAGCGTCACTATCTGTACCGCGTAACTTGTGAAGTGTATACCGATCATAAAAGTTTAAAATACTTCTTTACTCAGAAGGAACTGAACATGAGACAGAGAAGATGGCTGGAATTGATAAAAGACTATGACTTGCAAATTCTGTATCATCCAGAGAAGGCAAATACCGTTGCAGATGCATTGAGTAGAAAATCTATTAGGAATTTATCATGTTTGCTCATTGGTCAGAAAGAATTGTTGTGTGAATTGGAACGAAATGAAATTGATGTAGTTTTGCTTGAGCATGGTGGAATTAATCTATGTTTTTGGGTCCCGTTTCTTTCAAAAACTAACTTCATTTTTGCACAATTCATGACTCAAGACTTTCACAATCATGGTAAATAAACAATCTTTTACTTCATTTGAAATCAAAGATTAATTTAAAACCCGAAGTCCATGTAATGAACTCATGTTCTTGAATTTACAATTTATGTTCATTAAACATACAAGTTAAGCTCTAATCCTTAATTCTCATAGAATTCCTTTCTGCTTTGGAGAAACATGCAAACTAACAAACTGAAGGATCATGAAGTACATAAAACTATACCATGCATGGTAAGTTTAAAAATTAATTCATCTAAGTTCTTATTTGGTCATGAATATTTTACTTCAAGATTTGACATGTATAAGCATAAACCTTGCCATACTAAGCTTCAATTTCCCAATTCCTATGAAGCTTCAACTTCAATTTGGAGGTGTATGTAAGAATATGAATGTATGATCATGGATATTTATGAATCTTGCCATGCATGTATCAATATGAACTAAACTTCAATTAAACTTATATTCTTCTTGCTTACACTTAAATTCTTTAACTTATGAGTATAAATCTTCAAATACATTCAACTACATGAGATTAGGGGGGGGGGGGGGAGGAGAATTCTTACCTAAAGTAAGTGAATTGTGGAGAAAAAATGTAGTTATAAGGGTTTCACAAGTTCCTCTTTCCCATTCCTCTTTCCCTTTCCTTTTCTTCTCTTCTGGAATTCAAGTGCTCAAGCTCTCCTATTCTCACTCTCTCTCTACGTGTATTTGAAGAAGACCCACTACTTAATCAGTAGTTGGTGAATAAAACACATGTATACATTTACTATATTCAATTTTACATTTCTATTAATATTTCAATTAATTCAACTAAGGCTAATAAGTCATTGCTCATTAAATTAAATTAATCCTTATCACAATAGAATCTCAATTACACTAAATTTAATTCTATAAATGTGAATTAGACTCTAATTCCTATCCTATTATTTAATTCTGACTTGTTAAAATTAGCGAATTAGACAGGTTTAATTTTCATTCTAACCTATCTGTTCAAACAAGACAATTCAATAAATCTCATAACAATCAATAACACTTAGTCACATAATTAACATGTAGGAACATAAATTAATAGTTTCAATTAAGGCTCAATTCAATCACAGACAATTTCAGTAATAAACTGAATCAATTTTTCAATTAAATTTTCCAAATAGCTCTAAAAATTCCCAAAAGTCCATCCATGTACTCAATTTCAATTTGTGCACCTAATAAGATTGTCGATTTCAGTTTCAAAGTTGTAACCTTAACAGGCAATTTTCCTGTGACGTCTCAAAATTTGAGGACATCATGATAGGGTTTAAAACTTAAAATCTTTCTTAATTAAGAATCCCCATCAATGTTGCTACCAAATTTACCATCATCCATTAATTAATAACACGGAAACTAAAAATTCTTAAATTACAACTCCAATCAAACTTAAAACTTTGTCTTAGTACACAAATATAAAAAGACTAGAGAAAAACTAGAAAACTCAAAAAAAATGGTTCATGGAATTTTGGCGCTTCAAGCTAACCAGGGTTGAATGTTGCCTTCCAATACCTCGGTGTTTCCTTCGATTTCTTCGGTACCTGGCATAAAATGTCAGGGCAACGGGAATGCCAATGAGCGACGAGCTCAATAAGATACTACAACCCGAAAATACCCACCCCGATAATAATACTCACAATTAATGAATAATGTGTAGTTAACAGAATAACAAGCAGCATTTAATAAGCATAACATGAATGCTATCAGTTGAAGTAATAACAATAGCTAATAAGAACAATGGCAAGCGGAAGCAGTATTTCATTGTAAGGAAAAATGCCAACTTTTCTTTTAAATTCACATAGATTTGGTTTATCATATGAGCTTAAGTAACTTCCTGTGAAGCACTATTTCCACTCAACTGTTAAACAATGGCCACGGGAAATTCTGACTCTCCCTTGGTCAAATATTCAAATGTTACTTACTGTAACTACCAATGATGCCCACACAACAGGGTTACGTACCCGAGTCGTGACATCACGGTCTGCCCCAAGGGAACGGTCCATATTGTGACACCCGTACCACCAACCTTATATCGCCTACACCGATAAGAGCCGAAAGACCTTCCTGTGCCATGTTAGGGTTCGCAACTCACTTGCGCAAGATTCTAAATGGGGCCCACCCCATCACTTGTAAACTTTAATGCATCTATTCAATTTCGTGTTTCTTTACTTCATCGAATTCACATTTTGATGCATGTGCGAGTTTTAGTTTGAAAATCACAATGTCATAATGTTTATATAGAACAACAAAATCATGTATGGCAACCAAAATAAATATGATAGAATGTCTTAGGACTCATCACAAAGTTTCTTAGGAATTCACACACTTCTTCTTTCAGCACTGTATGGTCAAACAAAAAAAAATAAAACCCATAGCAAACGAAGTTCAACCATTACAATATTTTAACTGGTGCTAGTTCATCAAGTTAGGAAAATATTTCAAGAAGAATACCAGGGTTAAAAACGACTTTAAAATGGAGAAATAAAATTTGGAAGAAAACTGGTTTTTCTGGGACAATGAGTTACATAACTTCCAGCACAGGTGATCTGTGTTTGAAAAATAAAAAGGGGCCTCAAACGGTGCCAAAAAGAGATATGGTCAGAATGGATTGCTAGATATTTGAGTTTAGAACATTTTTCCAGAAAGTTTGAAGACTGAAAACCAATGTAAGATGGTCAAATAATTTTTCTAAGAAAACTGGACAGATTCTGTCGCATTTTGGTAAAACTACAATTTCTCCTTTTAGACTTATCCATTTTTTGTGAAATCAGTGGAAAATGAAAGATAACTCTTATATCTAACTATCCCAAGTGGTCGTGTAGAAAAACACCATTTGCAGAGAAAATGAGACCGGTTTGAAGTCACTGTTTCTGCTGTGCTATGAACAACACTTAGGACAAATATTTATTTCGGTAAGAAAATGGTGTCCAATGATTTTATAAAAATTTACACGTGTATAGAACACCTATATATACTCCCAGTACCAACATATTTTTGACACAAGTTATTTTCAATTTATTAAAGCATTTTTCCTCTGATAAAATCTGAAACAGTGAAGAAAATATAAGTTTTGAGTAAAAATGAACTAACCCTATCTCATTTACCCCCATGCAAAATTATTTCAAACAATGGAAAATATTTAAGTACATAAGAAGATAAAATCATTAGCTAAACCATCTAATCTATGTTTGCGAGAAGAATAGAAATCATATAATCATAAGATTGTCATTCTATCAAAATATAACATGCATTGAGCTATTCTTGCTATGCGTGTATTAACAATGCACACTTTTGCATATTTTTAATATATAGATTCAGTTAAAAAAAAAAATCTAAGGGAGGATAGAGGTTGAGTATTCTTACTTCAAGAGCTTCTTACAAACTATTCTAAAAAATTTGTTTTGAAATGGTGACCACCAAGCACCATCTCCTCTTCCTCTCTTTTTCTTTTCTTTTCTACTCTCTCTCTCTCTCTCTCTCTCTCTCTCTCTCTCTTTTCTTTCCTTGCTCAGCCGAAGAAGTAGAATGGCTGGTCTAAAATGGTGTTCTATTTGTAGGAGTTTGGAGGATTATTTTTATTTTTATTTTTTTATTCCTCTTGCCTTAGGAAATATTACCTACAAGGTAGGCCTAGAGTGTGCAGATGTATGCATGCCTTAGCATACATTGGCATGCCTCCAGCAGTCCTACAGCAGCCTTCTTGGAAAGGAGGGGCCGAATTTCCCTGCCCAAGAAATTCTGATTTCATTTTTTTTTTTTTTTAACATTATGAAAATCAATGTATATATGTAACATAGTCACTAGATATTTTGCTTCCTACTATCCTCTAACTAACTTAGTTATTATTTGTTTAAATCACTTAGTTTCCACAACTGTATTTAGATTCAAAAATTTAATAACAAAAACAAATTTATTTAAAGGAATTTAATATTGGTGTTAATTATGATGCTATTAACATTATAATTTAATAATTTAATAATCACTATTAATTGACTTAATATTATAATATTATTATATGTAACTAAAAGACTTGAGATTGAACCAATTAATCTCCATGGGTTAATTTTCTTGTATACAAATTATTAATGCAAAACTTTATACAAAATAACATATATATTAAGAATTAGATTTGTGTAGTCATAAAAGTGATGACAACGACGACGATGACAATGACAACAATAATAATAATACTATGAAGATAAAAATTGCACTGCTTAAATAATCAAAAGTTAATTATAGAATTTCGTCACAAAATGTTGTTATGGAATTGGATTATAGATGTTGATTAGCTAAATATAATTATCAAAATAATTTAATATGCAAAAATACGGGTTCTCACATTTCCAATTTGGACAGATGTGCACAAATTAAATTACTTGGCACTTAGTTCAATTAGCATTAACAAATAGTTATTTAACTAAAATCACGATTAACAAGTCTGGGTCGTCACACAGCTGGTAATGGTAGTCATCTTCCCATTCATAACACAGGCAATGGTATTCTTCCCACTCCTTCTTTTCCTTTTAAACTGACTAATGTTCTTCATGATCCAGATATTTCTTCTAATCTTCTTTCAGGCCATCAACTCACTTCTGGCAATAATTGCACTATTACTTTTGATGACAAATCATTTGTGGTTCAGGACAAGACTACCAAGAGACCTCTCTTTAAAGGTACTCATAGCCATGGTCTTTATCAGTGGCCTTCATCAAAGGTGTCTTCCCATTTTTCCTTACCTACACATCACCCTACTGCTTGCTTGACCATTGATACATGGCACACCAGACTTGGTCATCCATCTGCTCAGAAATTACAATATCTTGTGCATAAATTTCAATTGCCTGCTACTTTTTTTTCTGGCAAGCATTTGTGTCCTCATTGTAATGTAGCAAAGAGTCACAGACTTTCCCTTACTTTGTCTAACTCTACTGTAAATAAGCCCTTCTCTCTCATCCATAGTGATGTTTGAGGTCCTTTTTCTCTATCTAGTTCTGGATATAAGTACTATGTGTTGTTCATTGATGACTTTAGCAAATTCACTTAGGTATATCCCCTTTGTTATAAAAGTGAAGTGTTTACCAAGTTTATGGAATTTAAGGTTTTTGCTGAAACTCAATTTGAGACTACTCTTAAAATTTTTCTAACTGACGGGGGTGGTGAATACACTAGCTCTCAATTTGAGTCCTTTCTTAAATCTCATGGAGTCATTCAGCAATTGTGTTGTCCTCACACTCCTCTACAAAATGGAGTTGCTGAGAGAAAACATCGGCATCTTGTTACTACCACAATTGCTTTGCCCCATCAATCTGCCATTTCCCTTGTTTATTGGTTTGTTGTTCTTGCTACATCTATGTTCCTTATCAACGGGTTACCTAGCTCTAAACTTCAAAATCAAATTCCATATGAGGTCTTATTTCATCATCCACCTGACTTTGCCATTCTCAAAAGTTTTGGCTGTAGGTGTTTTCCCTGGCTTTAACCCTATGCTCCTCATAAGCTCGCTCCTCGGTCTATTCCTTGTGTCTTCATTGGTTATTAACCCTCTATTAAAGGATATCGATGTCTTGACCTAATATTTGGCAAAATATACTTGTCTCGACATGTCATATTTAATGAATCTTTATTTTCTTTTACTTCTTCATCCCCTACTTCTTCTACACCTAGTCTTTCTCAGTTATTTTCCTTTTTCCGGTCCTCTCTTCCTTCCCAGTCCTCTTTTCCTCTATCTTCATCCTCTGTTCCAGTGGTTCCTTTTCTTCAACCATCAGTTGCTCCGCTTGTAGCTTCCGTAGCACCAGCAAGACAGACTGCATCAGTGCAGCAAGCAAGACAGACTGCATCAGTACAGCAAGTGGGACACACTATATTAGTTCAGCATCCTGCCACTGTTCCAGCTCAGCATCCCATTTCTATATTACCTCAGTCCACTGCAACCACAGTAGTACAGCCAGTATGACAGACTACATCAGTTCAGCATCCTACCACTATCCTAGCTCGGTTTTCCCCTCTGTCTACTATAGTCTCACCAATTCAGGCTACACCAGTTCAGCCTGTCCTATCTCAACCTCTCCCTATTCCTATCCCTATTTCTTTTCTTACTGTTGACCTTTCTTTCTCCACACATCCCTCTCCTTCCAATATCCATCTTATTATCACTCGATCAAAGGCTTCTTTTGCTCATATTTCCATTGTTTCTTCTCTTATTGAGCCCACTTGTTTTTTTGAAGCAGCTCAAACTCCTAAATGAACTAAAGCCATGAATAAGGAATTTAACGCCTTGTAAGGTCAGGGTACCTGGTCTCTGGTTAACTTACCTCCTCAAAAAAATGCCATCGGTTGTAAATAGGTTTTTCGCTTAAAGAAAAATTCCGATAGGTCTATTGCTCGCCACAAAGCTCGACTTGTGGCCAAGGGCTATCTCTAATAAGAATGTATTGATTACTTAGAAACATTTAGTCCAGGCGCCAAGCAACCCACAATTCGAGTTCTTCTTAGCATGGCTCTCTATTTTAATTAGTCTATTAAACAATTGGATATCTCGAATTCTTTTCTTCATGGTCTTCTTCAAGAAGAAGTTTACATGCTTCAACCTCAAGGCTTTGAAGTGCTACTCATCATCATGTGTGCCGGTTAAAGAAGGCTCTCTATGGCCTTAAACAAGCTCTTAGAGCTTGGTACTCCACAATTTCCTCCTATTTGCTCTCCTCTGGTTTTAAGAATAGTCATTGTGATTCATCCTTATTCATTCAGAAGACTTCCACTACTATCACTGTTCTTTTAATCTATGTAGATGATATTTTAATTACTGGGAATAGTGTTCAACAAATCTCCTCCCACATACATCATAAACACACAGTATTTTCCACGAAGGAGTTGGGTGATATATCCTACTTTCTTGGTATCTTGTTGCCCACTGAGATTCTCACCAAGGCTGGTATGCTCAACTGTAAGTCATGTTCTTCTCCTATGGCATCCAAGTCCACTCCGTCTTCCGCCACCTCAGTGCCATTTTCTCAACCATCTCTATATCGTAGTATTGTTGGTACCTTGCAATACCTTACTATCACTCGCCCTAATATTTCCTTTGTCGTTAACCATGCATGTCAATTTAGCCATGCACTCACTGTTGCCAATTTTAACACTGTCAAAAGGTTACTTCGATACATTCAAGGTACTCTTCCTAATGGTTTATTCTTCACTCCTGGTTCACTGGACTTGCATACCTTTTTTTATTCAAATTGGACTGGTGATGTTCTCGATCGGAAGTCTACTACTGGCTATTGCATTTTTCTTGGGTCTAATCTGGTTTCCTAGTCTGCTAACAAACAGTCCACTATTTTGTGGCCTTCTACTGAAGCTGAGTACCGGGCTCTTGCTCAAGCATCTGTTGAGCTTCAATGGCTTCGTATGCTTGTCTGCGACCTTCACCTTCCTACTGTTACTCCTGTCTTGTGGTGCGATAACATCTTGACCAGTTCTCTTGCCTCCAATCATGTTTTCCATGTACGCACTAAGCATATCGAGATAGACTACCATTTTATTCGCGAGCAGGTTCTTTCCAACAAAGTTGTGGTTCGCCATGTGTCGTTTTCTGATTAGGTTGCTGACCTATTTACCAAACCCCTTCCTGTTGCCCAATATTCCTACCTTCTTCCCAAGCTTATGGTACATTCGTTACCCATTCGCTTGCGGGGCATGATAAGAGTATAGCTCAAGACCACAGTGCAGAAAATGCAGCCAGTGTAGCAACACAACAAGAGCACCACTGCACTAACAAATGATAACTTCTCTGTACAACTGATTCAGTTAGAATAATATTTGTATGTATAGAGTGTATGAGTGTTGGTTAGTGGTTTGTTGGATTAGTTAGATTTTCTGTATAAATAATGATGTAGTATCTCATTATCAAATAAGATTGAAGATTTCACATTTCTTGTCATTTTTGACATAAATAGTAAAGGAAATATCATTTTGTCTCCCAAACTATCATGTGTTTTTCAATTTGACCCCCTTATTTCGATTTATTTCAATTTAGTATCTGAACTTTTAACAAATTGATCAATTTAACCTCCGCCGTCACATTTCGTCTACAATTGGACGGAATGTACTGACGTGGCACCAAAATTCATTTAGAGTCATTTTACCTCCCAAATTATACCTTAAAAATTAATTTACCCCTCAAATATTAAAAAAAATTAAATTTAAATATTTAATAAATATTTTTTTATCTCAATAATGAAAAAAATTAAATTTTAAATATTATATACTTTGCAAAAAAATAATAAAAAAATATAAAAGTCCTCATTTAGAATTATCTTAAGATTATAAAGCATGAATACTTCGACAAACATGTCGTACCCATCCCGGTTACTTACTGAATTTTGAAAAAATTTTCCCACTCAATTTTGAAATTACTATTAGTCAATCAATTCTATTGAAATTAATTTGGATAATAAACTAGTTACAATTGCGCGCGTACACGCACACGCATAGAGTAGTCAAGAAATTTTTGGCTCAATAAGTTTATCTAGGATCAACTCGAGATAATTTGAAACCTATGAAGCACAAGTATGGATATGAGTACAAGTATTGGTACGATATGAGTATATCGACATGGTAAAATCTAAAAAAAAATAGGGTACGAGTACAAGTATGATTTAATACGTTTGTAAAAAAATATTTATTTTTAATTTGAAATAATACAAAAATTGATTAAATGGTTAATTTGTTAAATCCAACATACAATTGACATTTAATGCCAAAAGCATAGGTATAAAATAAAATTAAATATTATTATATTAAATAACTTATAAACTTAATTTAAAACATATTAAGTACAAAACTAAAAATGAAAAAGTAGTTTAGCAAAAAGAATTTTATCTTTACAGTAGAAAAAAAATATTATTTTCGACTGAGGCATGACACGGCTTGGATATATATTAGATATATCTGGGTAGACCAAAAATTAAGAAAGAAAAATTTGAGTACATATTTTGTATACCCATTATGTATGCAATATGTCAGTAAGTACCTGGTACGAGTATGACATATTTGTAGAATTATCCATGCTTCACAGTCTCAAAATACTTCAAAATGAGAATTTTTATATTTTTTGTTATTTTTTTACAAAGTATATATTATTTAAAATTTAATTTTTTTCATTATTGAGATAAAAAATTATTTATTAAATATTTAAATTTAATTTTTTTTTATATTTGGGGCAAATTGATTTTTAAGGTATAGTTTGGGGAGTAAAATGAAATTCCAAATGAACTTGGTGCCACATCAACACATTCCATCCAATTGTAGACGGAATGTGACAGCAGGGGTCAAATTAATTAATTTGTTGAAAATTTAGGTACTAAATTAAAATAAATCAAAATATAGGGATCAAATTAAAAAACGAGTGATAGTTTAAGGGGTAAAATGATATTCCCTCTAAATAGTAACAGACCATTAATTTGATGCCCTAAGTATATATATATATATCCTTTTTTTCACAAAGAATCACACATGGTGATAAAAGAAAAGGTAACAGAATTGCTTGATTGAAACACTACAACGTACTATAATCCCGTGCATGATTTTATTATGCGGAGAATATATTAGCCACATTTCCTAATTTCCAATTGGGGCGATGTCATCCAAGAAATGAACAATTCTATTTAAAGGCTTTAGCAACTACACTTTTTTATCTTCAAAAATGGAAATTTTGTTACAAAAAAACATTGGCGGATTAATTTGTGTTGTTAGCGGAGTCGTTAGTAAAAGATCGTCTTGAAGAGTAAAAAAGTAATATTTATCGATAAAATTTTGAAAATGTTATTAATAAACATAATTTTATAAAATAAAAAAAAATTGTGCAAAAAAGTTTACCTTTTGAGAATAAAATTTTAATCTCAAAATAATAGTAGTTCATCACTAAAATAACACTTTTAACAATTAAAATATTTTGTCTCTAAAACCTTGATGTACTTCTTGTATTTTGTTTTACTTCAAAAAATTTGTTTATTGACGATAAAAAAAACATTTAAGGGTAGACTAACCAGAATTAAAATATAATAAATATATAAATATATATATTTGATAACTTGGGCCAACTTATACACATTTCGATTAAATTCTCTAGTGGTCCTAAAGTTTGGATTGTTTAATCTTTGTGAGTTTTAAACCTAAAATCTCTTATATGATAAGTCATTTGATTACTTCCTCAATCCACTAAGCCAAACCCCTTCACATTTCATAATATATAAATGCATATATATGTGTAATCCTACGTGGTGAAGGCTACGTCAGTGTTGGATGGTGTCATTCGAGAACGTAGAACTCTTGCACGGTCATCACGGTTAGTATATTATTATATTGTATTATAAGGATCTTCTTATTATCAACTTGCTATTCCATTGTACATAGATACATTTATGAGGTCACTCTCAAGCAATGACAAATGATTATGTTTTGGAAATATTAATAATGAACTATCTATCTTCTAGAATATATTTTTTCTCACCACCTTAGTCTTCTATATATAACTTCCCATCATACCACAAGTTCTTCAAAGCCAACTCTCAACTCTCTCTTCACTACACGCATTCTTCAACCATCACTCATCCAACATCTTCCCAACAATGGCCACCGTGTCGAATTTGGGGACTGAAAGGCCGGTGGTGATCTTCAGCAAAAGCGATTGTTGCATTTCCCACTCCATTAAGACATTGATATATAGTTTTGGAGCGAGTCCTGCTATTTACGAGCCTGATGAACTTTCAAATGGACGACAATTGGAAAGGGAGTTGTTGTCATTAGGACGTCGGCCTAGTGTGCCTGCTGTGTTCATAGGGGGGGAGTTGGTTGGCGGTTCTAATGAGATCATGAGCCTCCAAATCCAAGGCAAGCTAGTCAAATTGCTGAGAGAGGCTAAAGCTATATTTCTGTAATATAAAGTGAGTTTATAACCCACCCAAGCTCCAATGGTAACCATATAATATTATGGCAATAACTAGTATGGTTTTTTTTTTTTTTTTTGGGGTGTCTGTGTGTGAAGAGAAGTACTTGTGTTTTAAGGTGTAATTTCTTTTTTGATGTACTCACTATCAATGTCATAGATATTTACTGTCTTAAACATAGTCCATCATATCTGTATTTTATTTTATTTTTATCGGTAACAATAAAAGTATATTGAAAATGTATGAAAAACGCACCAACCTTCAAGAGACGCAAAATGTATAAACTCACAAGCAGTGGGATAATATTGAATTGAAAGCAAAATTAGGAAGCTAAGTTGTGGCAGATGATATACTCAATATTTTGCAAGGATGTATTTGTGATTGTGAAGGTATATGGTTGAAGAACATAATATTGTTTTTACAGAAGTAGGGTTTTCACTACAACAAAATAAAGTTTTATTGATAAAAATTTAAGAATGCACTACAAAAAATTAAGATTTTAGAGATTAAAATTTAGGGGCAAAATTATTTTTTAGGTACAAAATATTTTTGTTACGAAAAGTATCATTATATTTTTAGGAAGGAATATTGAAAAGTAGACATTAGTGATAAATTATTATCTTTTTTGGAACTTTTTTTTTCTCAAAAAATAAACTATTTTGAGACCAATTATTTTGTTCTTAAAAATCTATTTATTAGTGATATTTTTAAAATTTTGTCGCTAAAAGCCTTGTTTTTTATTTTTCGAGACGATCTTTTACCGACTATCCTCGTGACAATAGAAATTAATCCCTAAATACCTTTTGTAACAAAATTTTTACTTGTAGTGACTAAAAATTTAGTCTCTAAAACTCTTATATGTTGTAGTGATGAAATCACATTTTAAAGATAAAATATTTTAATTGCTAAAAGTAAAAAATAAAAAATAAAATAGCGATAAAATTAGACATTTAATGATGGATTACTATCTTTTTGGAATAAAAAATGTTTCAAAAAGTATTAAAAAAAATTATATAAAATTGTTTTGTCCTTAAAAGCACATTAATTTACTAGTGACATTTTAAAAATGTTGTCCCTAAAGGCCATTTTTTTACTTTTGGAGACTCTTTTAGTCAAGACTCTAATGACAATAGAAATTGATTTTCTATTTTTTTGTTTTTTTTTCAACAAAATCTTTACTTTAGGTGAGGAAAAAATATGGCCTCCAAAACCCAACCCTTAAAGCATCCATAGCAGCCTACTTATATTTTACCCTAAAATATTATTAAAAGATTCATTCTCTATTTTAGGAATCACTTTTTTATTTATTTCCCCCAACAAAATCCCTATTTTTTCTCTATTCTATTAAAATAATATTTTATTTCCCTTAGCAAACAGACCCAAGATAGGGTGCAAAACAAACCAACAAAGTAGCAGATTGAAGTAGCCGAAAACAAAGAAGGGTCGTCGACTGGCTGGACGACCAAGCAGTCGACCGGTCAGGCCAATTTTAGGCATTTTCCTTTTCCAGCTACAGGCACTCACGGGACATTCAGGAAGACATTCGGGAGAATATCCCTTTCGCGCCTTCAACAAAATAAAATAAGAATTTATTAGATATGAGGGAGCTACAGTGGCTCCCTACAAATAGGGAGTCACTGTAGCAACACTTATATTTGGAGGGTTGAATAAGAGATCAGTTGGGAAAGGATTTCTGAAGAATTAACCCTTTATAAGGGAGCTATTGTGGATGCTTTTATATGTTGTAGTGTTTTTTGTACAAATAATAAAAAAAAAAATTAAAAATGGGTGCCCGGGTCATAATTTTTTTTCCCTCGTAAGTTAAACTACAACCAATATCTATTGAATGAAATTATTCATATATATATTTAATTTCTTCTATTACAAAACCCTAATTTGTAATTTTTTAAAACTAAATTAACTCCAAATTCGTTTTTTTTATTTTTTATTTTTTTAAAGAAAAGATTAAGCTTCGGATGGTAAATGAAGAGAGTAGATTGTCCCCTAAATCTTATTTTTATGTATATTTTCATCATGCTTCATAGAATCATGTGAGAAATCGTACCCAAAACTTGTAAATAAGTTATGAATTTAATAGCCCCATATTCTTACTCTAGTGCTGCCCCTATTTGCATGGTAGAAAGTAGAAGTAACCGACTGCACCATTTGGCAGTACATGGTTGAAATTCTTAATTTGTGAGATATACCTGATTCTGCAGTATGTTTCCTAATCTACATATCTTAATTTTGTGAAATATTGATACATATTAAAAATCAAGTTAATCGGATTATATTTGTCTGAAAATTAATTAATGGGTTTAACTGAATATTTGAGATGTTACAAAATATTCAAGATTTAGGAAAAATAATCTAGACTCAATCTTTACTCTAATATATCAAATTTGTTGAGTACAACTGAAGTATAAATATAGTTCAAAATTATAAGAATTATTTATATTTTAAGTAAATTTTAAAAGCTATATTTATAATTTATTTTAAAGACAAAAATTATACGCTTTGAACTACAAATACTTAATTAATAATATAATTTATAATTATAAAAATTGCGTTATAATTTATACTAAAATTTTATTACTCAATCTATAACTTTACCCGACGTATGCATTTACATCCTTCGGCATAGATTCCCATATTTCTAGAACGGTGTCCATTCCCTTGTACTATAATGCCCATATTCTGAACTTGTAATATGTATAGTTTCGTATTTTTTCTTGAAATCTATTTAGTCCTCTTGATATGTAATGATTTATTTACTCATTATATCGGAGTGTTATATTTATAAAACTAAAGAATTTTTTAGTATCATATTATACCCGTTACGTTGGAGTGTCACATTTAAAAAAAATAAACTACAGAATCCATCATTATCTGTATTTTATTTTATTTTTATCGGTAAAAATAAATTTATTTTTCATACACTCCCCTTCAAGACGCACAAAATGTATGAAAAATGCACTCCCCTTCAAGACACAAAATGTGTAAACTCACAAGCAGTGGGATAATATTGAATTGAAAGCAAAATTAGGAAACTAAGTTGTGGCAGATGATATATTCAATATTTTGCAAGGACATATTTGTGATTGTGAAGGTATATGGTTGAAGAACATAATTGTTTTTACAGAAGTAGGGTTTTCACTACAACAAAATAAAGTTTTATTCATAAAAATTTAAGAATGCACTACAAAAATTAAAATTTTAGAGATCAAAATTTATGGACAAAATTATTTTTTAAGAACTAAATATTTTTGTTGCGAAAAGTGTCGTTATTATATTTTTAGCAACGAAAATTGAAAATTAGACATTAGTGATGAATTATTATCTTTTTGGGATACATTTTTTTGTCTCAAAAAATAAATCATTTTGAGACCAATTTTGAGACCAAATTATTTTGTTCCTAAAAGTCTATTTAGTAGTGATATTTTAAAAATTTTGTCGCTAAAAGCTTCGTTTTTTATTTTTCGGGACGGCCTTTTAGCAATTATCCTCACGACTATAGAAATTGGTTTCTAAATGTTTTTTGTAACAAAATTTTTACCTTTAAAGACCAAAAAATTTGATCTTTAAAACTCTTATATGTTTGTTAGCATCATAAATCTACAATTTTATTATTTGTTATTTATATAATTGTAGGATATATGGCATCCTCCTACTCATTTGGAGATTATAAGAAGATATGAAATATAAAAAAATGATGGAGAACAAACTGAAGAATATGGAGCATAAAGTGGAGGTTGAAGGAAATTATGGAAGATCATGGAGTATGAAATGGAGAAGTTGAAAAAGTGGATAGTTTTAGGTAGTTTTTTCCTACAAATATTTTCCTATAAATAGCCATTCATGGCTACATTGCAAGGGGATCGAAAACTCAAATCAAAGACAATTGATTGCTATTTTTCTTGTCATTTATATTTCTTATATTTTATTTTACGCACTTCCTTTTCGACTTCCTTTTTAAAGCATAGGAGTAAAGTTAAGTAATTGTTACTTTGATTGTTCACTCAATCATCTTTCTCCGTCTTCCTCCTTATTCTTTTAATTTTTCTTTTCTCTACACTTGGCAATTTTGAAGTACTCTTCATTGAGGCAAAAGAACCGTCAATACAATCGCTTGATAATTGGCTTGAATTTAATCTGTAAGAATTTTTCAATCCTTGCTGGCACATTCGCATTTATGGTATTTTCCTTCATAAGAAAAATAAGCCAACAATGTTATAGTGATGAAATCACTTTTCAAAGATAAAATATTTTAATTGCTAAAAGTAAAAAAATTTATTTAGTGATGAATTGCTATCTTTTTGAAATAAAAAACGTCTCAAAAAGTTTTTTTTTTTTTTTAAATTATACAAAATTATTTTGTCCCTAAATATACATTAGTTTACTAGTGACATTTTAAAAATGTTGTCACTAAAGGCCATTTTTAAAACATCATCGCCGATCACCACTGCTCTTTGTAGACACCCCATTTTTGACCGCCTTTAAGACTTGGACGCGACTGATGGTTTTGAAAGATGTGCAGGGCAAAGGTTCAGTTTCTTCGGCAATGAGAGAATCAAAGCTCAACTTCATACCCCTTTTTGGACCAAAACAATCTTGATCAAAAGATTTTAGACCTTAAAACCCTCGCTTTCAAAACGTTTTTGAAATAAAGTTTCTACGATGTTCCAACGCTCGCATTTCGTTAAATGTTGCGCTTTTCGGTAAACCGAGCAAGGATAAAGTGGAAATAAATGAAAGAGAGATGAAATCTTTGAAAAATCTTTCAAAACACCTTGCTTAGGGGTTTGGAGTTGAAGAAAAGAGGAGAAGAGGGAAGAAATCCAGTTGGGGGACAAAACGGGCATGAACCGTTAAGAAAGAGTCGAGCAGCTCTCGCCGAATCGGGCCTATTCATTTGCATACTTGGAATCAAGCTATGAGGCCACCACCGTTGGAAATAAGACTTCAGGGGCTTCATTTTGCACTCAAGAATCTCCTAAATCCAATTCCAGACGAGGGAGATATAGTTGATTGAAGTATGGCATCACTCCGGTTGGACCGAATCTGCGCGGCTTCACCAAAAAGGGCATAACTTTTTCCACAAGAGGAATTTTAATGCAAGGTTTGCGCCATTAGAAAGCTAACTTCCGGGGCTTCAATGTGGATACTTGAACGGCCACCATTGGACTTCCCTATCACTGGCCGGCCACCTTTCTTTCCGGCAGACCCATTTTTTTGTCCTGAAAGTAGCAGGCCGGCCAGAAAATGTGGCAGGCCGGCCACCTAGCTGGTTGAATGACCTTTTTTGCCCTTTTGAGCTAGCCAGCCATGGTACCCTCCCCAAGGGTGTTCTAGTTGTGCAATTTGTTTTCCTCTAGGCCTTGTACCCGAGGGTCAACCTTTTGGGGGGGGAATTTGAATTGGTTTTCCCCCCCTTTTTCCCTTCTCTCCCTCTATAAAACCAGCAGCTCCAGCTGCATTTTGAGGGTTACAAAATTTGTTTAGAGCTTTTTACATACAATCCCCTCTCTCTCTCTCTCTCATCCAAGCTCTAAAACCCTAAGCTTCTTGCACTATTTACCCTACAACCCATAGCACCACACCTCCACACTCCATTCCAGCCCTTTGAAGCTAATTTCCAGAGGTTGAGAGCTCACAAACCTAGTCCAAAAGCTGCTGGAAGTTAGCTCTACAAGGGTAAGCTCCTATTCCCCCCCTTTTCACATTATTTTGTACTATATTTTAGCTCCTTTTGCTAGCATTTTTGGGCTCCGACCCGAACTAGAAATAGTCATTTTTTGAGCTCATCTTCATGTTTGATCAAGGGTTTTTCTCCGTTTGAAGCCACCTGCTACCCCTTTCCCTTTATCCCTCTTTGATGGCTATTTCTTGCATGATATGTTAGCCCTATTTTTAAGCATTTATGGGTTTCAATCCAAACTGTAAAGTGCTTCATTTTGAGCCCCCTCTTCAACTTTGTTGAAGGGCTCTTCACTGTTTGAGACCAGCTACTTCCTCTTGCTTTCTATCTCTCTTTCAGGGCCATTTTTACATCATATTGTATCCTTACTTGTAAGCATATTTGATACTTGATGCAAACTGTAAAGTGCCTTGTTTTGAGCCCCTCTTCAATTTTGTTGAAAGGCTCTTTGCCATTTGGTGCCAGCAGCTGCCTCTTGCCTCTTTATCCCTCTTTTAGGCCCATTTTTGCATGATAGTTTGGCCCCATTTATGTTCATTTTTTAGAGTTGTCATAAACTGAAAAATATCTTGTTTTAATCTCATCTTCAAGTTTGTTTAAGGTTCCATTTTTTTTTGAGGTCATATGCTTTCTCGTATGCTTAATTGCCTCTTGTTTTGAGCCTTACATCTAAGCTTCAATTGCATGCTTTGTTTGGCCTTCTAGCCACTGAAATCCAGTGGATTTTCAGTGGCTAAGACACTGTTTTGAGCCTCCAAATCAGAGGGGGGTGACCCCCTCTCTCCTTCACTTGTTTGGTGGCCTTATTGGCCTCCCAAAGAGACCCTATCTTGCATGCTTTGGAGTCACTTTCTAGGGTCAATTTGGTGAGTTTTGGAACTATCATATTTGATTTTCAGACTTGTTTGTGCCATGCTTCATGTCTATCTTGTATGTGCTTAATAACTCCTTGCATGGCCCTCTAAAGTAACTCGTCATTTTTGCATGCCATGGTTGCATATCAGTGGTTATTTGGGCCTATTTTCATGTAATTTATTCACTGATTTTTGATGGTTTGGTTAGATTCCATGTGCATCATATACTTGCCATGTAAACCATGTTTGCTAGTCGAAATTGCATGCTATTTTAGTCCATCTTGCTAGCATCTTTTGGCCATGATTTGAACTAGAAATGTTCATATTTTGGGACTGCCTTGGCTCTTTTTTCATACTTCATGATCAAATAATGCATGCTTTGTATAGCTATAAGTCATTCTATGTGCCTAGTTTTGAGTTTCGGGGTTCATCTCATGCATCGGGTACCATGTTTCCATGTTTCGGGGCTGTTTTGTATCATATTTCAGTGCTGAAATTTGCTTGTTTGCATATCATGTTCCATGCCTTACCATGCTTTGGTAGAGTGGCATTCGTGCCTTAGGTTCGGTCCTCGGTTCGCGTGCATGCGTGCACGCATCTCAAGAGTCTCATTTTCATCTTATGGCTACTGATGTGAGTGTGGCTGAGGTCCACTCATGTTGGTGTAAGTCCATTGTGCATTGTGTATGCCATTTCATTTCATAGCATTGCGTATGCTAGGTTGTATGTTAGCGCATTGTGTATGCCGTGTTACCTCGTGCATCGTGTATGTCATTTCATAGCATCGTGCATGTTAGGTTGTATCTTAGTTGCATTCACGCATGTCATGCATATTGCATTGTGTTTGGGATAGGAGTTAGCTCGAGCACGAAAAATGAGGTACGTTTCGTACTCCGAGTGACGGAACGTGTCTCAATTCCCCAGTCGTCGACACTCCGGATTACCCATGATGGAGTCTAGGCCTTGTTGTGTCCATATGTGCATTCATTTCATAGTGAGTCGTGCAATTCGGCTCCTCAGCCATCATGCATCGAGATGCGTGATTGGTGGCACGAGGATTAAGGACTACACTCCCCGAAGAGTAGTCATGCATATATATGTGAAAATACTTTGCCATGCCCATTTGTTGCTCTCTGTTGCAGCAAATCAAGAATCAGTAGTCTTCCGGAGTCTGGCACGCATTCCAAGAACAATTGCAAACAGAGGCAAATCGGGGCATTGCGAGGGATTCTCCGCACAAAGCAACCCGAGCATGCATCATTCATCATCCGGATCAGAGTTGAGGCAGTCCCTGGCTTGCATGCCAATTCATTGCTTTCCTAGTTAAATTTGTTAATTAATTAGGGTTTTGTATTTATTCGGGCTGTACTATTTATTCGGGACTGTATATTATTTATTCGGACCCTCCGAGCGAGGGCACAACTATAATAAGTGTGCGTGCGTGTGATATATGTTTTCCAACCCCACATCTTTCTCCCTTTTATTTACCAGCTTATGATGGTTAGATTAGGGCATTTTTCAATTAGCATACAGTATGATAGCATGTTTGCATTCATTCATCTATTTTGCATGTACCGGGCTCGGCGCATCATACTAACTGCATTGTATTTCAATTCCGAGTTGAATACTTGTTAGTTGTAGCATTTCACATGCCATCTTTAGAATAGCCGAGCCTATTGTAGTTGCATTTTGCATGTGTTGCATTAGGCACTTCTGTATATATAGGAGCATGCATGGATTTCTAATTAGCTTCTGTTTTGGCTTGGAGTACTCGGTAAGTTTTACGCTTTAGCATCCTTGCATGCGTGTGAGTGACTGCCATGATAGCATGCTTACCATGAGGCTATGTACTTAAGTGATATATCTGCCTGAATATCCGTGGGTGAAGGTTGGGTTATTTGGATTGGAACAATGCATTGACTGTGAGTTCTAAGCCCACTAGATAGTGGCAAAACCATGTTTTCTAAGCCCACCCGAGGGTGGCAAATCCACGTCTTAGCCTACTTGCGGGTAGCACCATCGAACCATTTTCAAACAAACAAGTATGAAATGTTTTGTTCCAATTCAGGCAACCCGGTCTATACTTGTATGCTGTGCGCATCACATAGTAAATCTAGGCTAATAACCGGAATAAGAATGCATAATGTTTTCAAAACTAGATATCATGGTTAGTAGAGGCCGATCTTTGATCGGGCAAGCGGGGGTGCTCACGAAGTGACCTTCTCCAATCGTACCCAAGTTCCCGAGCCGAGGCAACTTTGGTGATGACGGACACGTGGCCTTAGGCACGAGTCAGGGTTTCCTAAATTTTCCAAAATAAAATATTTAGGTGGCGACTCTGTATCTGGCAAAGCAATCAATGTTTGGCACTTCTTTCAAAAATCTGTTTTCTCAAAACGATTTGCCGGATTTGGACTCTTTGGTTCAGATTAAGAACCGTGACAAATTTGAGTCCTGAACTGTAGTGAGGCTCAAGGGCGCGTCTACACTCTTCACTCGTCGTTACTGTTCTTCGCTCACCGCCGCTAGTCTCCGCTTATCGCCACTGCCCTCCTCACTGTCCACCAGCCATTCATTCTTCTAATACAATTTGCACTTCCACTAGCCATTAACATAGATCTACAACCTCTTCACTCCAGTTCGAATTCTCCTCATTCTCATTAACAACCGATCAATCCAAGTTTTCTCTACAAGTCTCTCCATCCCAACTCTGCCTTAAGACACTTAGATTTAGAAGAAGGCAGACCAGCGATCAGTGGACACTGATCTGTTCCATCAGATTTGCTCTCTAGCGGCAAACAAGGGGGAGAAGAGATGTAGATCTGCGTGGTGAGTCCGCAGGTCAAATCCACGCTATGCGAACTTTGATCTTTGGCGACGGATCTTGCAAGGTGAAGTATTATCCTTGTGAACTCGTGTTATATTACCTTCGGTCTCTCTACTTGTGTTTAGACTTGTTTGTGAACTCTGGTATCCTTTAATTATACTATTGGGTTGGACTTGTTTCTGTCAATATTGGGGTTGGTTTTGTTCTTGGTTTATGATTTGGAGAAGTTAAGAACAGGGAGATATATAGAGCAACTTCGGCTATTGGACGGAGGAAAGAGTAGTGTCATACGGGATGGGAAAAATATTCCGAGAGGGTAGAGTTAGTGGAGGCTGGAACCCAATTCTGTGAAGAAAAGAGGGTAGCAATATTAGTGTCCAAAATGATGAATTGCTCACTATTTTCGTGGATAACATTCCTGAATCAATGGGTCCAAAGAGCTTGTTGTCACGACCCCAACCCGCCCCCATGGGTTTAACATCGTAACCGGCCAGTAATCCTGGGATTACCGAAGGCCTCTGAGATAGATTAACATAATATTAGGGGCTAGCGGAAGCAAGTAACAATATACAACGTCCATTGAGCTGTGTAGACATAAATGAGACAGAAAAATTTTAAACTTTTATATACACCTATACACATTACCTTTAAGTCGTCATATATATATATATATACAGATTAGACTAAAAGGGACTTAACCCTATTTACAAAATACACAAGACTTGTTCAACCAAACACGTAAACAAAACTTAAACTTTAAATCACATAGCGATAATCACTTGACATATCCGGAACCTGCACGGGAGGCACATAGGTTGGATGACAAAACAGATTTTAGGCAGAAGCCTCTAAGCCTGGTCACGCGCCTGATCACCTACATACATAAATAATACAGTGAGCTAAAACCCAGTGAATAATAACAAAGTAAAGGGTTTTAATGAATGAGTCTATACAGATTCAGAAATCATAATTCAGTTTCGTATCAAAATCATACTTTGCCCAAATCATATACAAAAATCATAAGTCATGCTTAAGTTTACGTGATACATCCATTAGCATTAACAGAACAGAACAGAACAGAACGCATACGCGTAAGGTTACGAATAACCAGTTCCATAAAGGAACCTCCGAATCCGGGTAACAGAACAGAAGCTGAGCCCCCATGACGGGGCCTCCGGTACAAGTAACAAAGTGCAGACAGATATAAGTTCCATAAAGGAACCTCCGATACCAGGTAACAGCCAACAGATATCACATGATGCTAAGGATGTCACGAATACATAACAGAAATTAGACAATCATTCATTGTGTAGAACATATCACTTCAGAAAACAGATTCTATTTTATTAGACAGAAAGTAGATACAGTTGAACATAACTTTACTAAGTTATTACTCACAGATGGCTGCAGAAGCAAATCAGATAGACTGGACATATCAGGTAAATCAGGCAGACAATGGTGCGTGACCTACACAAGCACATAGCATATACACATTGAAATATAATACTACTCCCTTGATCAAACTTGATTTTTCTAGTCTTTTTCCGTCTAAATAGTCCGAAGTTCTACTACGCTTATTCTTTCTCATTCAAACAAATCGAGTTCTTCTTTCACATATTTTTTCATTACTAAGCCCTTCTTTTCCAAATAGATTGATCTTTTACTTGGCTTCTTAAACAATTACCACTAGATCAATGATTCATTCTTTAACTAATTAATCTATGTTGATTGGTAGCTTATTAATCTTTGTTGAGTCATAAATAATGTCTAGAATACCTTGGAAAGAGATGAGAACAAAAATGTGAACCAAATGCAATTTTCCAAAATATGCTGAAAATGGGTCTCCGCTCGAGTGCCACTTTGGTCGCTCGAGCGGACTGTAAAATTTGAAAACTTCTGGGAGCTCGATTTCCACGCTCGAGCGAGACTTTCCTCGCTCGAGCGGACAACGTAAATTTTGAAAATTCCAGAATTGCAATTTAAATTCAACTTTGGTAATCAAAGCCTCAAAACATGTATTTTTGGTACACAAAAATGGAGAATCACTGTATGATTTAGTAAACACTTCCAATTAGAAAACATTCATTCAAAATCATGTTTCAATTGCCCAAATTTAGTTTTAATTCATCTTATTAATATCAACCCACAATTCTAAGATATAAATTAGGCTTTCCAATTCTTGAAATTGCATAATGCATGTGTGATTGAAACTCAATTTCATATAAGACAAATAAATTCAAACCCAAAATGGTTATTTTCAAATTAACTTCTATGATTTTGAATCTAATTCAATTCCTACACCATTTTACTAATTCCTTTTAATGTACATGAAATTGAAGTTATAGGACCCTTAGGAAAATATTCGCATGTATGACATTAAGATTAAAACTAATTAATTTTCTATATTCAAAATTAACTCAATGTTTAATTTTCCATAAACTTGATTTTTCTTATAAAATTTATTTCCTTCTTCTCTTTAAAACATGAAATTGTTTACCTTAAATTCCTCAAAATCCACAATGTATGTATCATTAGAGTATTAAACTTGTAAAATTTATTCATGCATGTAACAAATGGAACTTAATCTCATGCAAGATTACAAAAATTAAAGTCAAAATAATTGATTTCTAATTTAGTTTCCATAAATTGAACATAACTCCATTTATTCATCATCTTGCTAACTTCTTCTATTTATATGAAATTGAACCCAAGTTTAACTAATTTAAGAAATCATAATTCATACTCTTGGTCCTAACTTGATTTTCCATGCAAACCCAAATTTAATCTCATAAGTCTTTTATTTTTCACATGAATTAAATCTAAAACTTTGAAATTCTAACATGCATGTAAGGATGAATCTCAAATTTATGAAGAATAATAAAAATCAAACTCAAACTAACTAACTTTCAAATTTATCTCCATAATCCTACACTTAACTTGATTTTCCTCATATTCTTAAATTAACCCTCAATTTTCAGATTTATATGTTTAATTCATGTATAGAAAATTTATAATCTTTAGGTGAACATTCATCTATAAGGAATTTGGAGATTAATTGATTTAAAACATACTCTCCATAAAACTCTCTTGAAATCCATCTCAACTCAAAGTTTCTCTAAATAATCTTCTAAAAGTCCACCTTGAATCAATTTTTGTCTAAATTATTTAAATAATACAAGAAAGAGGATGAAATTTCTTACCTTAAGATGATTTTTCCACAATTTTTGGCTTAAATCTTGGTGTCCTTCTAAACCCCGTTCTTCTCTTCTTCTTCTCTTCTTGAAAACTCTCTCTCTCTCTCTCTCTCTCTCTCCGTGCGTTTCTCTAGCCCAGCACACATGTATCTCCTTTTTCTTTTTGATTTCATTTCTTTCTTTTTCTTTTATATAACAAAGACTCTAGAACACTTTCATTCTTTGTACATTTTTTTGTTTTAGTATTTAATTGGACATAATTAAATTAATTGCTAATGACTCATAATTAGACTTAATTAATTATGCTTAGTATCAAATCAAATTACTTTAAATTAATTCTTAATTTATATTGATTTCACTTAGTCCTAATTAATTATGATTACCACACAACTTAATTAACCCAATAACCTTAATCATTCCAAATTCTACGAATCTGAATCAGATGTTTTAATCAAACCTCCAAAAGGCTCCAAATATTAAATTGAACTTATTATTATCCTCAATTTTGTTTTCTTAAATCATCTAGGCCTTTAACTTCTGATTAGATTCCAAATTTCCGTCAATTAAATTACATATTCAAATTAGACACCCCATAAATAAATTTAATTCGTAATAACTACAATTCTCAATATTCATAATTTAATTAGCTTAATTAACTCCAATTTGGATCTAATTAATCGAACCTTAATTTTACTAAACTGGAACAAATATTTAATTAAACTCCCAAATGGGTCCATAATTAAGATTAAATTGACTCAACTTCTTAATTTCACTTCTTTAAACCATTTGGACCCTTAATTTCCAATTCCCAAAATAAGCACTTAATAAAACCTTAAATGAATCAATCTCTATACTTTTCGTGAATCCCAAATTAAATTATAATAATCGGCACTTAAATTTCAAACCCTCTTAATTACCCAAGTACTAGTCATTATACGTGATGGAGTCGTTACACTTGTACATCCTGTTTAACAAATTTGGAGCAGTGAAAGATGTGTTCGTCCTGGTAAAGAGAAGGATAGTAACAGGTACAAGATTCGGCTTCATCAGATTTGATAGCTCGGAAGCAAAAAATTTGGCTGTTCAAAAGGCAAATGGTTTGTGGGTTGAGGATAACGAGTTAAAAGTTAAAAATGCTATGTTTACCAAGCCTCAATTAAAGCAGCTCAGGCTGGAATCAAGTAAACATTTGAAGATAGATTTACAAAGGCAGTCTAAGCAAGATTTAACAGTGGTAGGAGGTCAGAAATCTTATGCTGAAGCAGTAAAATGTGGAGCTACTGATAGAAAGGATTATTTAATGGCAAAAGCTTTTGAGTTAGATAATGAATGGCTCTCTTTGAGTTTGATAGTGAAACTCAAAAACTTTTTCTCTTTTCCAGCATTTAGAGACGAATTATGCAAGAAAGGTTTGGGTGAGATATTAGTCAGAAGAGGGGGAGGTCGAAGTGTAGTCCTAACCTTCAACTCATCACAAGCTATGAAGGAGGGGTATGACCAACTGAAGGGGTGGATCTATCATTGTGTGTTTCAGTAACAGCATGGAGAAAAGGGATAAATCTCGATCAGGAGAGATGTGTTTGGCTGTGCTGTTATGGAGTTCCATTTAACTTATGGAATGCTAACACATTCAAAAGCATTGGTAGCTTATGAGGTGAGGTAATCTAGCTTGTTGAATTTAATAATTCAGATTCTCTTGAGTTTGGTAAGGTCAGATTGATAACAAATAGCATGAAGCCTATAAATACGGTGGTTAGTTTGGAGTACAAAGGAAACATATATCCTGTTAGGATATGTGAAACCTTTGATTTTCATGAAGATGTAGCACTCAAATTTAGTGCAGGGAAAGATCAAATCTCTATCAATGGGGGAAAAAAAATTTGGAGACAAAAAATGGTGCTTTCCTCAAATTCAAACAAATCAAACGAGTCATCATCAACTAGCAATCAGTGTGTGAAGAGAAATGGTTTTTTTGGAGGAGTTGTGCTAAACTTGGTGCAAATGAAACCTCTTAATTTAAGAAGTGTGCTTGGCTCACAACATAAATATGGGCGTGTTCATTCATTATTTTGGAGGCCCAAATCCACTGCTGTAGATCTTAGAGTTCCAATTGGAAAAAATAAGATTGTACAAGTATCCTATGAGCCAAGTTCACTCTTCTCTCTCGGGCCAAAAGGAATAGTGGAAGGGGATGACATTGTTGAAAAGTCTTCTATTCCGATAATGAGTAGTAATTCAGTCAAGATTGATGAATATTCTAAGAGGCATGAGGGTGGAGGTGTTCATAAGGCCTCGTATCCCAACAATGCGAGTCAAATGAATAAAGAAAGGAAAAAGAAGTTACTGAAAGCATCATTGGTACTTCTAAAATTCAAGAGATGGGATATTGGTTTGAGGTGATTGTTTATTATGAGGGCCCAAATTGGAAGGGGGTTTTGTTTGGAATGACGTGTAGATGGTCTGTTAAGATCAATGTTTTGGGTGTTGGGAGTGTTTTTTATTTCCTTTGCTTTTTGTTTGTTCGGTTGGTTTCTCTCGAACCATGGTGTAGTACTAGTAGATAATTTGCTTGCTTTCCAGTCCCAACCTAGTTGGAATCGTCTAGTTTGCTTTGATGCTTTGGCACTTGCCTCCCTTTATTGATGTTCATCTTTGTATTCTGTATATTTGATTTTCATCAATAAATTTTCTTTTCCTGATCAAAAAAGGCCATTTTTTACTTTTCGAGATTGTTTTAGTCAAGACTAATGATAAATTGATTTTCTAATTTTTTTTCAACAAAATCTTTACTTTAGGTGATGAAAAAATATGACCTCCAAAACCCAAACCGTTATATGTTGTAGTGTTCGTTATACAAATAAAAAAAAAAATGTAAAAGTGGGTGTCCGGGTCATAATTTTTTTTCCCTCATAAGTTAAATTACAACCAATATCTATTGAATGAAATTATTCATGAAATATATTTAATTTCTTCTATTAAAAAAACCCTAATTTGTAATTTTTTAAAACTAAATTAACTCCAAATTAGTTTTTTTTATTTTTTAAAAGAAAAGATTAGCTTCGAATGGTAAATGAAGAGACTAGATGGTCCCCTAAATCTTATTTTTATGTATATTTTCATCATGCTTCATAGAATCATGTGAGAAATCTTATCCAAAACTTGTAAATAAATTATGAATTTAATAGCCCCATATTCTTACTGTAGTGCTGTCCCTATTTGCATGGTAGAAAGTAAAAGTAACCGACTGCACCCTTTGGCAGTACAAGGTTGAAATTCTCAATTTGTGAGGTATACTTGATTCTGCAATATGTTTACCAATCTACGTAATTCAATTTTGTGAAATATTGATGCGTATTAAAAATTAAGTTAATTGGATTATATTCATCTTAAAAATAATTAATGGGTTTAACTGAATATTTGAGATGCTACAAAATATTCAAAAGATTTAGAAAAAAATAACCCAAAATCAATCTTGACTCTAATATATCAAATTTGTTGAGTGCAACAAAAGTATAAATATAATTCAAAACTTCAAGAATTATTTATATTTAAGTAAATTTTAAAAAATATATTGATAATTTATTTTTAAGACAAAAATCATACGTTTCGAACTACAAACACGTAATTAATAATATAATTTATAATTATAAAAATTACGGTATAATTTGAATAAGGTTGGAAACTCATGTTTTACCAAATATCTTAGGATAGGATCCACATAAAATTCATATAATGTAAATCTCACACTTATATAAAACATTTGATAAAACATTTAAGATTCCTTACATTTTTTCGTATGATTTATACTAAAAATTTATCGCTCAATCTATAACTTTACCCAAACTTGATTGGTGCCCCGAATTTGGGGCACTAATGCCCCGAAAATCTAAAAAAGGCAAAAAAAAAAAAAAAAACACAAGGTAAAAAAAAAAAAAAAAAAAAAACAGAATTACCAAAATTAAAAATTTAGGGGCATTAGTGCTAAAATTTTTAGTGCTAAAAAACATTTCTCAACTTTACCGGATGTATGCATTTACATCCTTCGGCATAGGTTCCATATTTCTAGAAAGGCGTGCATTCCCTTGTACTATAATTACGATTAATTTCAATGTAAAAATAAATAAATAAATTAAATTAAATTATGTATCAATTAGTGTATTAGTTAGTGTATTAATATTAATTATGATATTATTATTGAGCCCATTTATTATACAAATTACAAATATTAAAAATTTCTTAAATTATGTTACATCATCAATTAGTGCATTAGTTAGTATACTAACTGATACATATAATATTATTCATTAATTTAACTTCCGTTTGAAAATTAACTATTTTAATTTAATTATTAATTTTTATAAATAGGTAATAAAATTAAAAAAAATAATGTGAATTATAATATTTTTAACTTTTTAACTAAAAAGTCAACCTCCAAATGGGGTTTTTAACATATAAAATTTTAAATCATGCTATTATAAGCTATGGAAGCACGGGGCTGACCCTCCCTTTTATGTTGTATGTGCTTTATAGATTTGGGTAGATATTTTAAAAAAAAAAAAAAAAAAAAATATGTGAAATGTGTGACCTTTCCTTGTATGTTATATGTGCTTTATAAATTTGGGTAAAGATTTGAAAATAGAAAAAAAAAAAAAAAAGTATGTTGTGTTTGAAATGTAGTTATATCTTACTCACATTTCACTTAATTTTTCCTTTTTATTTTCAAATTTCTATCTAAATTCATGATTTTTTATTTTAAATTCATGAACCAAACACAGACTCAAGCATCCATATCTTTTTGCCATCACAGAATGCCATTCATTAGGGCATAATTTTTTTGTCTCTACATTCTTCTTTCTCTCTCTCTCTCTCTTTTTTTTTTTGATAAATTACAAATACATCTCTTGAGATTTGCTTAAAATACAAATTACCCCTTATAATTTGAAAAATTACAAATATTTCCCTGTCATAATTTTTTATTTAACAGAATTAATTAAAAAAGTGAAAATTTTAATTATTCACATATACAATAATAAAATTATCTAAATTATTAATTGAAATAAAATTTTAACATTATTAAAAACTATTAATTAACTTGATAATTTATTAATAAAAGGGCCTATTTATTATGAAATTAGAAACCTTAAGGGGCATAATGTAATTTCTTAAAGTAGTTTTAGTTTTGGGCAATTACTTACTTTTTATATATATATTGTAATTTTGTGCATTTTAAGTGTATGATGTTTTCACTAATACACTCGGAGATGCACTATGAAAGAAGTATTATGCGAAAATCAAGCAAGAAAAAAAATAATAAATAAAAGAACACAATGAATGTGGAGTAAAAATTAAAGATCAAAACTCCAAAAGCAAGAAAGCAAACAAATAAACAGAGTTTTTTTAAAATATTCTATAAAAAATAAAAAAATAAAAAATAATTTAGAGAATTAACCCATTTTTCAAACTATTTAGGAAACTAACCTACATTTTGAAATCGCATTTTGAAAATGCGATTTTGAAATTAAATCCATGTTATCATAAATTGCATTTTCAACATGTGATTTCAAGATGAAATTTCATGTTGAAAATGCAATTTTAATTTAAAATTACATTTTCAAAATACAATTTTAAAAAATAAGTTAGTTTCCCAAATAATTTGAACAATGGGTCAATTCTCTAAATTGTTTTTTTTTTTTTAGAATATTTGTTAAAAAAAACTCCAAATAAGTATAATAGAATATTTAACAATAAATATTTGAAAATTTGTAACAAAATTTTATAACTCTCCTTTTTGCTAAGAAAATTATATTTGGTACTAACTAAATAAAATGGTTTTAAAATAGTTTTTTTTTTTTAAATTTGAAATTAAAACTATAGTAAATTTATGTAAGCAAAATTACTAACCGCATTTTTTTACTTAATGTATAATATTTATATTGACTACATTTTTTAGGTTTATTTTTTTAGGTATTTATATAGAAGTAAAAAAAATATCATTAGGAATAAATTTTTCCTTAATATAGTTATAAATTTTACCCGTACATTATTTTTAAATTTTGAATAAATGCAAACATAAAATAATTTATTGAAGATACTGTATTCATTATATTTCTTTTTTCTGTATGCAAAAAAAAAAAAAATTATTTAAAAATCACAATTCACACACACACACACATGTATATATATATATAATTATAAACACAATCCATACAAAGCATGGATGGAATACTAGTTATTATCATAAAAAAAAATTATTGTCATGAGGTCACATTTTAAGTGAATATTGATCATTGATATAAAATTCTGAAAAACTTTCTGATTTTTTTTACTTGAGATTGTAGCCATTAATGGTGGCGTGGTGTGATGATGTGTAGTTTGCTAGAAAATTTACCCGAAGGGGTCGATGATCTTTTGGCCGTTAAAAGAATAGGATTCTTTCATATTTACCAAAAAAAAAAAATTACTTCACCTTCCCATTTGTGACATATGATTAAAAAAATATTCAAAATGATGTTATAAATTTATATTTATTTTAAAAAGACATGTCAAAATAATTTATTATTCTATAAAAAAAATAATTAATTATTATTATTATTATTTTCACTGGTAGCACGAGGCTGACAATACAAAATGCCTTAATCTCCTAACTAAGGATTTTCTTTGTCTGTCCCAAAATATTTTAAACTATTAGATTATATAAGACTAGAAAAAATAACCAGAAAATTATCAGGAATTTATAATCTAAGATCATGATTAGAATTTATGGATATTTTACTGGTTTCCTTTTGGGTAACTTTCTATTACATTATATGAGAATCTCTTAAATTCCACAAATACATGATCCAATAAGTAAAAGCACATTAAGATGGGGGGGACAAATTTAGACTGCCTAGGGCATAATTTTCCTCTTTTTTGATAAGAGTATAGCTCAAGACCACAGTGTAAACAAGTGCAGCCAGTGTAGCAAGTGCAGCAACACAGCAAGAGCATCACAGTAGTAACAGAGGATAACCTCTCTGTACAACTGATTCAGTTAAAATAATATTTATATGCATAGAGTGTATGAGTGTTGATTAGTAGTTTGTTAGATTAGTTAGATTTTTTGTATAAATACTGATGTAGTATCTCATTATCAAATAAGATTGAAGATTTCACATTTCTTGTCATGGTATCAAAGCCTCTACACTCCAACGAGTTATGATCCTTTTCTTTGTTCTTCTTTCTTTTCTTCTTGCTTCTATTTCATTATTGAGTTCCAGTTCTTGAAGCTGCTACAATGGCGACTGGATCCTCTCTTCCTCCTAGCCTCACACTTCTAATCTCCATTCTCAATTCTTTTGTTACTGTCAAATTAGATTCCACAGATTATACTGTTTAGAAAACACAACTACAGAACATACTTCGAACAACAAATCTGCTCCACTATGTTGATGGTACTCTGGATTGTCCACCTGCAACAGTCAAAGATTCTGAGGGAAAAGATGTAATCAACTTTGAATTTTTGAGTTGGACATAGATTGATTCACACTTATTAAGTTACATTACAGCAACCCTAACTCCCTCAGTATTCATTTCAGTGTTGCACTGCAAAAACTATCATAAAGTCTAGATCTATCTTGATAAACGCTTCACATCACTTTCTAGGTCTCACATCCATCAACTCAAGAATCGACTAAATGGTGTCAAGCAGAAATCTAAATCCATGGAGGATTATCTTCTTCAGATCAAGAATTTTACTGATCAATTGGCACTTGCTTCCTCTTTAGTTGAGGATGAGGATCTAGTCTTGATCACTCTGAATGGTCTACCATCAGAATATAATGCTTTGAAAGTAGCTATTTGAGCAAGATCAGAAGCTATTACTATGAAAGATCTTTTGTCTCTTCTCTGTTCAGAGGCTTTACATATTGAAGTTGATCCAAAAACTTCTTCTAATCTTACAGTTGCATATATTGCTATGAAGACTGATAATCACAACAGGTTTTCTTCAAATCAGTTCAATGGCCGCAGCCAAAGATCATCATACAGAGGTTCTTTTCATAGAGGAAGATGTCGAAATTATAAGAATAATTCCAGTCGAGGCAGAGGTGGAAGATCAACATATCCACAATTCCAGTCATATCAGTCATCATATCCAAATGCTTCTTCTTTGAGTTGTCAGATTTGTGGCAAACAAAACCATACTGCCTTGGATTGCTAGTACAGATTGGATACCTCATATCAATCACAAGCACAAGCTCAACCTCCACATTTTTCTCATGGCAAACCTACTTATATTGTCTCATCATTATCTTCTTCCTCAAACTGGTATGTCACTTATGCTGCCTCAAATCATGTGACTCCTGATCTTAGCAATCTACAAAACTATACTCAGTATCATGGACCAGATCATGTGACTGTTGGTGTCGCGATCCGCGAATCATTCATGCAGTTCAGTCAGTCAACATATTAGATGATAATAGTTTCATTCACAGGGTCATACTTTTCATTGGTGAACGTCAATCAATAATAATAATGTCCATCTAAACTCCACAATGTTAAGAGGTAGTCAATCCTTACTTAACGTCCCAAGCAGTTCCTATCAATCTAACAAATGTTTCACGAACAAATAGTCATATAATTTTTATATTTCAACGAAGTCATGGTTCAAACTGTACATAATAACCTATAACACATTCAATCACAGTAATTCCATTCCCAATTTCACAATTCCCATAAGTGATCACTAAATGACAATAGTAGTAGCCATTAAAATTTCGACATTTCAAAACATATGCGGTAGGGTAACAATTAGTCTTGGTAATTTAATGTCATAAGAAGAGTCCTTGACAAAATTAGTTCAATGTTATAACAAACAATTTTCTCAATCTTACTCCAATTCCTAAATAGTTCTTAACAATCTATTAGATATCTCCAAAGCAAATATGTATACAATTTATTCTTCCATAGATTTCATGAGTAAAATTAGAGTAAACATCATCATTCCATCACAATTGTCCAAAAGTAGCCATGGGTTAAATAACTTCACATCACAATCAATTATAATATGTTCCCATATCCATTTGTTTCCAGTAGAGTTCAAAATATCATTCATGACAAGTTATATTCAATTGTCTAAGTACAGTGTAACCAACCCAGTAAATTCTCAGAATTTAAGATTTGTATACATACTAAAGCGCGTCATCAATGCTTGCATAATTCTTCCGGATATAATAAAATCAAACATTCAATTGTCACAAAAGAGGTCTTCACCTATGATTCGATAATGTAGCAACATAGAGTGACAGATTATCAGTCATTCGATTTATTTTTATTTTTTTTTCACACATGGTTCAAAATACATTAGGTTAGACAAATCAGTCAGTAATTACATAAGCCACGAGTGTCACACAAGTGAGTAGGTCATGCAGTTTAACGATTCTATATAAGTATATAATAGCAACCACATTTACGTTATCGTAGATTCCCATAGGCACTCATCAGTCGAACAATAACAATACCCATCTAAAATTCATATTTTTGAAGCACACAATATGGTAACAAGTAGTCTCACTCCCATTCATTCTTGTAAATCAGCGTTATAACTATAATAACCCCGACCTGTGATTAGCCTTTAATCCATGATTAATTATGCCTGAGAAGAATTAAGATGACATTATGAATTTATTTGCATGTGTGTACGACATTATTTGTGTTTCTATCTGTCCATCATAGAAATATCTGTTTGTCTTTATGTTCTATTTTGTGAATTAAAGGCCTTATTGGCATCCGATCACGAAATTGACTTGAATTATGTGTTAGTTAGAATTTTTAGAATTTTATGGTAGGTTTAATTACGATTTGATTCGGAACGAATTAAATTAGAATAATTAATAGCAATTAATTAGCCACTAATGATATTCTCTAATCAAGCCTATATATGGCCAAGAAATGACTCAAGAATATTATATACACACTAATTTCCTCATCTCTTGAGCCTACAAATGTGAGAGAGAGAGAGAGAGAGAGAGAGAGAGAGAGAGAGAGAGAGACCAAGAGGGAAGTGATCAACAAGGGAATTGCTAGAGAACTTGGAGGTTTTGGCTTGGGACTTCAAACAATTAACTATTTAGAGTGTAATTGATCATCTAAGGTAAGAATTCAACCTTCTTGTTTTGGGATTCAGTCACTTAGCACATGAATTCAAAGAATTAAGTAGTGTAATGCTAGAATTGAGCTAAAATGAAAGAATATAGATCATACCATGCATGCATGTCTATATCATGGCATCTTGAGGAAGTTTTCAAAGAATTCTCCCATGCATGTTATCATTCTACCTTAGTTTTGAGAATTCATCTTGTTTTCCATCAATTTGTCTCATTTGATCATGTTTTGAAAGCTTTAAACTTGCATCTTTACATGCATGATGTGTAATGTTATGATTTTCACCATTTCAAGTTTGGTTTAATTCAATTGACAAAGCTTTTGGGCTTGATTTTGCGAAATGCTTTTGAATTCACCATGCTTTATAAGTTTGTACAAGTTCCCTTCAGTTTTTGGCCCAAAAGATCATGAATTTTAGTTTTAATTCAAGTCTTGAGCTAGGGAATGCAATCTGGAAATTCCAAATTCTGCTTCTTTGCTCGAGTGACGGATTCTCCGCTCGAGCGACCACTCTGTGATCTTACACTTCCGCTTGAGCGACCTAAATCTCGCTCGAGCATGGAATGTAAGCTCCCAGAAGTTTCACGTTTTTGCAGACCGCTCGAGCGACGAGAGTTGCACTCTAGCGAGGACCTGAGTCTCACGCTTGAGCGTCCGTCGAGCGTGAAAATCACATAACCAATACTTTTTCAAAGTTTGCAGACTGTTCGAGCGAAGGAAGTTGTGCTCGATGGGGCCCCTGTTTGCGGCATTTTTGACCCAGTATTTTCAAATACATTTTTGCATCGTAATTGCATCCTAGGTATTCCTAGGCCAAGATTAAGACTCAATAATGAGGATAAAGGCTGATAACACGCTAAGAATGGAACATAATGAGTAAAGTATATCTTGAGCGCATGTTTCAAATGTATATCTGTTATGTATTGTGTAGGTCACGTGCCGTAGGCTATTCGGTTATTTGTTCTGTCCATCTGCTTTGGAGCCATCTGTGAGTAATAACTTTGTAAAGTTATGTTCAATTTATAAGTATTTTCTGAATAATAAGAGATTATCTGTTGTCGGAAATATTATTTTCTGTATGACTAAATGGTTGTCCAATATTTCTGAAATGTACTCGTTGCATCATTAGTTTCAGATGACATCTATTATCTGTTCTGTTATGTCCCAATTATGGGCCAACTGTACATCTCACGAGCCAACTGTTATGGATCCTTCTGTATACGTCCCTCTATGGCCGTCCATTTATGGGTCAACTGTGTAACAACCCCGACTTGTAATTAGCTAGCTAACCACAATTAATTATGCCTAATAAGTAATTAAGGTGAAATTCTGAGGAAATTGCATGTGTGTTGCATTATTTGTGCTCATATATGTCTAATGTAGAAATATCTGTTTGCATTTTTGTTTTCTTGTGTGAATTAAAAGCCTTATCGGCATCCGATTACAAAATTGACTTGGTTTATGTGTTATATGGAATTTTTAAAACATTATGGCTGGTTCAATTGAAATTCAATTCGAAGCGATTAAATTAGATTAATTAATATCCAATTGAGTAGCTTAAGCACTAACTTAATAAAGCCACTAATTAAGCCTATATAAGGCCTATACACACCAATTGAGCCACCTTTTTCTTATCATCTTTGAGCCTTCAAGAGACAAACGTGAGAGGGGGAGAGATAGGAGAGATTGAGCTCAACCAAAGAATTTGCTAGAATTGAAGGGATTAGACTTAGAACAACAAGAATCAAGCTTCTAATTCTCACATTGACAAGCTAAGGTAAGAATTCAAGCCTTTGATCTTGTTCTTGATTTGGTGAATTTATGAATTTTAGAGAATTGAGTGGTTTATTGTGAGACGTGAGCTAAAAAGAAGGAACATAGATCATACCACGCATGTATGTTCATTTGAGCACAATTTGAGGTTGTTTTCAAAGAATCTCCTCTTGCATGTCCTTATCTTGATCTTCTTCTAAGAATTCAACATGTTTTTAAGTTAGACACCTCTTTGGATCATGTTTTAAAAGCTTGGAACTTGCACCTTTACGTGCATGATATGTGATGTTATGTTTTCAAAGATTTGGGTTTTGTTTTGGTCAATTGACAAGATTTTGGGCCTTGATTTTGTGAAATGATTTTGAATTCACCATGGTTTCACCATTTACAAGTGTTTTCTATAGTTTCCTCAAGTTTTTGGCCCAAAATACCATGTTTTACAACTTCGAATTTGAGTTTTAAGCTAAGAAGAACAATCTGAAAATTCCAAAATTCGACTTTCCACTCGAGCGACGGATTCTCTGCTCGAACGACTACTCTGCGATTTTGCAAACGCTTGAGCGACAAGAGTTGCGCTCGAGCGAGGACCTAAGTCTCACGCTCGAGCGTCCATCGAGTGTGAAAATCACACAACTAGTACTTTTTCAAAGTTTGCAGACCGCTCGAGTGAAGGAAGTTACGCTCAAGCGGCCCCTTACATATTTATATGTCCGCTCGAGCGAGGGAAGTTACGCTCGAGCGGGACCCCTATTTTTAGCAAGTTTGGTTAAGTGTTTCGAGGTGCATTTTGGCATCTTTATTGCGTCCTAGGCATTCCTAGGCCAAGATTAAGACACAATAATAAGAGTGGAGGCTAGAAACACATCAAGAACAAAATGAAATGAGTTATGTACAATCCAAACATGTGTTTCAATATATGTATCTAATATGATTGGTGTAGGTCATGCGCGGTGAGTAGTTGATCCATTGGTTTACTGCCAAGCTATCTGTGAGTGATAACTTAGTAAAGCTATGTTCGATATGAAATACTTTATGAACATTATGATATGATATGAACTGTTTTTGAATGATACAAAAGGCTATTATGTGATTACATGAATGATGATCCACTTCTTTGAAATGTAATTGTGGTATCCTTAGCAGAGGCCCTTGCCCAGGGGACATAATACTGTGGCTTATGGTTATGAGGCCCTCGCTCGGGGGAGACAATACCGTGGCCCAGAACCTCACCCGGGGAAAACAATACCGTGGCACAGGCCCACACCCGGGGGAAATAATACCATGGCTCATGTATGAAATATATTACTCGGTGAAGGAGGTTCCAATGTGGAACTTAATAAGCTTGACCAAAGAGACATGTTTGATGCTAACGGATACACCACTCATGATATGAATATGTTTATGATTCTGTTTCTATTATGAATATGGTTATGCTTCCGTTCAATAAGAGATTTGAAGTTATATTTGTGATAGACATCATTCATTTAATCCCTTTACTCTGTTATTATTCACTGGGCTTCCACTCACTATTTATATTATGTATGTAGGTGACCAGGCGCGTGACCAGGCTCGGAATTGAGGACCTGGCGTATCAGTTTTGTCAGCCAGCCATTGTGCCTCCGAGGGGGTTCCCTTTTGTAAACGAGTCAAGTTTAAATGGCTTGAGTTAAGACCTTTTATTCCTTTAGGTGTAGAACAAGTTCTCTGTTATCTGTATATTGGGCTAAATCCCTTTTGGCTATATCTGTAATGAATGTGACAAAGACTACTGTATTATGACGTCACGTATATGTGTATAAAGTTACAAAAAAAAAAAAATTGTCCCATATATGTCTCCACAGCTCAATGGACTATGTATGTTTCTGTATTTGCTTTCGTAGCCCCTAATTATAAGTTATTCTGTTCGGAGGCCTTTGGTAATCCAAGGATTTCTGGCCGGTTATGGCGCTAAACCCATAGGGGCAGGTTTGGGTCATGACAAAATGTATCAGAGCACATGATTATACCACACACACGAGTCCATATATGCTATAGGGTGTTCTAGTAAGCATTAGAGGCATCTCATCTGCATGTGTGAGTGTGTAACTAATGTCTGTTACTGTGGAAACTGAATCTGACCGTGAATACATGAAATAGAAATGAATGGCCGTGATTGAATGATCTAAACGTAGTGAAAAGAATTATTGGCCTATGTTTATTATTGCTTTTTTTACCTATAGCAACATGGAGAATGCAAGGGGAAATGATACAAGTGAGTCTTCTAAGGCCCGAATGAACAGAATGGAACAAATGCTTGCAGCCCTGACTGAGGCAATAACACAACAACAGAGACAACAACATTTGCATCCTCCACCTCTGTCGGTACAAGTTGAACCAGATAACAATGACATTATCAACTTGACCCGGAAGTTCATGAAAATGAAACCACTAACTTTCTTAGGTGGCATTGCGTCGTTGAAGGCAGAAACATGGCTGCTTGAGATGGAAAAATTATTTTAGGTCTTTCCCTACTCTGAGACTCAAAAGGTTCTTTTGGCCACCTATACCTTAAAATATGAAGCTCGTAGATGGTGGTTGTTAATTTGAGGTAGTAATGGGAATATGACATGGACTCATTTCAATGAGATCTTTTATGACAAGTACTTTCCTTAATGCTTCCAGGATCGGAAAGTTTTCGAATTCCAAGAACTCAAACAAGGCAGGATGTCAGTGGCCGAGTATGAGGCCAAGTTTACCGAATTGGCGTGATTTGCTCCGTATATGGTGGATACTGATTACAAGAAAGTGCAAAAATTTGAAGGCGGCTTGGATTTGGAAGTGTTTGACCAAGTAGGTGCTTTGAAGTTGCCTACATATGTGGAAGTTCTAGATAGAGCAATAATGGCAGAAGCCACCCTGGCAACAATGAAACAAGCCAAGGCACCAACCACAGAATGGAGAAGTAAAAGATCCAGATTCAATTTCAAGAAGGGCCGGTCATTTCCAAAAAAAAAAAACAGAATACGGGATCTTCCAGCAGCTCTAGCCAGAGTAGTGGCTCTATTCCAAACTGTCCTGATTGTGGAAGAAAGCGTAGGGGAGTGTGTCACTGTGTATCTGGCACCTGTTACCGATGTGGCAAAGTTGGCCATATGATAAAAGATTGTCCACTTGTGCTCGAGAATGCCAATCGCCCCGCAGTAAGTTCAGTTGGGTCCGCTTCGGTGGCCAGGTCAAAAACTAAAACTAATGTCAGGGGTAACACTGGGAATGAAACGTTGAGGCAAGGGAGAGTGTTCACACTAGTGCTCGGAGATGTATAAAACACCAAATCTGTGGTGTCCGGTATAATTTCCATTTGTGTCCAAAATGCATATGTCTTAATAGATTCTGGTTCTACACACTTATTTGTGTCGCATGCCTTTTCTCGGAAATTAACTAGACCCTTAGAATCCATGAATTATTTATTGTATGTATCTACGTCATCAGGGAATTCTATAGTATGTGCATATGTGTATCCAACATGTGATATTGTGATTGGTAAGGTGACGTTGTATGTTGACTTGTTACCGTTGGGAATTGAACATTTTGAATGTATACTGGGTATGGACTGGTTAATGAAGTACTGTGTGACTATTGACTGTGTGAGTAAATCTGTTGTATTTTGTCCACCTGGCTTACCTAAGTTTGTGTTTATTGGGAATGGGGTAGTTCCTCCCCCATACCTGATTTCTGCCATAAAAGCTGTTAAACTGTTTCAGAAGGGATGTAGGGTTTACATGTGTTGTGTTTTGACTGAGATTCCTAATAATTCTAATGTGGAAACTATTCCTGTTACTTGTGAATTTCCCGATATGTTTCCAAATGACTTGCCTGGAGACTTAGTTGATAAGGAAAGTGAGTTCACTATTGAAGTAACGTCGGGAGCACAACCTATTTCCAAGACCCCTTACAAAATGTCAACCTCAGAATTAAAAGAATTGAAAACCCAACTTCAAGACCTGTTGGACAAGAAATTCATCCATCCGAGCACTTCACCTTGGGGTGCTCCAGTTTTGTTTGTTAGAAAGAAGGATGGGTCCTTGAGATTATGTATAGATTACTGGGAACTGAATAGAGTGACTATCAAGAATAAATATCCATTGCCCCAGATAGATGATTTATTCAACCAACTTCAGGGAGCCCAAGTATTTCCTAAAATTAACTTCCAATCAGGCTATCATCAGCTAAAAATTAAAGCAGAAGATATAGGGAAAACAGTATTCAGAATTAGATACAGGCACTATGAATTTTTGGTCATGCCATTTGGGCCAACAAATACACCAGCAGCTTTTATGGACCTAATGAACAGGGTTTCAAACAATATCTCGATGAATTTATTGTTGTGTTTATTGATGATATCTTGATTTATTCTAAGAACATGGAAAAACATGAGAGTCACTTGAGAACTACTCTACAGATTTTGAGAGAAAATAAATTGTATGCAAAATTGTCCAAATTTGAATTTTGGCTTGATAGCGTGACATTTCTGGGACATGTAATCAACAAGGATGGTATCTCCGTTGACCCACAGAAAATTGAAGCCATTGTAGATTGGCCAAGACCAACAAATGTGTCAGAAGTTAGAAGTTTTCTGGGGCTTGCAGGGTATTATCGTCGGTTTGTGAAAGACTTTTCAAAACTTGTTATGCCATTAACACAATTGACACAGAAAAATGTACCCTTTGATTGGACCGATCAGCGAGAATCAGCTTTCCAAGAATTGAAGACTAGACTGGTAACTGCACCTATCCTGACATTGCCTAACGGAACCAATGGGTTTCAGATTTACAGTGATGCCTCCTACAAAGGGTTGAGATGTGTGCTAATGCAAAATGGGAAAATAATTGCTTATGCCTCTTGGCAACTCTATCCTTATGAAAAGAATTACTCAACTCATGATCTTGAACTGGCAGCTATGGTGTTTGCTTTGAAAATTTGGTGTCACTATCTGTACGGCATAACTTGTGAAGTGTATACCGATCATAAAAGTTTAAAATATTTCTTTACTCAGAAGGAACTAAACATGAGACAGAGAAGATGGTTGGAATTGATAAAAGACTATGACTTGCAAATTCTGTGGCATCCAGGGAAGGCAAATACTGTTGCAGATGCATTGAGCCAGAAATCTATCGGGAATTTGTCATGTTTTCTCACAGATCGGAGAGAATTGTTGTGTGACTTGGAAAAGAATGAGATTGAAATAGTGTTGCGTGAACAAGGCGGGATCTTGGCCGCTATTTCTACTCAGCCTGCTATTATTGAAGAAATCAAGAAGACCCAATGTGAAGATGAGTATTTGAAGAAAATCATTGAGGAGATTGGTTCAAAACCGAAGCCGGGATTTGTGGCTGAAAATGGTGTGCTGAAATTCTAGAATAGACTTTGTGTACCGAACCATTTTGATTTGAGAAACGTGTTATGACTGAAACCCATAATTCCAAATTTGCTATGCATCCGGGGAACTCAAAGATGTATCATGATTTGAGGCAGAACTTCTAGTGGCCTGGAATGAAGAAAAACATTGTTGACTTTATGGCTAGATGTTTACATTGCCAACAAGTTAAAGCTGAACATCAACGATCCTCTAGATTGCTTCAGCCGCTTCTAATATCGAAATGGAAATGGGAGCATATTGCCATGAATTTTATTGTAGGGTTGCCTCGCTCTTCTCGAGATATGGATTCTATTTGGGTCATTGTTGATCGTTTAACTAAATCTGCTCACTTTTTACCTGTCAAATCTTTGTATAATGCAGATAAGTTAGCTAACTTATATGTTAATCAGATTGTGAAATTACATGAAATTCTAGTGTCCATAGTATCTGACAGAGACCCAAAGTTTACTTCGAGATTCTGGCAGAGTTTGCAACAAGGTTTGGGAATTGAGCTGAGATTAAGCAGTGCTTATCACCCACAGACAGATAGCCAATCTGAACGGACCATTCAAACATTGGAGAACATGTTACGGATGTGTGTGTTAGACTTTCGAGGTAATTGGGAGACTTACCTTCCTCTGGCCGAATTTGTGTATAACAACAGCTATCATTCAAGCATTGGAATGGCTCCTTATAAAGCTTTGTAAAGTAGGAAATGTCGTTCTCTGATTTGTTAGGCCAAAGTAGATGACAGACCTTTATTGGGACCAGAACTGGTACAAGAAACAACTGAAAATATGAAATTGATCCAACAAAGACTAAAAACTACACAAAGCCGTCAGAAAAGCTATGCCGATGTCCAAAGAAAAGACAGAGAATATGAAGTCGGGAATCACGTATTTATTAAAGTGACTCCAATGAAAGGCCGAACACGCTTTGTAGCGACTCTAATTTTTCGTAAGTAATTATTTATTATTATTACTTTATTTTATTTTTGGCTTTATTAATTACGTGGCTACATGAGAATTTAATGTGGTATTTAATTATATATAATTAATCCAAATATTTATATATTTATATTTGTTACATAAAAAAAGAGGTGTTATATATATATATACATATATTTAATCTTATATTTATACTTATATTTTTATTTATATTTATATTCATATATATGTTGTAATTATGTTGTATTTATATAATATTATATAATAGTCAATTAGATTTTATGTATTATATAATAAAATATATATTAGGTTAGATGTGCCATTAGGAAGCAAAAAAAAAAACAAAACAAAAAAAAACAAAAAACAAAAAAGGAAAGAAAAGAAAAGAAAGCAGCCGTGAGAGAGGGGGAGGGGGAGAGAGACAGAGAGAGATTAATTAATCAAGAGAGAGCCGAGAAAGAGGAAAAAAGAAGAAAAAGATTGGGGTTTTATTTTGGTGGCTCCATTAATTCTCTAAGTGATCCTTTGATCTTCAGAAATATATTGTGAGTACAAAATCTACTTTCCTTAATTTATGTTTAATTCGTTATTTTTATTTATTTATTTTTATTTATGTGATATTGAATTGATTTCATATTTGCATGTAGATGATTGATTGTTTTTAATTATTTTGATTAGTTGTATAAGTAAGGTTTAGGGTTTTTAGATGATTGATTGTTTTTAATTATTTTGATTAACTATGTATGCAAGGTTTAGGGGTTTTTTTATGTATTTATTTTATGGTTGTAATCACATTCATGATTATATGAAATTGAAATAAACTTAGAATCTATAGATATTGGTTAGATGATGGATTAATTCATTGTTTTTATTTATTTATTTTTATTTATTTGATGTTGGTTTGATTTTGTATTTGCATGTAGATGATGGATTGATTTCATTATTTGGTTAGATGTGTATGTAAGGTTCAAGATTTTTATATGTATTTATTTTATGATTGTAATCATACTCACGAATATATGAAATTAAAATAAATTAAGAACTCATAGATAAATTCCTTATACTCTACCATGACTCCATGGATTGTTATTTTATTTGAGTGTTGGTGAGAAAGAGTATATAAAAAAAAGTGAGGATTATGAGATTTATTTGCATGCTTTATGCTTGGCATTGTTATGTTTGTTCTCATGAGTAGATGAGACATTGTGTATATATATATATTGTTGCCTCGTTCTCATGAGTAGACAAGTGCTTTGATTTACGCACGTACGTATATGCTAACCATCCGGGGAGTGTGGGTCAAACTCGGGACAATATTCCGTGCAAGTTTGGCTTCGAAGTGGTGTTAGGTATACGGAAGGCACATGGGATATATGTTTAGGCTAGAAGTGGAGGCTGAAGTAGTGGAGTTAAGGTACAAAATAATTTAATTATGAGTTTATTTGTATAGTGTGAATTGTATTGATTTGTACATCTTGAAAAATAGTAAATGATCTCGATAAATTATGAAATTTGAGCAGAGGTAGGTATACGTGATTCTAGACAACTTTTGTATTTTAACATTTTATTAAAAAGATCGATTAGAACTTATAATCGGATAATCTTGGTTATTGTAATTTTGATTCATTTTAACAATGCAGATTTTAGAGGATGTTTTAACTCACGGAACGAGCTCATTTTTATTGGTTTCACATAAACTGAGTAAAACATTATTTTGAACACTTTTCGTGTTTTGAACTTTTCCCAAAAAAAATCATCTTAAGGTAGTTTCTTTTCATTTTCAGCTTCAGATTTTTCTGTTGAATTCCATCTAGGTTCTTCTATCAGGTTTTTCTCTCAACTTGTCTTTTAGGAAATTTGATTCTGTACAATTTTTGTTCTTTGAGTTTTGGTCAATTCGAATTATTTAAACATCAAATGGTGAATTTTTATACTTCTTCAGTGAGTTACTTATGATTAAATTATATTAACTTTATTTTTCGCAAGATGGTGGGTCTTACTAACTTTTTATGCAGGGCTGACCTGCCATATTTTTATTTTCATTTTGTTTATTTTATACTCAATTTATATTTCGTTGTGTACGGGCAAGAAACTAAATGCCACCGTATCTCGAGAAACTATCCATTCGTCTCGGTGCGGATAGAACTACTTGTCTTGTCCCGTAACAAGAATTAAATGTATTTTTGTTTGTGTCAGGTGGACACGTGGGCGTTAAATCTTGTACTCATACCTGTATACTAACCCATTTTGTCTTTTGGCAACTCGAGTGCGTTCTGTTTGAGCGCAGCCAAGCTTCCTTTGCAGGATTAGTTTGGACTATGGCGGTGACAAGAAATAATCATGATCATAGGACATGTCTCTTGGATTTATTTTGTTTTTTTTTTTGAGCTTAGGATTGATATTAGTTTATGTATTTATTTTTATTTTTTTATGACTTTAGTATTTTGATAATTTGGCATGATTTGTAGCCTTACGTTATTTAAGTTATTTTGACTATTTATTGTTACTTTAATTTTGGAGGTATTTGTTAGTTACGAATTTATGGTGGATGTTTGGTTGGCATTTTGTCAGTTTTTTTTTTTTTCATCCCTTGTAATCTTTTGAACATGAAATTTACTTAAACCCTTTGGAGACTTGAACATTTAGTTTAGATTTTGTTTCACTCCTAAGATTTGGATTATGGAATATTGATTGGGGTTTAGTCCTAATTTAATATTTAATTGTCCAAATTTTGGGCGTGACACGCTTTGGTGTGACAGGCAAATTGGCACCGAGATATGTTGGACCCTATGAAATCCTTGAGAAGATTAATTCAATGATGTATCGGGTAGCTTTACCACCAGTCATAGAACATTTGCACAATGTTTTTCATGTCTCTATGCTTCGGGATTATTTGAGATATCCACTATATGTGATTGAGCCAACTCATGTACTTCTAAAAGATGATTATACATACGAGGAGAGACCAATGCAAATTGTGAATCGCCGAATCAAAAGATTGAGAAACAAAGAAATTCCATTAGTGAAGGTTGATTGGCAGAATCACGGAGGAACCTATTCTACTTGCGAGACAGAAGAAGACATGATGAAAAGATACCCTGACTTATTTCTGTTGAATCCGGTATTCTTTCAAAATGAAGGTAATTCGAGTTTAGAGGACCAAACTCTCTAAGGGGGGAAGACTGTAACAACCCCGACTTGTGATTAGCTGGCTAACCACGATTAATTATGCCTAGTAAGTAATTAAGGTGAAATTCTGCGGAAATTGCAGGTGTGTTGCATTATTTGTGCTCATATCTGTCTAATGTAGAAATATATGTTTGAATTTTTGTTCTGTTCTATGAATTGAAGGCCTTATCGGCATCTGATTACGAAATTGACTTGGTTTATGTGTTATTTGGAATTTTCAGAACATTATGGCAGGTTCAATTGAAATTTGATTCGGAGCGATTAAATTAGGTTAATTAATGTCCAATTAAGTAGCTTAAGCACAAATTTAATTAAGCCACTAATTAAGCCTACATAAGGCCTATACAGACCACTTGAGCCACCTTTTTCTCATCATCTTTGAGCCTTCAAGAGACAAACGTGAGATAGAGAGAGATAGGAGGGATTGAGCTCAACCAAAGAATTTGCTAGAAATTGAAGGGATTGGACTTAGAACAACAAGAATCAAGCTTCTAGTTCTCACATTGACAAGCTAAGGTAAGAATTCAAGCCTTTGATCTTGTTCTTGAGTTGGTGAATTTATGAATTCTAGAGAATTGAGTGGTTTATTGTGAGAAATGAGCTAGAAAGAAGGAACATAGATCATACCATGCATGCATGTTCATTTGAGCACAATTTGAGGTTGTTTTAAAAGAATCTCCTCTTACATGTCCTTATTGTCACGACCCAAACCTGCCCCTATGGGTTTAGCACTGTAACCGGCCAGTAATCCGTGATTACCGAAGGCCTGCTTAACAGTAAGACAGTATTACAGAGTATAGGGGCATGGCGGAAGCCAAAACAGTAATTAAACAATGTCCAATGAGCTGTGACGATCTGTATGCAAAAAGACTTTTCATATATGCACATTCAGAAACAGAACAGTATTTACAACGTATACAGAAACATTCAGTACAGTACAAGTCTCACTTAGTCTATACAGGACACAAACAAAAGGGGGAATCTAAAACACCCCATAGCCTTGGCTTGAATAGTACTGGAACCTCGAGGTGAGGCACAAAGGTTGGCTTGACAAAACAGCGCTTAGTCTGGCGCCCCTAGCAGCGGTCCGGTGCCTGAGCACCTACATATATATATGAGCAGTGAGCTAAAGCCCAGTGAATAACATAATGCGTAAAGAGGTTAAGATTGAATGTCCTTCTAGTATTGAAAACAGTCAATTGATTCAGTATATCAGTCATTCAGTCATAACAGTCATATGTGGTACATCCATTAGCAGAACAGTACAGTCAACAGTAGGTCTTGAAAGATCGAGCAGTCAATGATGGCCATCATAACAGTAAACAGAAGTTCCAAGATAGGAACTTACAGAGATCTTTGTAACAGTAACAGTAACAGTAATTGCTATGGATGCCACAATACAGCTCAGAATAGAGGACATACATTCATTCAGTTAACAGTATCATTTCAGAAAACAATACAGTTCAATTGTTCAGAAGGTAATCATTTTTGAACATATCTTTACAACATTGTTACTCACAGAGTTCTGGGCTACAGATAAGCTAGTACGCGTCCCCGGATGCCAACCCTACACAGATACAGAGTGAACAAACACTAAGCTACACGGTTGGGAAAGATAATAACTTAATCCCTAATTTGCCTCGGTGTGGTTCTACATCAATATCCTCATTAAGATGCTTTAAACTAGGCCTAAGAATGCCTAGAATGAAATGAGGATGCAAAGATACACTTTAAAAACATTTTCAGAATTTTCATAAAACAAGGGTCTCGCTCGAGCGTGGCTTTCTACGCTCGATCAGACATGTAGATAAAGGAGCTCCGCTCGAGTGTGACTTCCGTCGCTCGAGCGGACTGTAAGCTACAGTGAAAATACTGGATGCTCAAAATTCACGCTCGACGGGCGCTCGACCCCCGTTCGAGCGTGAGACACAAGTCCTCGCTCGAGCGTGAACTTTCTCGCTCGAGCGGACTTTAAGCTCATGCAAAGTACTGGATGCACGCATTTCACGCTCGAGCGTCACCTTCCTCGCTCGAGCAGACGGCATGATCACAGAATGTACGCTCGAGCGTGGAGTTCCTCGCTCGAGCCTGGGTCCAAAATTTGGAAATTCCAGATTTGAACCTCAAGCTCAAAACCAAGTTTTAATGCATCAAATTCGATCCTCTTGGGCTAATTTTCTGGAAAACATTTGTAAACTCGTAGTATTACATGATTGGAAGCTTAATTTGTAAAATCATAGCCCAAGGGTGAGTCGATGAAACACAATTTCAAACCAATCTCATGAACATGATGTAAAACATAACATGCATGAATTTAAACCAATTCAAAGCTTCAAATACATGCTCAAATGAGCCAATTTCTCCATAAACAAGATGAATTCATGGTCCAATGCAAAAATATGAACATGCATTTGGGATTTCATGAACAATACTCTTCAAAACTCAAGGACGGCAGCATGCATGCATGGATTAAGCTCTCAATTCAACATATGACGCTAATTCTTGACTTAGACCACTAATTAGCCATGGACTATGCAAGATACAACTCAAATACATAAATGAGAGGATGAAACACCAACCTTAAGTCTAGAATGCAAGATAAGGGAGCTCAATTGTAAAGAATTCTTCAAATCTCCTAAGCCTCCAAGCTAATTTGGTTGAAAACAAGTTTTTTTTTTTTTTTTTTTTCTCTCTCACTCCCTCTAGTCGGTTAAGCTCAAGGAAATGGCTGAGGAAATGTTTTGTTTGAATGAAATAAGGCTTCAAGTGTGTTAACATAGTGGCCTACTAGCATGGCAAGATGGTAAATAAGGCTAACTCTTATAATTTGGCTTTATTTAATCTAATTTAATCATACCAAATCACATTTCAAATAAATATACCATAAAATCACATTAATTCTAATTAACACAAAACACTAATCAATTTCAGATTCGGCCGCCGATAAGGCCTTCAATTTGCAGTTTAAAACATAAAACATGAACAGATAGTTTAACAGTCGAACAGATAGAGATGCACTTAAACCGATACAGGCAATCAATCAGTTCTAGATTTCAGTAAGTCAGTTAATTAACATGTTTAGTCTTAGTTTAGCAGTAATCAATGGTTAATCGGTAAACAGTGGTGAGGGTTGTCACACTTATCTTGATCTTCTTCTAAGAATTCAACATGTTCTGAGTTAGACACCTCATTAAATCACGTTTTGAAAGCTTGGAACTTGCACCTTTACATGCATGATATGTGATGTTATGTTTTCAAAGATTTCGGTTTTGTTTTGGTCAATTGGCAAGCTTTTGGGCCTTGATTTTGTTAAATGATTTTGAATTCACCATGGTTTCACCATTTACAAGTGTTTCTTATAGTTTCCTTAAGTTTTTGGCCCAAAAGACCATGTTTTATAACTACGAATTTGAGTTTTGAGCTGAGAAGATCAATCTGGAAATTCCAGAATTCTGCTCTCAGCTCAAGCGACGGATTCTCCGCTCGAGTGACTACTCTACGATCTTACACTTCTACTCGAGTAATCAAAAGTTCGCTCGAGCGTAAAATGCAAGCTCCTAGAAGTTTCACGTTTTTGCAAACCGCTCGAGCGACAACAGTTGCGCTCGAGCGAGGACCTGAGTCTTATGCTCAAGCGTCCATCGAGTGTGAAAATCACACAACCAGTACTTTTTCAAAGTTTGCAGATCGCTCGAGCGAAGGAAGTTGCGCTCGAGCGGCCCCTCACATGTTTACATATCCACTCGACCGAGGGAAATTACACTCGAGCAGGACCCCTATTTTCAGCAAGTTTGGTTAAGTGTTTCCAGGTGCATTTTGGCATCCTCATTGCATCCTAGGCATTTCTAGGCCAAAATTAAGACACAATAATGAGAGTGAAGGCTAGAAACACAATAAGAACAAAATGAAATAAGTTATGTACAATCCAAACGTGTGTTTCAGTATATGTATCTGTTATGATTGGTGTAGGTCACGCGCCGTGAGCGGTTGATCCATTGGTTTACTGCCAAGCTATCTGTGAGTAAAGGTATGTTTGATATGAAATACTTTCTGAGCATTATGATATGATATGAACTGTTTTTGAATGATACAAAAGGCTATTATGTGATTATATGAATAATGATCCACTTCTTTGAAATGTAACTGTGGTATCCTTAGCAGAGGCCCTCGCCTAGGGGACATAATACTGTGGCTTATGGTCATGAGGCCCTCGCCCGGGGGAGACAATGCCGTGGCCTAGGCCCTCGCCCAAGGCAAACAATACCGAGGCCTACGCCCACGCCCGGGGGAAACAATATCGTGGCTCATGTATGAAATATATTACCCGGTAAAGGAGGTTCCAATGTGGAACTTAATAAGCTTGACCAAAGAGATATGTTTGACGCTAACGAATACACCACTCATAATATGAATATGTTTATGATTCTGTTTCTATTACGAATATGGTTATGCTTCTGTTCAATAAGAGATTTGAAGTTATGTTTGTGATGGACATCATTCATTTAAACCCTTTACTCTGTTATTATTCATTGGGCTTCCGCTGAATATTTATATTATGTATGTAAGTGACCAGGCACGTGACCAGGCTCAAAATTAAGGACATGGCATATCAGTTTTGTCGGCCAACCATTCTTCCTCCGAGGAGGTTCCCTTTTGTGAGCGAGTCAAGTTTAAATGGCTTGAGTTTAACACATTTTATTCTTTTGGGTGTAGAACAAGTTTTCTGTTATCTGTATATTGGGCTAAGTCCCTTTTGGCTCTATCTGTAATGAATGTTACAAGGACTACTGCATTATGACGTCACGTATATGTATATAAAGTTTCAAAAAAAAATTCTTGCCCCATATATGTCTCCACAACTCAATGGACTATGTATGTTTCTATATTTGCTTTATCAGCCCCTAATTATAAGTTATTCTGTTCAGAGGCCTTTGGTAATCCAAGGATTACTGGCCGGTTACAGCGCTAAACCCATAAGGGTGAGTTTGGGTCGTGACAAACTGTATGCCTTTGTCACGACCCAAACCCGCCCCTATGGGTTTAGTACCGTAACCGGCCAGTAATCCAAGATTACCGAAGGCCTGCTTAACAGTAAGACAGTAAAACAGAGTACAGGGGCATGGCGGAAGCCGATACAGTAAATAAACAATGTCCAATGAGCTGTGACAGTCTGTATGCCAAAAAGATTTTTCATACATTTATACGGAACAGTACCCGACAGTATGCACAATATTTACAATATACAGTACAGGGACTTAATCCCTATTAAGCAGTACGGTAACAGTCTATACAGTATCATGAAAACAGTGCTAGACAGACGGGGAAAGAAAAACCCCCCTAAGCCATAACTTGGCAGGCTCGGAACCTCGCAGTGAGGCACAGTGGTTGGCTTGACAAAACTGGAGTTACCCCGACGCTCCTAGCTGCGGTCTGGTGCCTGTACACCTACATATATATATGAGCAGTGAGCTAAAGCCCAGTGAATAACATAATGCGTAAAGGGGTTTAGAATGAATGTCCTTACAGTAATGAAAACAGTTCATTTCAATCAGCATATCAGTTGTTCAGTACAGTAAACGGTCAAATGTGGTACATCCATTAGCGTAACAGTACAGTAAGCAGTAGGTCTTAAAGACCGAACAGTAATGATGGCCATCAGTCAGTAAGCAGTAGTGGTTCCACGAGGGAACCGACAGAGATCTCTGTAACAGTAACAGTGAACGGTAGGTGCTAAGGATGCCACAGTACAGTTCAGAATATAGGACATACATTCATTCAGTAAACAGTAAACAGTTTAGTAAACAGTTCAGTTCAGTATTCAGAAGATAATCATTTTGAACATATCTTTACACAATTGTTACTCACAGAGTTCTGGGCTACAGTAGGCTAGAGCGTCTCCTCAGAATGCCAACCCTATACAGTTAACAGATTGAACACACTCTAAGTTTCACAGTTGGGAAAGCTAATTATTAACTCCCTATTATGCCTCGGTGTGTTCTACATCTATATCCTCATTAAGATGTCTAAAACTAGGCCTAAGAATGCCTAGGATGGAATGAGGATGCAAAGATGTACACAGAAAACATTTTCAAGATTTCAGTGTAGCAGGGTCCCGCTCGAGCGCAGATTTCCCCGCTCGAGCGGACAAGCAAACAAAGGTCCCCGCTCGAGCGGCAACATCCCCGCTCAAGCGGACCAAAAAGTACTGGATAGGTGAAATCTCCGCTCGACGCCCGCTCGAGCGTGTCACCCAGTCCTCCGCTCGAGCGCAACTTCCTCCGCTCCAGCGGACTGATGTACAGTGCAAGATGCTAGGAGCTCGATTTTCCCGCTCGAGCGGCACTTCCCCCGCTCGAGCGGACGACTAAAATCTGGAAATTCCAGATTTGAGTCTCAAGCTCAAAATCAAGTTTAAATGCTAAAATTTCGATCCTCTTGGGCCAATTTTCTGGAAAACATAAGTAAACTCATAGAATAACATGTTACAAGGGTCAATTTGAGAAATCATGGCCCAAGGGTGTCTCAATTAAACTCATTTTCAAACCCATATTTCATGAACATGCTACAAGGTGACATGCGCGAGATTAACTCAAATCAAAGCTTCCAAAACATGCTCTATTGAGCTCATTCCTTTCAAAACAAGTTGAAAACATGGTCCTTAACACTAACATGAACATGCATGTGAGAAATGAAGGATTGTAACCTCAAAACTTGGCAATATGCACATGCATGCAACAATTGAGCCTCAATACAACATCACAAGCCATACATTGGCTCTAGACTTCAACTTAGCTCTAAATCATGCAGGAGTCTAACAAAATTACAAACAAAAGGGTAGTTATTCTACCTTAGGTCTTGAATTAGAGGTGTAGGAGCTCAAATATGCAATTACTCTTCCAAATCTCCAAGTCTCCAAGCAATTCTCAAGAAGAACTCAATTTCTCTCTCACTAGCTCTCTTGGTCGACAATAACAATGAAATAAGGCTGAGGGAATGTTTGTTTGAGTATAAAGAAGTTCAAGTATGGTCCAAGATAATGGCCCACTAGTGGTGGCAAAAAGGTAATTAGCCTAATTCATGAAATTTGCACAATTCAATCTAATTTAATCCGTTTTAATCATACTAAAACGTCTTTCAATTAAGTTTACCATAAAATCACATAAATTCTACTGATCATGGAACATCAATCAATTTTGGATTCGGCCGCCGATAAGGCCTTCAATTTGCAGTTTAAACATATAATCATGAGCAGATATTCAAACAGTCGAACAGATAGAATGCAATTCAAACAGATACAGTCAATCAATCGTTTTCAGTTTTCAATCAGTTAGTTCATTATTTTAATCGGTTTCATTTCCAGTCTTAATCAGTTTCAGTTTAGCGATAATCAGTGGTTATTCGATAAACAGTAACGAGGGTTGTTATAGCCTTTCTGGCCGTCCCTTTATGGGTCAACTATTTTTACTAGTGCTAATGAATGTACCACGTATGATTAACTGCAAATTCTGATTATGAAAATAATTATGATTCTGTATCTATTATGAACTATAATTTATGAACATGATTATGAATCCATTTCTGATAACTATTGAATTCTGTTTTTTGTAACTGTTATGGGCAACATTTATTTAAACCCTTTACTCTATTATTATTCACTAGGCTTCTGCTCACTATTTATTTCATGTATGTAGATGACCAAGCGCGTGACCAAACTCAGAGTTGAGGACCTGGTGTCTCAGTTTTGTTAGCCAGCCATTGTACCTCCGAGGAGGTTCCTTTTTGTAAGCGAGTCAAGTCTAAATGGCATATGTTTAAGACCATGTTTTCTTTGAATTATGAACAAGTTTTTTGTTATGTGTATATTGGGCTAAGTCCTTTTGTGGCTACATCTGTATTGAATGTGAAGTAAAACCTGCATTATGACGTCACGTATATGTGTAATAGGTTTAAAATTTTTGTCCTATATATGTCTCTGCAGCTCAATGGACTATATATGTTTCTATATTTGCCTTCGCAGCCCTTATTTATAAGTTATTCTGTTCGGAGGCCTTTAGTAATCCAAGGATTACTGGCCAGTTATGACGCTAAACATATAGGAGCGGGTTTGAGTCATAACAATAACTAATAGTTCACAACAAATTCAATTCGATAAGTTCCCAAAATCATAAGTCCATCATTAATTCTCAAGAGTATTCAAAATATAAAACTCAATTCCTTCGTGTTCAGTACATTCACAAATTCACAAGTCTATTGGTAACCCACTACTAATTCACTTAGTTTAGGCAGCATGTTCACAATTTATATCGAGTCAAGGAATATACAATTCCCACACTAATTCCCACATAACCATTTTGCCCATAATCTACGTCAATGTCTTACTATTCCAGTTAAAACTTCCTCCGTTCGATATTTCTCAATCTTTCTAGTCGGTCAATTCGAGCATTAGAGGATTTAGATTCATTTATTTATTTATTTATTTATTTTTACAGTTCTTGCTGTTTCTGTTGTCTATATGTAAACATAGGAAGATAGGTCTCATGGATTTCATTTTTCATTTTCAAATATGTTCACAAAAATTCACATATTCATATATATATATATATCACCTATGCACATGACAATTCCACACACACTCACACATGTCAATGCAATGTCCCTATTTCTTCTATAGGACATCCTATAGCTCATTTGGACACGTGTGTGCAATAATACTCGCGCTCTGATACCATTCTGTCATGACCCAAACCTGCCCCTATAGGTTTAGCGTCGTAGCCAACCAATAACCCGTAATTACCAAAGGCCTGCTTAACAATAATAACAATATTACAATATAAAGAGGACTAGCGAAAGCCAATCAATAATAAGATAATGTCCAATAAGCTATGAAGACTTGAATGGAAATAAACTTTCATATACATAACCATTCATGCTCATAAACACATATATACAAGACAAAATACAAGGTAGGGAATTAATCCCATCACAAAAAATAGTGTTAACAATAGTCTTAAAACATTCTTTTCACTTAACAAACTCAAAAGGGTGAATTTGAACCACCCAAAAAGCCTTGGCACATGCTAGTTCGGAACCTCGCAATGAGGCACAATAGCTGGCTTAACAAAACATGGGTCCGAGTCGATGCCTCTAGCTTTGATCCGGTGTCTGCCCACCTACATATATATAATAAACTGTGAGTCTAAGCCCAGTGAATAACAGATGTGTAAAGAGGTTAAGAATGATGTCCTTACAGTCTTTGAAACAATTGATTATCATTAGAACATTTTCGATAAATATCATTTGTCAATCAATTGTTCAATTCAATCAATCATAATCATATAGGTCATACGTGGTACATCCAATGGAACCAATATAATAGGTCTTATAAAGACCGAACAATCAATTGATAGCCATCAAACAATAACAATAGTTCCAAGATTGGAACTGACAGAGATCTCTGTAACAATAGCGATATCAATAACAATACGCTATGGATGCCACGAATACAATTTGAACATATCTTTACAACATTATTACTCGCAGTGGGCTTCTCGATACACATACTATTGGTTCGGCGTCCAACCTAAACAAATAAAGTCAAGCACAACAACTCATTGACATTCGTATCGCTAGCCAATTCTATTTGATTCAGTTGTTACTTATTCAATAACTAATCGTCTTTACTAATTTGGTTCTAATTTTTCATTTATTCAACCTATACACTCATGAGATGCAAATGATCATGAAAACATTTTAAAACCATGTAAACAGAGGCTCGGAAGGTGGAAAGGAGAAGCGAAAAACAAACCAGGTCTGCCCAAAAAAGGCCGCATGTACGAGGGTCCCGGCCGCACGTGCGGGTGCTGTGACCACCACCGCACCTGGTCCCGCAAGTGCATATATTTCAGTATGTAAGCTCCACTCTGCCCTGTTTTCCGCACATACGGGGCCCCAAGCCACACGTGCGGTAGTGCTACAAAGACAGTCCGAAAATTGCTATGTTTTTGGGTCTCTTTTCTTTCAAAAACTAACTTCATTTTTGCACAATTCAATACTCCAGACTTTCACAATCATAGTAAATAAACAATCTCTTACTTCATTTGAAATCAAAGATTAATTTAAAACCCAAAGTCCATGCAATGAACTCATGTTCTTGAATTTACAATTTATGTTCATTAAACATACAAGTTAATCTCTAATCCTTAATTCTCATAGAATTCCTTTTGGTTTTGGAGGAACATGCAAACTAACAAACTGAAGGATCATGAAGTACATAAAACTATACCATGCATGGTAAGTTTAAAAATTAATTCATCTAAGTCCTTATTTGGTCATGAATATTTTACTTCAAGATTTGACATGTATAAGCATAAACCTTGTCATACTAAGCTTCAATGTCCCAATTTCTATGGAGCTTCAACTTCAATTTGGAGGTTTATGTAAGAATATGAATAAATGATCATGGATATTTATGAATCTTGCCATACATGTATCAATATGAACTAAACTTCCATTAAACTTATATTCTTCTTGCTTACACTTCAATTCTTTAACTTATGAGTATAAGTCTTCAAATACATTCAACTACATGAGATTAGGGTGGGAGAATTCTTACCTAAAGTAAGTGAATTGTGGAGAAAAAGATGTAGTTTTAAGGGTTTCAAAAGTTCCTCTTTCCCTTTCCTTTTCTTCTCTTCTTGAATTCAAGTGCTCAAACTCTCATATTCTTACTCTCTCTCTCTCTCTCTCTACGTGTATTTGAAGAAGACCCACAACTTAATCACCTAGTTGGTGAATAGGACACATGTATACATTTACTGTATTCAATTTTACATTTCTATTAATATTTCAATTAATTCAACTAAGGCTAATAAGTCATTGCTCATTAAATTAAATTAATCCTTATCACAATAGAATCTCAATTACACTAAATGTAATTCTATGAATGTGAATTAGACTCTAATAGAATTGGATTATAGATGTTAATTAGCTAAATAATTAAAAGTTAATTATAGAATTTCGTCACAAAATGTTGTTATAGAATTGGATTATAGATGTTGATTAGCTAAATATAATTACCAAAATAATTTAATATGCGAAAATACGGGTTCTCACGTTTCCAATTTGGACAGATGTGCATAAATTAAATTACTTGGCATTTAGTTCAATTAGCATTAACAAATAGTTAATTAATTAAAATCACGATTAACAAGTCTGGGTCATCACAGCTGGTAATGGTAGTCATTTTCCCATTCATAACACAAGCAATGGTATTCTTCCCACTCCTTCTTTTCCTTTTAAACTGACTAATGTTCTTCATGCTCCAGATATTTCTTCTAATCTTCTTTCAGGCCATCAACTCACTTTTGGCAATAATTGCACTAATACTTTTGATGACAAATCATTTCTGGTTCAGGACAAGACTACCAAGAGACCTCACTTTAAAGGTACTCACAGCTATGGTCTTTATCAGTGGCCTTCATCAAAGGTGTCTTCCTATTTTTCCTTACCTACACATCACCCAACTTCTTGCTTGACCACTGATACATGGCACACCAGACTTGGTCATCCATCTGCTCAGAAATTACAATATCTTGTGCATAAATTTCAATTACCTGCTACTTTTTTTTCTAGCAAGCATTTGTGTCCTCATTGTAATGTAGCAAAGAGTCACAGACTTTCCTTTACTTTGTCTAACTCTACTGTAAATAAGCCCTTCTCTCTCATCCATAGTGATGTTTGGGGTCCTTTTTCTCCATCTATTTCGGGCTATAAGTACTATGTGTTGTTCATTGATGACTTTAGCAAATTCACTTAGGTTTATCCCCTTTGTTATAAAAGTGAAGTGTTTACTAAGTTTATGGAATTTAAGGTTTTTGCTGAAACTCAATTTGAGACTACTCTCAAAAATTTTCGAACTGACGGGGGTGGTGAATACACCAGCTCTCAATTTGAGTCCTTTCTTAAATCTCATGGAGTCATTTAGCAATTGTGTTGTCCTCACACTCCCCCACAAAATGGAGTTACTGAGAGAAAACATCGGCATCTTGTTACTACCGCAATTGCTTTGCTCCATCAATCTGCCCTTTTCCTTGTTTGTTGGTTTGTTGTTCTTGCTACATCTGTGTTCCTTATCAACAGGTTACCTAGCTCTAAACTTCAAAATCAAATTCCATATGAGGTCTTATTTCATCATCCTGACTTTGCCTTTCTCAAAAGTTTTGGCTGTAGGTGTTTTCCTTGGCTTCAACCCTATGCTCCTCATAAGCTCGCTCCTCAGTTTATTCCTTGTGTCTTCATTGGTTATCACCTCTCTATTAAAGGATATCGTTGTCTTGACCCAATATCTGGCAAAATATACTTGTCTCGGCATGTCATATTTAATGAATCTTTTTTTTCTTTTACTTCTTCATCCCCTACTTCTTCTACACTAGTCTTTCTTAGTTATTTTCCTTTTTCTGGTCCTCTCTTCCTTCCCAATCCTCTTTTCCTCTGTCTTCATCCTCTGTTCCAGTGGTTCCTTTCCTTCAGCCATCAGTTGCTCCGATCGTAGCTTCCGTAGCACCAGTAGGATAGACTGCATCAGTGTAGTAAGCAAGACAGACTACATCAGTACAGCAAGTGGGACAGACTATATCAGTTTAGCATCCTGCCACTGTCCCAGCTTAGCATCCCATTTCTGTCTTACCTCAGTCCACTGCAACCACAGTAGTACAGCCAGCACGACAGACTGCATCAGTTCAGCATCCTACCACTATCCTAGCCCGATTTTCCCCTCTGCTTACTATAGCCTCACGAGTTCAGGCTACACTAGTTCAGCTTGTCCTATCTCAACCTCTCCCTATTCCTATCCCTATTTCTTTTCTTACTATTGACCTTTTTTTCTCCACACATCCCTCTCCTTCCAATATCCATCCCATTATCACTCAGTCAAAGGCTTCTTTTGCTCATATTTCCATTGTTTCTCCTCTTATTGAGCCCACTTGTTTTTCTGAAGCAACTCAAACTCCTGAATGGACTAAAGCCATGAATGAGGAATTTAACGCCTTGTAAGCCCAGGGTACCTGGTCTCTGGTTAACTTACCTCCTCACAAAAATGCCATCGATTGTAAATGGGTTTTTCGCTTAAAGAAAAATTCTGATAGGTATACGCTCACCACAAAGCTCGACTTGTGGCCAAGGGCTATCTCTAATAAGAATGCATTGATTACCTGGAAACATTTAGTCCAGTTGCCAAGCAACCCACAATTCGAGTTCTTCTTAGCATGGCTCTCCATTTTAATTGGTCTATTAAACAATTGGATATCTCGAATTCTTTTCTTCATGGTCTTTTTCAGGAAGAAGTTTACATGCTTCAACCTCCAGGCTTTGAAAGTGCTACTCATTATCATGTGTGCCGGTTAAAGAAGGCTCTCTATGGCCTTAAACAAGCTCTTAGAGCTTGGTACTCCACATTTTCCTCCTATTTGCTCTCCTCTGGTTTTAAGAATAGTCATTGTGATTCATCCTTATTCATTCAGAAGACTTCCACTACTATCACTGTTCTTTTAATCTATGTGGATGATATTTTAATTACTGGGAATAATGTTTAGCACATCTCCTCCCTTATACATCATATGCACACAGTATTTTCCACAAAGGAGTTGGGTGATATATCCTACTTTCTTAGTATCTTCATTGCCCGCACTGCCTCTGGTTTGTTTCTTTCTCAACAAAAATACGCCACTAAGATTCTCACCAAGGCTGGTATGCTCAACTGTAAGTCATGTTCTTCTTCTATGGCATCCAAGTCCACTCCGTCTTCCGCCACCTCAGTGCCATTTTCTCAACCATCTCCGTATCGTAGTATTGTTGGTACCTTGCAATACCTTACTATCACTCGCCCTAATATTTCCTTTGTCGTTAACCATGCATGTCAATTTAGCCATGCACCCACTGTTGCCAATTTTAACACTGTCAAAAGGTTACTTCGGTATATTCAAGGTACTCTTCCTAATGGTTTATTCTTCACTCCTGGTTCACTGGACTTGCATGCCTTTTTTTATTCGGATTGGACTAGTGATGTTCTTGATCGCAAGTCTACTACTGGTTATTGCATTTTTCTTGGGCCTAATCTGGTTTCCTAGTCTGCTAACAAACAATCCACTGTTTCACGGTCTTCTACGGAAGCTGAGTACCAGACTCTTGCTCAAGCGTCTACTGAGCTTTAATGGCTTTGTATGCTTGTCTACGATCTTCACCTTCCCACTGCTACTCCTGTCTTGTGGTGCGATAACATCTCGGCCATTTCTCTTGCCTCTAATCCTATTTTCCATGTACGCTCTAAGCATATCGAGATAGACTACCATTTTATTCGCGAGCAGGTTCTTTCCAACAAAGTTGTGGTTCGCCATGTGCCGTCTTTTGATCAGGTTGCTGACCTATTTACCAAACCCCTTCCTGTTGCCCAATTTTCCTACCTTCTTCCCAAAGCTTATGGTACGTACCTTACCCATTCGCTTGCGGGGGCATGATAAGAGTATAGCTCAAGACCACAGTGCAGAAAATGCAGCCAGTGTAGCAACACAGCAAGAGCACCACATCAGTAACAGAGGATAACTTCTCTGTACAACTGATTCAGTTAGAATAATATTTGCATGTATAGAGTGTATGAGTGTTGGTTAGTAGTTTGTTGGATTAGTTAGATTTTTTGTATAAATAATGATGTAGTATCTCATTATCAAATAAGATTGAAGATTTCACATTTCTTGCCATTTTTGACATAAATAGTAGAGAAAATATCATTTTGTCTCCCAAACTATCATGTGTTTTTCAATTTGACCCCCTTACTTCGATTTACTTCGATTTATTTCAATTTAGTATCTAAACTTTTAACAAATTGATCAATTTAACCTCCGCCGTCACATTTCATCTACAATTGGACGGAATGTACTGACGTGGCACCAAAGTTCATTTAGAGTCATTTTACCTCCCAAACCATACCTTAAAAATTAATTTCCCCCTCAAATATTAAAAAAAAAAAAAATTTAATTTAAATATTTAATAAATATTTTTTTATCTCAATAATGAAAAAAATTAAATTTTAAATATTATATACTTTGCAAAAAAATAATAGAAAAATATAAAAGTCCTCATTTAGAATTATCTTTAGACTATAAAGCATGGATACTTCGACAAACATGTCATACCTATACCGGTTACTTATTGAATTTTGAAAAAAATTTCCCACTCAATTTTGAAATTACTATTAGTCAATCAATTCTATTGAAATTAATTTGGATAATAAACTAGTTACAATTGCGCGCGTGCACACATGCCTAGAGTAGTCAAGAAATTTTCGGCTCAATAAGTTTATCTAGGATCAACTCAAGATAATTTGAAACCTATGAAGCACAAGTATGGATATGACTACTGGTATTGGTACAATATGAGTATATCGACATGATAAAATCTAAAAAAAAATAGGGTACGAGTACAAGTATGGTTTAATACGTTTGTAAAAAAATATTTATTTTTAATTTAAAATAATACAAAAATTGATTAAATGGTTAATTTGTTAAATCCAACATACAATTGATATTTAATGCCAAAAGCATAGGTATAAAATAAAATAAAATATTATTATATTAAACAACTTATAAACTTAATTTTAAAACCATATTAAGTACAAAACTAAAAATGAAAAAGAAGTTTAGTAAAAAGAATTTTATCTTTGTAGTAGAAGAAAAATATTATTTTCGACTGAGGCATGGCACGGCTTGGATATATCTTAGATATATCTGGGTAGACCAAAAATTAAGAAAGAAAAATTTGAGTACATATTTTGTATACCCGGGTACATATTTTGTATACCCGGTATGTATGCAAAAATATCATACGTCAGTAAGTACCTGGTACGGGTACGACATGTTTGTCGAATTATCCATGCTTTACAGTCTCAAAATAATTCAAAATTAGAATTTTTATATTTTTTATTATTTTTTTACAAAGTATATATTATTTAAAATTTAATTTTTTCATTATTGAGATAAAAAAATTATTTATTAAATATTTAAATTTAATTTTTTTTATATTTGGGGGGCAAATTGATTTTTAAGGTATAGTCTGGGAGGTAAAACGAAATTCCAAATGAACTTGGTGCTACATCAGCACATTTCGTCCAATTATAGACGGAATGTGACAGCAGAGGTTAAATTAATTAATTTGTTGAAAATTCAGGTACTAAATTAAAATAAATCAAAATATAGGGATCAAATTAAAAAACGAGTGATAGTTTAAGGAGTAAAATGATATTTCCTCTAAATAGTAACAGAACGTTAATTTGATGCCCTAAGTATATATATATATATCCTTTTTTTCACAGAGAATCACACGTGGTGACAAAAGAAAAGGTAACAGAATTGCTTGATTGGAACACTACTACGTACTATAATCCCGTGCATGATTTTATTATGCGGAGAATATATTAGCCACATTTCCTAATTTCCAATTGGGGCGATGTCATCCAAGAAATGAACAATGCTATTTAATGTATAAAGGCTTTAGCAACTAAACTTTTTTATCTTCAAAAATGGAAACTTTGTTACAAAAAACATTGGTGGATTAATTTGTGTTGTTAGGGGAGTCGTTAGTAAAAGATCGTCTTGAAGAGTAAAAAAGTAATATTTATCGATAAAATTTTGAAAATATTATTAATAAACATAATTTTATAAATAAAAAAAAATTGTGCAAAAAAGTTTGCTTTTTGAGAATAAAATTTTAGTCTCAAAATATAGTAGTTCATCACTAAAATAACACTTTTAACAATTAAAATATTTTGTCTCTAAAACCTTGATGTACTTCTTGTATTTTGTTTTACTTCAAAAAATTTGTTTATTGACGATAAAAAAAACATTTAAGGGTAGATTTACCAGAATTAAAAAATAATAAATATATATATATATATATTTTATAACTTGGGCTAACTTATGCACATTTCGATTAAATTCTCTAATGGCCCTAAAGTTTGGATTGTTTAGTCTCCGTGAGTTTTAAACCTAAAATCTCTTATGTGGTAAGCCATTTGATTACTTCCTCAATCCACTAAGCCAAACCCCTTCACATTTCATAATATATAAATGCATATATATATGTAATCCTACGTGGTGAAGGCTACGTCAGTGTTGAATGGTGTCATTCGAGAACGTAGAACTCTTGCACGGTCATCACGTTTAGTATATTATTATATTATATTATATTATAAGGATCTTCTTATTATCAACTTGCTATTCCATTGTACATAGATACATTTATGAGGTCACTCTCAAGCAATGACAAATGATTATGGTTCGGAAATATTAATAATGAACTATCTATCTTCTAGAACATTTTTTCTCACCACCTTAGTCTTCTATATATAACTTCCCATCATACCTCAAGTTCTTCAAAGCCAACTCTCAACTCTCTCTTCACTACACGCATTCTTCAACCATCACTCATCCAACATCTTCCCAACAATGGCCACCGTGTCGAATTTGGGGACTGAAAGGCCGGTGGTGATCTTCAGCAAAAGCGATTGTTGCATTTCCCACTCCATTAAGACATTGATATATAGTTTTGGAGCGAGTCCTGCTATTTACGAGCTTGATGAACTTTCAAATGGACGACAATTGGAAAGGGAGTTGTTGTCATTAGGACGTCGGCCTAGCGTGCCTGCTGTGTTCATAGGGGGGGAGTTGGTTGGCGGTTCTAATGAGATCATGAGCCTCCAAATCCAAGGCAAGCTAGTCAAATTGCTGAGAGAGGCTAAAGCTATATTTCTGTAATATAAAGTGAGTTTATAACCCACCCAAGCTCCAATGGTAACCATATAATATTATGGCAATAACTAGTATGGTTTTTTTTTTTTTTTCGGTGTCTGCGTGTGAAGAGAAGTACTTGTGTTTTAAGGTGTATTTTCTTTTTTTGATGTACTCACAATCAATGTCATAGATATTTACTGTCTTAAACATAGTCCATCATATCTGTATTTTATTTTATTTTTATCGGTAACAATAAAAGTATATTGAAAATGTATGAAAAACGCACTCCCCTTCAAGACACACAAAATGTATAAACTCACAAGCAGTGGGATAATATTGAATTGAAAGCAAAATTAGGAAGCTAAGTTGTGGCAGTTGAAGAACATAATTGTTTTTACAGAAGTAGGGTTTTCACTACAACAAAATAAAGTTTTATTGATAAAAATTTAAGAATGCACTACAAAAATTAAGATTTTAGAGATCAAAATTTATGGACAAAATTATTTTTTAGGTACCAAATATTTTTGTTACAAAAAGTATCATTATTATTATTATTATTTTTTTTTTTTTTTGTATATAAAAAAAAAAAAAAACGTGAGGCCGAGGGGTTGGTTGTATGGATGCGAGTAGCAGTAGTAGGGGTATTTTATACTTTCCGAATCTCTCTCGATGCATGCCATTTTCCTGTACCTTTAATTTCATGTTGTTAATGAAATTTTTACTTTGCCGATCAAAAAAAAAGTATCATTATATTTTTAGGAAGGAAAATTGAAAATTAGACATTACTGATAAATTATTATCTTTTTTGGGACATTTTTTTTTTCAAAAAATAAACCATTTTGAGACCAAATTATTTTGTTCTTAAAAGTCTATTTATTAGTGATATTTTCAAAATTTTGTCGCTAAAAACTTTATTTTTTATTTTTCGGGACGACTTTTTACCAACTATCGTCGCGACTATAGAAATTGATCCCTAAATGTCTTTTGTAACAAAATTTTTACTTATAGAGACAAAAAAATATAGTCTCTAAAACTCTTATATGTTATAGTGATGAAATCATTTTTTAAAGATAAAATATTTTAATTGCTGAAAGTAAAAAAAAAAAAAAAAATTAGCGATAAAATAAGACATTTAATGATGGATTACTATCTTTTTGGAATAAAAAATGTTTCAAAAAGTATCAAAAAAAATTATATAAAATTGTTTTGTCCTTAAAAGCACATTAATTTACTAGTGGACATTTTTAAAATGTTGTCACTAAAGGCCATTTTTACTTTTCGAGACTCTTTTAGTCAAGACTCTAATGACAATAGACATTGATTTTCTAATTTTTTTTTTTTTTCAACAAAATCTTTACTTTAGGTGAGGAAAAAATATGGCCTCCACAACCCAACCCTTAAAGCATCTGTACTAGCCTACTTATATTTTACCCTAAAATATTATTAAAAGATTCATTCCTTATTTTAGGAATCACTTTTTCTTTTATTTCTCCTAACAAACTCCCTATTCTTTTTCTATTCAATTAAAATAATATTTTATTTCTCCTAGCAAACAGACCCAAGACATAGTGCAAAACAGACCAGCAAAGCAGTAGATTGAAGTAGTCGAAAACAGAGAAGGGCCGTCGATCGAGTGGACAACCAGGCAGTCGACTGGTCAGGCCAATTTTAGGCATTTTCCTTCTCCAGCTACAGGCACTCACGAGACATCCAGGAAGACATTCGGGAGGACATCCCTTTCGCGCCTTCAACAAAATAAAATAAGAATTTATCATATATGAGGGAGCTACAGTGACTCCCTACAAATAGGTAGTCACTGTAGCAATACTTATATTTGGAGGGTTGGATAAGGGATCCGTTGGGGAAGGATTTCTGAAAAATTAACCCTTTATAAGGGAGCTATTGCGGATGCTTTTATATATTGTAGTGTTTTTTGTACAGATTAAAATAAATAAATAAAAGTGGGTGTTCGGATCATAATTTTTTTCTCTCATAAGTTAAATTACAACCATGAACTCCAAATTATTATTATTTTTTTTTTTTAAAGAAAAGAATAAGCTTCGAATGGTAAATGAAGAGAGTAGATTGTCCCCTAAATCTTATTTTTATGTATATTTTCATCATGCTTCATAGAATCATGTGAGAAGTCTTACCCAAAACGTGTAAATAAATTATGAATTTAATAGCCCCATATTCTTACTCTAGTGCTGCCCCTATTTGCATGGTAGAAAGTAAAAGTAACCGACTGCACCCTTTGGCAGTACATGGTTGAAATTCTTAATTTGTGAGATATACCTGATTCTGCAGTATGTTTACTAATCTACATATCTTAATGTTGTGAAATATTGATACATATTAAAAATCAAGTTAATCTGATTATATATATCTGAAAATTAATTAATGGGTTTAACTGAATATTTGAGACGTTACAAAATATTCAAGATTTAGGAAAAATAACCTGGACTCAATCTTTATTCTAATATATCAAATTTGTTGAGTACAACTCAAAACTACAAGAATTATTTATATTTTAAGTAAATTTTAAAAATTATATTTATAATTTATTTTAAAGACAAAAATTATACGTTTCGAATTACAAATACTTAATTAATAGTATAATTTATAATTATAAAAATTGCGCTATAATTTATACTAAAATTTTATTACCCAATCTATAACTTTACCCGGTGTATGCATTTACATCCTTCGGCATAGATTCCCATATTTCTAGAACGGTGTCCATTCCCTTGTACTATAATGTCCATATTCTGAAATTGTAATCTCTATAGTTTCATATCTTTTCTTAAGATTTATTTAGTTATTTTGATATATAATAACTTATTTACCCGTTATATTGGTGTGTTATATTTAAAAAATATATATTAAAAAAAATTTTAGTGTCATATCATACCTGTTACATTATAGTGTTACATTTGAAAAAAGTAAACTAAAGAGTTTTTATTTTTTTAAAATATCATATCATACCCGCTACGTTGGAGTGTCACGTGTCATATTTGGAAAAAGTATACTGAAGAATTTTTAATTTTTTTAGAATATCACATCATACTCACCACGTTGTCACATTTGAAAAAGTACACTGAGGAGTTTTTTATTTTTTTTGAAATGTCACATCATACCCGTCACGTTGTCACATTTGAAAAGTACACTAAGGAGTTTTTATTTTTTTGGAGTGTCATATTATACACATCACATTGTCACATGTGAGAAAAATATACTAAGGAGTTTTTATTTTTTTTGAAATAAAAAATCTGAAATGTCACATCATACCCGTTACGTTATCACATTTAGAAAAAGTACATTAAAAAGTTTTAAATTTTTTTGGAGTGTCACATTAATACATGTCATATTAAAATATCACATTATACATGTTATACTAATAATAGGATATAGTTATCCACCAAAATATTTTCAAAATCAAAAATAAAATCACACAGAAAGAAACTCTCTATTAATATAGCGTAACAAATCAATAAAAAAATTTGAGACTAGTTAAAATATGTATTTTTAAAATGAGATTTATTAATAAATATCTATTATAAAAATTACGGTATAATTTATACTAAAAATTTATTGCTCAATCTATAACTTTAGCCGATGTATGCATTTACATCCTTCGGCATAGATTCCCATATCTCTAGAACGGCGTCCATTCCCTTGTACTATGATTATGATTACTTTCAATGTAAAAAATAAATAAATAAAGTTAAATCATGTTATTGATTTAAGTTCCGTTTAAAAATTAATTATTTTAATTTAATTATTAATTTTTATAAAAATATATAAAAATAATAATGTAACAATTTATAATATTTTTTAAAAAATTTTAGCTAAAAAGTCAAACCCCAAGCGGGGTTTTTAACATAAAAAGTTTTAAATGATGTTATTATCACAAGCTATAGAAGTAAGGGGCTAACCCCACCCTTTTATGTTGGATGTGCTTCATAATTTGGGTAGAGATTTAAAAATAGAAAAGAAAAAAATATGTGAAATGTGTGACCCTCCCTTTTGTGTTGCATGTGCTTTATAGATTTGGATAGAGATTTGAAAATAAAAAAGAAAAAAAATATGTGGAATGTGTTTGAAATAGGGGTGTTCGCGGTTCAGTTGCAGCCAAAAAAACTCCAATCTGCTATCTGTTCGTCGGATTGACGAATTGAAAAAAATCAATCCACATCCATACACCGGATTGACAGATGCGGATTTAACAGATTGAAGGATGCAAATCGGTTTAGCAGTTTAAACTTTTACAAATTTTGAACATTATATAACTTGTCAACTTTTTTTTTTATAACAATCCAACTCAACACAAGCAAAAGATTATCAAGTAAATTGTCAAATACCAATAATAAATACTTATAAGAAAATCATGCATTATCAAAATTATTTCATTACTTCTTTTTTTTTATTCAAAAACTATTTAATTTGATTTTTAAAAAACAAAAAAATTAAGCCTTATATTTTTCATACAAAAATACCAATATCAACACTTGTCATTTGATAAAAGGATTTCTAAATTGAAAACACAATAAAATATCTAAATTCTTTTTTAATTGAAAACATAAACAGAATATCTAAACAAATTAAAAACACAAAGTTTTGCAAATAACTTGAGGTGCTCACGGTTTGGCTGTTCGGTTGCGGCCAAAGGAATTTCAAATCCAGCATCCGTCCAAAACTAGGCTAGTTGAAAAAAATAAATCCACAACCATCCGTTCGTCATCACGCATCCGTCCAAAATGCGGTGAATTAGTTCGGTTCGGTCAATTTAGACGGATCGGAATATCCGCTACTCAACCCTAGTTTGAAATGTAGTTATATCTTATTTACATTTCATTTAATTTTTCCTTTTTTATTTTCAAATTTCTATCTGAATTCATAATTTATTTTTTTTTATCCAAATTCATGAACCAAATACAGCCTTGAGCATCCATATCTTTTTATTGTCACAGAATACCAATCATTAGGGCATAATTTTTTTGCCTCCACGTTCTTCTTTCTCTTTGTATTTTTTATCAACAAAAAATAAAAATCTTTAATGTACTTTCACATTAAATTATGTATCGAGATTCACCTAATTTAATAATTGAGAATATAAAAAGACAGATATTTGATGACATAATATCCCTATATCCTTCACAAGTGAGAGTTTGTTTTTTTTGTTTTTTAAAAATTTTATAGTAACTCAGTATTGGGCACATGAAACGGATTAATTCGGAGAAATCAATCACATCATCTTCTTACAAGGTCCCAATTAAATCCGACACAAAATTCCATATGAACCAATCTCCACAAGTGAGAGAGATTGTGGTAGTACCGTCACTACTGTCATGCAATCGATTTACTAATATGATGCATTTCCAAATAGACCCTCAAACAAAAAATTGCCAATTATATTTTCCAAATAGTAACGCATCTAGAAACTTTATGTCATCTTCTTCTTCCATTATTGAATTTTGGCACAAACAGGTTGCATTCAAATATAGATATGAAAACAACCGGCAAAACCCATAGATGCTTACATCGTACGAACACAAGGACAAGAAGAAGAACACAAAGGAATAGTTGAATCACGTGATCGATTAAAGAAGAAAACAACCACACATAATATATGCCAAGAAGATTTAGATGCCCACATCCACTACTAAGAATCACAAATCACTGAAAACAGTTCATCTCTTATTGTGTAGATTATGGTATGAGATTTAGAGAATAAATGAGAGATTTCAGAAGAAAAAGATGAGTGTTAAAAGAATAGTTTTGAGAAAAGATGAGTCATTTGTCTAGTCACAACTTTTTTGGGGTCAATTTCTCTAGAAAAATACTGAGCACTAAAAAATTTGTATATAAAAAGTCATATAGAATTATATATTAGCAGCTTAATTTTGAAATTATAAGTTGAAGTTAATGTAACGCAATATTTTGGTTTTAGTTTCTTTTTATAAATTTAATTTATGTAACATTATCTTTATTTCGAATTGACAAAAAGAATAAAGTTGAAGTATACAAATGGACCCATGTAGCAATTCAATCTTTTTCCACACACAGAGAGAGAGAGAGAGAGAGAGAGAACCAAACAATTTGCTGAAAACGTTGGCTAAGGAAAACAAAACGTGTGATGCGAGGACCCGACCTGTTTGATTGCATTTGCATCTATTGACCAAAGTTGATATTCTCCACACTCACTCTCTCTCTCTCTCTCTCTTTCTCTCATCAAAAGGCGTACCTGCTTATCTATCACACGTGTAAGTTCTAGTGGTTATGAACTAGCGTTATCCAAACACAAAAATCACACATAATTATGTATTTTATTTTGGTAGTTTCATTTAAAAATACATGGTTCATCATTATAAATATAATTTATGTGTAGTGTACTACTGTCACGCCGTTCTGTTGTAAAACAAATTTTGTGATATATCATTTTCTTATCAATTATTCTATTTACACAGAAATCAATTATAAAGTTAGATACAATAAGTATGGAACTCACTTCACATGATATAATTGTATGTGATATAATTTTGTACTCCTCCTGTGAGTGACGAAAGATTCTCCATCCCTAAATCCGTCAATTCCCATGTTCCAATGCACTTCCAACTAAGGTCATCATTCGGCCACGGTTCGGCCTAGATTTGCTTGGTCCAATCTCATACCATGAGCAAACTGGTCCAATCGAATAAGGCTTTGGTTAGGTTTTGGCATAAGTGTTGAAGCTTGAATCAGTCCACAAGCTTGATAGTAAATAGAAAATTTAAAAAAAAAAAAAAAATTAAAGAGAGAGAGAGAGAGGGGTAAGAAAATTTGAAGCTGATAAAAAGCTGACTTTTGACTTTTATAGTCAAAAAAATTAGCTTTTTAAGTAATGACTTGGGTAAAAAAAACAAACTTTTTTTGTTAAAAATATTAAAAACTAACTTTTTGCTAACTTGCCGAAGCAAGCACTTTATCAACCGAGCACAATCCAATGCTTTCAAATAGCACCCAAGTATAATTTGCCTCTTTTTGACTTGTATAGTAACAAATCATTAACTTGATGCAGTAAAAGTATTTATATATAGTAGGGCCTTTTTTCACAAAGAATCACACATGATGATAAAAAGAAAAGGAAACAGGATTTTTTTTTAGTTTTTACCAGCAAAATGAAACAGGATTGATTGATCACATTGTTTTGAAACACTACTACAAACTTTGATCACATTGTTTTGAAACACTACTGCAAACTAATCCTATGCATGATTTTATGCGACACTTTTATTTGAACATAAATCAATTACAAAATTAAACATAACCACCTATTTATATAAGTGAGAAACTCATAAAAAGATGAGACCTATCATATTGTATGTGAGAGAATTATATCTAATTTTATGATCAATTTGTATATATATATATTTTTTTTTTAAATTCTTAAATTTAGTAAGGTAGTGTTTGGTAACGTTTACATTTTTAGTTTATATTTATAAAAATTTTATAAACTGGTTTTTGTTTATTTTTAGAAAAACATAAATTACAAACGCGTTTGGTTTGAACAAAATGTTTGAAAAATTTTAAAAACATAAACTAAAAAATATGTTTGTTTAGGTCTAAAATATTTATATTTATTTTTTATTATTTATGACAATGGAATCATACACATTATAATTGAAAAAAAAAATTAATTGAAAAAAAATTATTTGAAAAAAAAAATTTGTTAGTCAAATTTTTAAATTTTTGTTGAAAAACCAATGTAAACTCATTTTTTGAGTTTACGTTTTTTTTCCTCAAATTTATAAACTGAGAACCATTTATAAATCAAAAAAATTATCAAATAAGGCCAAGTTTGGGAAGACTAAATAAGTGCACTTTTTGTCTTTTTTGACTAAAAAATTGAGGTTGAAAATATGGATGTTTGGGGTAACTTTTTGACTTTTTATGGAAAAATGTGTAATAAAAAATTGTAAAAATTGATTTTTAGAGGAAAATTTGAATTGGGAGTTGTGCAGCCATAATTGTTGACTTTTGGTGAATAGTGTTAACTTTTTAACTTTTTGAGTAACTTTTTGACTTTTTGGATTATTTGGGAGTACCCAAACAAGGCCTAAGTTTTTATGACAACTTTTTAAATTTTTATAAATATAAACTAAAAATTTGAAAAAAAATGATTACTAAACAGAGGCTAAGCATATATGTTTTTTCTTCTTCCAAATTTATCATTTCCTTGTCATTCTCTATCAGCTTTCGGGTTTCTTGAATTGAATTGGATGCGAATATTTCCATGAAAAAAAGAAGCTATCTCAATTGGATAAACCCAACATCTTTATCCACCTCAACAGATGCTCCAAGGTTGGGTCTACCATGTAAGTCAAAATATATGTTTTTCTTTTCTTTTTTTTTTCATCTGCAAAGTACGATCAGATTTCTTCAACCAAAATATATTTAGATTCCCCAAAACACTATCTTTTATTTCCATCATCTTCTTTGAATTTTCATTTTTCCTTTCAGATTTAAATCCGAAAGAAAATAATTTTGGATTAAGCAACTTCACTGTTCTTAATAAAAAAAGAATTGAACATCTTATTCACTTAATTTGAAGTGAGTGAACAAAATTAAACTCAATTTTATACTATAATAATATATATATATATGTATCTATACAAAGACAATCAATTAGGACCAAACTTCGTTCCATTTTACACAGTGGAGTGGGTGGTTGTATTTTGGTCCCATGGGGCTCACTGTAGGCCCAATTTGGTGATTTGATTAATTTATCTGTAAGTCCTTATTGGTACATTATCTATGAAAAAATCATTCATATGAATCCGATAATCATATATAATCACATTATTTTATATTTTTTTTAAAATAAAATGAAAAACAGGTATGATTTTAAAATTACTTTTTTCAAAAATAATATGATGAATCATGTAACTGGGATTGTCTAATCAATTTTGATATTTTTTCATCTGGCAATCCATTCACAGGGCTTATAAAATTAGATGTGACAAATGGGCGCATTTGGACAAATAAAAACGGATTATGCATCTAAAGTAACCCAATCCAAACCCGCCTATTTAATAAAAATTAGATACAGGTTGGACAAATAAACCCAACTAACCCATTTACTTCATTTTTTATTTTGGGTAATTTTTTAAATTTTATTTTATAAATTTTTTTTTTTTTTTTTTTTAAAAAAATCTTTCTTATTTTTAAATTTTAAATTTTTATATTTTTAGACGGACTTGAATGGGAATTAATGTCCAATCCATTTAAGCTCATTTATTAATTTAGGCGAGTTTATATGAGTTTTAAATGAGTATAATTTGACGGATTCATGAGTTTTGGCTGAATTTGCCACCTCTATATAAAATGTATAAAACAAATCATCAAAGTGAAACTCATGGGAAGTCTACATCTCAGACTACACCAACCTCATTTTGAGAGATTCAAATTAATCAAACATGGATCATGATTTCTAGCATGATGGTTCCATAGTTGTAGTCTGGCATAAGTCCTATTTTTGGATGCTAAAACAGTATGTAATATATATATGCTAAAACAGTATGTAATATATGTATCCTACGTGGGAAAGGCTACGTCAGGGTTAATGTTGTCATTTGAGAATGTTAAAAACTATCCCATGATCACCACGTTTTCAATTTGCATATTAACGATCCGATGAGCGAGAGAGAGAGTGAGAGAGGTCACTATCAAAGCAATGATCAATTCTAATTTGGAATAGAACTATCTTTTCGAATAATTTTTTTTTATTTTTTTTTCATCTGCTTTTTTATCTCTATAGTTAAAGCATCCCAATTCACAACCCCACCACCTTAGTCCTCTCTCTATATATAGCTTCAATCACAGCTCAAGTTCTTCACAGCCAACTCTCAACTCTCTTCACTACAAGCATTCTTCATCCAACATCTGCCCAACAATGGCCACCGTGTCAGCTTTAGGGGCTAGAAACCCAGTGGTGATCTTCAGCAAAAGCGGTTGTTGCATTTGCCACACCATTAAGACACTGATGTACAATTTTGGAGCGAGTCCTGCTATTTATGAGCTTGATGAACTTCCAAATGGACGACAACTGGAGAAGGAGCTAAAAGCATTAGGGCGTCAACCGACCGTGCCAGCGGTGTTCATAGGCGGGGAGTTGGTTGGCGGTTCTAATGAGGTCATGAGCCTCCATCTCCAGCGCAGGCTGGTCCAATTGCTCATACAGGCCGGTGCTATATTTGTCTAGTATAAAAATTAACGCTAGGGTTAGTCAGGAAAAAGTTTCAATACTCTCGTTACCCCAAAAAAATAAATAAATAAATAAATAAAAGTAATGCCAAACTCTAATATAACATGTTATGGAAAGTATTAGAGTTCTAGTTGCTTTTGTAGTGAATGAGAGAATATATAGTAGCGAGATAACTAGTTATGAGTCTCTTTTGATATGAAAGTTTGGTGAGAGAACATGTGTTTTAAGGTATGTGTATTTTTCTTTTGTTGTACTAAATAAAGTCATGCTTGCTTATTACTGTGTCTTCACCGTTATCCATTATTGTCTGTATTTCTATATATATATATATATGAGAAAAGTTAGGGATCATGAAAATTGTGTCATGAAAATGATCATGAAAAATTTATGATCTTTGGATTACCTTGATTAGTGTGTGGTGTTTTATTCTGAGTGTAATCCAAGGGTCACAAAACTTTCATGATTGTTAAAAAGAGTATAAAGAAGTACGGTAAAAAATGGAAAATAATATAGGTGTTAAATTTTTTACTAAATAAATGACCAAATGTCTCACATGAATATGTGGTTCACAAAATTGCGGACTCCACACTCATATGAGACCTTAGTTATTTGTTTGGTAGAAAATTTGGTATTCCTAACATTACTCGTAAAAAATACATGCAGTCTATATTTTTATATGCTTTAATGCACAAAGGATTTAGAAATAATATATTTAATAATATAAGAATATATAACATATGTATAAATTGCAGTGCCCCAACAAAATAATATATAAAACATGCATATTATATGTGTGTGTCCAAAAGACACATGAAAGATCATCGGAGCTTAAAAATTACTCAAGTTGTTTTTTTAATCAGTGTGGAGAGAGCACAATCTTCTTGAAAATTACCAGTGATTTCACATTTTCAACTTCATTTTGAACTAGAAAAGATCTTCATGTTTGTGATTCTGAACTTGGTACATATAATTGAAGAAGAGCATTGTTGCATGGATTGTGTTTTTTCGTTTAGACAAACCTCACCTCTGGAAATGATACCGCGTCAATAAGTTTTTTTCTCTCCGACATTTCATTGTTTTTCTTTCAAAAACACAAAACAAAAACAAAAATATTGAAAATGAAAACAATTCCAAACAAAAATCCCCATAGTTTTGTCTTCTTCTTCATTTTCTGAAGACAGCCCTTTCGTGAACCTAATGCTCTGTAATTACAGAACAATGTATGAAGCTAAAACACACTTAACCCAGGTGGAAAAAAGAAAAAAAATTTAAATCCACACAAAGTCATTGATAAAAATCTAGAAAATCCCGTTTAATATGAACCGACTTTTTTTTTTTTTTTTTTTTTAAACTAGAGATGAAAATGTCAGTACAAAAATCTAGAAAATCCCATATGATTTCGTTTGGTTTTGGATATTAGTCTGGTTGAGATGCATTTGCTAAGCTATGATGGACCTTCTCCCCCTTAGCTTGGTTCTTGCTGTTCCATTCCTTATTATCCGTTTGTTCTTATTATTTTCTAATAATAGAATTTCAATTTCCTTTGCCAATGAAAATTAAAATTTTAAATATATATATATATGATTGTTTTGGAAAGTAGATTAAAAACTAATTTTTAAATTTTTTTGACTTTTTTTTTAAAAATATGTAAAAAAATAAAAAGATGTTATAATCCAAAACAAGTTAAAAGTCAAAATTACTACTTAATCTCTTTGCCAAAAGAGACCAATGATCGTCCTCAAAAAAAAAGAAACCAATGATATGAAAAAGGCATTAAGAGGAGCTAACATTTATTGAACAGGATTGTTCTCTGATAAGCAACATGATAAGCCACAGCTCACACAGCAGCAGCAGCAGCTATCAGACTCTTCAGCTAAAGCTCAAGCTCCAGCAGTTGCACCTGTAACCAAAGTCACACGTGTATAATAATCTACAGCTATACATAAGTTGTTAGTTTGTTAGAGGTTAACTGTTAAAGGTTAACTGCAATTTGGCTAAGTAGTAAGATTCAAGGTTAGGCAATTATGATTAGGTTTCATTGAGTGTATAAATATATCTTCACTCTGTAACAATTTGATTCATTCAATACAAAAGATATTCATTCTCTTTATGGTATCAGAGCCATAGGCTCTTACAAGCAAGAAAGCTTCAGAGCTTCATCAATGGTTTCTCCAAACCCCACACCTGCAACTGCTTCTTCTTCCTTGATGCCTTCATCTATTGCCTTTCCTTCGAATCTCACATTATTGATTTCCAATCTTAGTTCTTTTGTTTCTACAAAGCTTGATTCATCTAATTACATAGTTTGGAAGAATCAGTTGCAGAACATCTTGAGAGCCACAAACTTCTTAGCTATGTAGACGAATCAGAGGTATGTCCTCCTGCAGTTGTGTTAGATTCCAATAACCTTGAAATTTCTAATCCAAATCATGTCTTATGGACTACTGTTGATGCTCATCTATTAAGCTGCATCACTGCAACTCTGTCTCCATTTATTTTCATTACTGTCATTCAATGCCAAACCAGCCATGAAGTTTGGACTGTTCTTGCCAAACGATTTACTTCATTTTCCAGATCTCACATACATCAGTTAAAGAACAAGTTAAGTAAGATTGTTAAAAAAAAACAACAATGGAAGAATATCTGAATCAATTCAAGATCTTATCTGATCAACTTGCTCTAGCATCATCTCCTATTGATGATGAAGACCTAGTTCTCTTGATTTTGAATAGATTGCCTGAGGAGTACAATGCCGCAAAAACTGCTATACGTACAAGATCAGATCTTATTTCCCTAGATCAGCTTTGTTCTTTACTCTGTTCAGAGTCTATTCATGTAGAGTCCCCTCTTAAACATCCACATGCCTCAAATCTTCCAGGTTCCATTGCTTATACTGCACACAGAGGAAATCACTTTAATCGAGGAGGTTCTAGAGGCTATTATAGAGGCAGAGGTTCTTTCAGAGGCAGAAATGGAGGTAGGCCTAGAGGACAGATGAGTCAATATCAAAGAGGCTCACGGTCTCAGAGAGGCAAATCCAGCTGTACTTATAATCCTTAAGCTAGCAGATCCAGCTATACTTACAATCCTCAAGCTGCTTCTAATACTAATTCTTCAAATGTGATCTGTCAAGTCTATGGAAAAAGTAATACACTGCTCTAGACTACTAGTACAGGTTAGACACAGCTTTTCAGCAGCCTTCTCCCACTCAATCCCAGTCCAAAGCCTATGTTGCATCATCTGCAAATCAACCACAATCTGATAACTAGTTTCTTGACTCCGGAGCCACCAATCACATGACACATGATCTAAGTCAGCTAACTTTCCCGCAGCCATACTATGGCCAAGATCAAGTTGCAGTTGGTGATGGCTCTACTCATTCAATTGCTCACACTGGAACAAGTCTCCTTCCAACTCCTTCATTTCATTTTCATCTTACAAAACTACTTCATATGCCTACACTTTCATCCAATTTACTCTCTGTTCACTAATTGGCCATGGATAATCACTGCACTATCACCTTTAATGAAAGCTCTTTTGTTATTCAGGACAAGATTACTCAGAAAATCTTGTATAAAGGCTGCTACTCAAATGGACTTTATCCATTCAGTGCATCTCCTTCTACTGCATTTGCATCTTCTCAAGCATGTTTTTCTTGCTTTTCATCATCTGTAGCTTCACCTAATTGGCATTTCAGACTTGGTCATCCTTCATCTAAGAAACTTCATCATATTCTTTCTCATAATCATCTAGGTTCTAAGCTTTTGTCTAATAAAAGCTCTAGTTTGTATGAACATTGTTGTGTTTCAAAAAGCCATAGATTGCCTTTTCATTTGTCTAACTCTACTGTTAATAAGCCTTTAGCTCTTATCCATACAGATGTTTAGGGCCCTTTTGCTTACTCTGTTTCAAACTTTAAGTACTATGTACGTTTCATTGATGATTTTAGTAAATTTACTTGGCATTTTCCTCTTCATTATAAGAGTGAAGTTTTCACTAAATTTCTTGAATTTAAAGCATTTGTTGAGACACAATTTCACACTACTCTTCAGATTCTTAGAAGTGATAATGGAGGAGAATATCTAAGTACACCATTTCAAACTTTTCTCAAAAGTAAAGGCATTGATCACAAATTAACTTGTCCACATACACCTTCAGAAAATGGTGTAGCTGAAAGGAAACATAGGTATCTCATTGAAACTACTATTACTCTCATGTATCATTCTTCTCGTCCTTTGATTTATTGGTTTGATGCTATTGCAACTGCTGTCTATTTGAACAATAGACATCCTACTCTCAAGCTTAAAAATCTTATGAGGTCTTGTTCAAACACAAACCTGATTATATGCTCTTGAGATCCTTTAGGTGTTAGATGCTATCCTTGGCTCAAACCATACACCACTAATAAGCTTCAGTCTACATCTATTGCATGTGTCTTTCTTAGTTATCAACCTTCAATCAAAGGTTATAGGTGTCTTGATCCCATCACAGGCAAAATCTACATTTCCAGGCATGTGGTGTTTGATCAGTCCTTTTTTCCTTTCCAGGCTTCTTCTAAACTGTCTTCTTCTGCAACTGTTGCTTCTTTACAGCAGTTTTTCTGGTCTACTCCTTTTTTCTCATCCCACACTGCAGCTACCTCAGCAGCACAGCCAGGTTCTTCTCCTATTGCTGTCATTCACTCAGTAGCTCAACCAATTTCCTCTCCTACTATTGTCCCTACTCAGCAACCCAGCCAGCTTCTTCTTCTGCTATTGAAACTCACTCAGCAGCTCAACTAGTCTCTTCTTTCCCTATTTCTGTTCTTCTCCTATCCACAGCTCCTTCTGATCATATTCCTATATCTAAAATTTCTATTGATCTTCCTTGTATTCCTTCTATGGAGGCATATTTTTGTGAATGACAACACGTGGCCAAGGTGGCACCGAAGTTCCAACCGAGGTGCCACGTGTCCTGGTCTTGGCGCCGAGGTGATCTCCGCTAGGCCGAGGTTACCTGCGAAGATACCGGAATCTGAGATGAACGGATAAGGGATAAGAGTCCTAAAATGAGGGAGGACCTCAGCCTGGATAAGGATAAAGCTCTATTTTTATCTATTTAAGAGTCCAGGATGAACATTAGGCCAGAGTCCAAGAGAAGCTAGGCTTCTACGGGGATCAGCTTATTACTGACTATAAAAGTAAGGCACCTTCGTGGGTCTAAGGTACGCTTTTCGTATTCTGACTAGTGAGTTAAAGCACTATTTGTTATCTTTTAGAGATAATTAGATACTGATTTGATCGTCGAAGTGCCCCGGGTAGAAGAACCACCGCCGGAGTCTTATTTTTCTACGACAGATCGTTCGGGCTCAGTCTATTCTCACTACAAGAAAAAACACTTTCTGTGACCAACACTTTTGGTCGCGAAAAGTACCATATTTGGTCGCTAAAACCTTTTCGCGACCAAAATATGTTGGTCGCGAGTTGGTCGCTAAAGCCTTGTCACAGATAGTTTTCTGTGACCAAAAAAGCCTTTGGTCGCTAAAAGTGACCATTCGCGACCAACTTTTTTGGTCGCGGAAAGTCCAATTCATATTACCCAAAAATAAACTTTTAGCGACCAAAGGTAAGTTGGTCGCCAAAAGTCAATGCCTTGGCCCAAAAAATATAATTCTTTTGCGCTGCCCGCGATTTGAACTCTTGACCAAAGAGTCACCACACACCCAATCCACTCTACCAACAACAAGCTTCTTGTTGATATTTGGAAATAAAAATATATAACCCATAAAAATTGGGTTATATATTATTTTATAAAACTTTTAATGCCTAAACAAAAAAAAAAAACATGTAATTACAGTAGTATTTTTTTTTTTTAGATTTATCCCGCCATAACTTTTCGCGACCAACTTTTCTTTTTGGTCGCCAAAGGGTAAGCTTCCGCGACCAAAAAATCCTTTTGGTCGCCAATAGTATACTTTCCGCAACCAACTTTTTTTTTTGGTCGCCAAAAGGTGATCTTCCGTGACCAGAAAATCCTTTGGTCGCGAATAGTATACTTTCCGTGACCAACTTTTTTTTTTGGTCACCAAAAGGTGATCTTCCGCGACCAGAAAATCCTTTGGTCGCGAATAGTATACTTTCCGTGACCAACTTTTTTTTTTGGTCACCAAAAGGTGATCTTCCGCGACCAGAAAATCCTTTGGTCGCGAATAGTATACTTTCCGCGACCAACTTTTTTTTTTGGTCGCCAAAGGGTGATCTTCCGCGACCAGAAAATCCTTTGGTCGCGAATAGTATACTTTCCGCGACCAACTTTTTTTTTTGGTCGCCAAAGGGTGATTTTCCGCGACCAGAAAATTGTGGTCGCCAAAAGTTAAATTTTAGTCGCAGAAAGTAGACTATTTGCGACCAAAAAAAATAGGTGGTCGCCAAAAGTGTTTTTTCTACTAGTGTCTGCCGGTGTTCTCCAGGTGAGTAACTGTTTGGCAGTGTGGTCAGAAATCAACACCCACACCTTCCAATGCTCATCCCATGATTACCAGATCCAAATCAATTTTTCCTCATTCTTCTTTCACTGCTTGTCTTTCTTCTTCTCCTGATCAGTCTGAGCCACAAACTTATCAACAAGCAGCTTCTTCCTCTGTTTGGAAATCTGCTATGCTTGAAGAATTTCAAGCCTTACAAAAACAAGGTACTTGATCTTTGGTTGTTCTTCTACCTGGCAAGCAAGCCATAGGCTGCAAATCGGTTTATAGAATCAAGAAGAATTCAGATGGTACTATAGCTAGATATAAGGCTTGACTAGTTGCCAAGGGCTTTCTTCAAACTAAAGGGGGGAACTATCTTGAGACTTTTAGTCATGTGGCTAAGCAACCAACTATCAGAATTCTTTTATGTCTTGCTCTACAATTTGATTGGCCAATCAAGCAGCATGACATATCTAATGTTTTTCTTCATAGTATTCATGAAAAAAAAGTTTACATGGTTCAACCTCAAGGTTTTGATCAATCTAATCAACCTCAGCTTGTTTGCAAGCTACACAAAGCCCTCTATGGTTTAAAGCAAGCTCCCAAAGCTTGGTTCTCTATTTTCTCCAATTTTTTTCTCACTCATGAATTTGTTCAAAGCCATTGTGACTCTTCTTTTTTTATCAAGAAAACTTCTACTGCTATCACCATTCTTCTCATCTATGTAGATAACATTCTTCTTACAGGAAGTGATCCCCTTTATATTAACTCTCTCATTACCCACATGCATACAACCTTTTCCATAAAAGAGCTTGGCTTTGTCAATTATTTCTTGGGTATCTCTGTCACCAAAACTGCTTCTGGTTATGTCCTTTCTCAGCAAAAATATGCCTAAGATTTATTGGCCAAAGCTGGTATAAGTGACTGAAAATCTTACTCTTTTCACATGGTTACTAAGTCCACTTCTAGTTCTCCTACTACAGCAAATGATTGCCCCTTTCTCAGCCAGCTTTGTACAGAAGTTTGGTAGGAGCACTTCAATATCTTACTCTTACCAGACCAGATTTAGCCTTTGTGGTTAATCATCTTTGTCAGTTCATGCACTCGCTCTTGACTAGTCATTTTACCTCAGTCAAAAGGTTACTAAAGTATCTTAAAGGCACCTTATCTCATGGTCTTCATTTCTCTCTTGGACCTCTTCTTCTCAATGCATACTCAGACTCAGATTAGATAAGTAATGTCCTTGATCGAAGGTCCAGCACTAGTTACTATGTATATCTTGGTCCTAACCTCATCTCTTGGTCTGCCAAGAAACAACCAACTGTGTCTAGATCATCTTCTAAGGCTGAATATCGGGCTTTAGCGCAAACTTCAACCAAACTCAGTTGGCTTGGGATGTTGCTTGCTGAGCTTCATATCTCTGTTCCTGTGCCTACTTTATGGTGTGACAACTTATCTGCAATAGTTATGAGTAACAACCCTATTTTTCATGCTCGTACTAAACACATTGAGGTCGATTATCACTTTGTTCGCGAAAGGGTTGCCTCCAAGAAGCTTCATATCTGTCATATCCCCACTTCTGATCAGATTGCTGATGTGTTTACTAAACCCTTATCTGTGGCTCAATTTCAATATCTTCAACACCAACTCAATGTCCTTCCTAGTCCACTGAACTTGAGGGGGCATGACAAGCAACATGATAAGCCACAACTCACACAACAACAACTCACACAGCAGCAGCAGCAACTATCAAACTCTTCAGCTAAAGCTCAAGCTCAAGCTCTAATTGATACGGCTCAAGCTCCAGCAGTTGCACCTGTAGCCAAAGTCACACGTGTGTAATAATCTACAACTGTACATAAGTTGTTAGTTTGTTAGAGGTTAACTGTTAAAGGTTAATTGCAGTTTGGTTAAGTAATAAGATTCAAGGCTAGGCAGTTATGGTTAGGTTTCATTGAGTGTATAAATATATCTTCACTCTGTAACAATTTGATTCATTCAATACAAAAGATATTGATTCTCTTTATTCTCATGCAATTATTTTTTAGTGGGTCTACAAACCCAGAACACAACACCAGAATTTTGCCCAGAAAGCCAAATCAAAGTTAGGATTTACTTATGATGTGGCCCAACAAAAAAATAGATTAAACACAAACCATAGATATATATAAAAAATTTTAAAAAATAAAAAATAAAAAAATTCTAGTCATTTTCTGATCTTTTTAATCTGTGATTGTGGACTTTTCCATTATTTTTAGAAAATGGAGCAACAAGTACACATTTGAAGCCAAGATCTTTCAGAAACTAAAATTGAAAATCTCACTAATAATTAAAATAAAATAAAAAATTATTTGCATGTAGATGAAAAAATGATAAATGCTCCGGTGTGCAATTTACACCATATGTAATTTTATACAAAATTATATACGTTTTTACAAATTTACACAAGTGATCATACAGAAACGCATATATTGAACATAAATTCATATAAGTTCATGAAAACTTATATGATTACGTGAATTTGTATTGAACTTATATATTTTTGTGAGACCACTTTTGTAAGATCGTAAAAATTTATGTAATTTTGTATAAGATTACATATGATGTGCGATGCACACCTAAGATTTTTCCTTTCTTTACTCAATGTGCAGTCTATGAATAATCATATATACGTAGACTATACTTTGCATATTTTTTTCATATTTTCAATTTAAGATAAATTATAAATACATTCTCTTATGAGTTGCCCAAATATCTCTTTTTATAAATAAAAAAATTTATTTGAACAACATTAAATAATAAAATAAAATTTCTAACTAATCTCCTGCTACACAATAATCAAATTAGTCAAATTATTAATTGACTTGATAATTTATTAATAAAGTAGGTCATTTATTATAAAATTAAAATTTTCAAGAAACAAGATATAATTTTTTAAATCACAAAGAGTAATTAATGTTTTAAACAAATTTGAAGGATGTGTTTATAATTTACCTTGAATTTATGACGCTGAGGCGACTTTCAATTCCAAAAAAAAAAAAGAAAAAGAAAAAAAACAAAAACAAAAGGTACATGTAATCATTCGACCATGGGGGCCTACCAAATTATCCATTTCTTCACATTGCACTAATTGGGAAGAAATTCCCCTAACATATTCAACTGCATAAAATCACAAGATTAGTGAATTAAACAATGTGTGCAATCCTATTGCCTTTTCTTTATAGTTAATTATCTTATCATATCATGCGAATATTCTTTGTGGAAAGGCCTTATTAGGCATCAACTGGTCGGTTACGCTGGATAATAGTAAATAGTGAGGTGTCGGTCGGAATTATTCTCTTAAACGCCTGGCTTCCCTCCGGTCTTAGATTGAACTGAAGGGTGTTGTTAGACCTGTGGTGGTTCATCATGGATCCCGTTTCGATAATCCAAACCGTTCAATGTATAGAACTCATCAAGTACTATATGTTTGTAAAAAATCACGTTAATCGGATATCGATAACTATCTCACCGGATCAGTTTTCTGTCAACCATTCATTTTTTCACCATTTATTTTTTTATACTAAACTAATTTGATCATATAGTTATCGAAATCCGATCAACGTGATTTTCTATAAACCTATAGTACTCGCAAGTTCTACACATTGAACGGTTCGAATTATCGAAACGGGACCCGTAATGGGCCTCCACGAGCCCAACAACACCCTCCAATCCCATCTGAGACTAGAAGGAAACCAGTGCCCTCTTAAATATTGGGTAATTAATTAAGTTTTGGGTAATTAATTAAGTTCATTTACCACTTTTGAATCCGATCTGGGATTAGAAAGAAACCAGTGCCCTCTTAAATATTGGGTAATTAATTAAGTTCATTTACCACTTTTGAAAAAGATGTTAAGCTAATGAATAATGTTATATAGACCAATTAGTGTATTAACTAGTGTACTAATTAATAATATAGCATAATTTAAAAGATTTTTGGTATTTGTAATTTGTATAATGAGTGGGTCAGTAATAATGTCACAACAACTAATGTTGGTACACTAGTTAGTACACTAATTGGTGCATGTAGCACCACCGTAAACTAATAAACATTGCCCAAATGGGAATGTGGCTTAAACTTTTTTTAATGTAAACAATTCTGAAAAAAAAAATTATATTAGCCCGTTAAAAAGACAAAAATAAATAAATATGTGTAGAATCTATGCACAAAAATATATTCAGAAAAATAATGTATAACTGAGATTAAACTCTAGGGTAGTGAAACACATATATACGTTAAATATTTTAGATTTTTTTTTAATACAAATTCTCTGTACATGTATGTTAATCATAATGCTATAACAATTAAATTTTTTAGTATAATAAAATAAAAAACCACAATTATATATAAACTCTCAAAGTGAAAAGACCTTAAATAAAAATTATATATTTATTTATATAGGTAAAATTGACCCACTAATATCTTTAAAAAATTAACCCCATTATAAATAGTTTAGAGTAATTGAATTGTTTAAATAAATAAAAAAAATCTACCATCTTTATATTTGTCCAAATCCAAAAACCAATTTCTGCCATCTTTACCATTAGCTTAAATCTGATTGGTACTTAAGTCGGTTGAATATCTCGATCTATATATCTGAATGATCATTTCATTAATTCTTGCTATTTTGAGTTACCGATCATATATTCTCAAATCTCTTTGTTCTTTTGTATCAAACCACTTGTAAATATTAAATTATATGAGAGTCTTGATATATAAAAATTTCAAGATATATACAAGTATTTGGAAATGAATAATGCTATATATATCAATTGATATACTAATTAATGTACTAACGAATGATGTGACATAATTTTAAAGATTTCGAACATTTGTAATTTGTATAATGAGTGAAATTATAATTTTAAAATGACATTGTCATAACTATGTTAATGCACTAATTAGTATATCAATTAGTATATATAACACCACCGATTTTGAAATAGAAAAAATAAATAAATTTAAGAGAGAGGACGCAAGCCAACATTCTAGATACCAAATTAGTATGTATTATATATATACATATATATATACAAGCACATATATATATATATATATATGCTACATCAGTGTTAAATGGTGTCATTTGAGAATGTAAAACCATTGCATGATGATCACGTTTATCATATATATTAAGGATCTTCTTATGTTCAACTTGCTATTCCATGTACATAGATATTACAGAGACATATATGGGGTCACTCTCAAACAATGATAAATGCTTTACTGTTTTGGAAATGTTAATGATGAACTATCTATCTTTTAGAATATATTTTTCCCAGCACCTTAGTCCTCTCTCTATATATAGCTTCTCATCATACCTCAAGCTCTTCACAGCCAAATCTCAACTCTCTCTTCACTACAAGCATTCTTCAACCATCTCTCATCCAGCATCTTCCCAACAATGGCTACCGTGTTGGCTTTGGGAGCTGAAAAGCCAGTTGTGATCTTCAGCAAAAGCGGTTGCTGCTTTTGCCACACCATCAAAATACTGATATACGGCTTTGGGGCCAGTCTTGCTGTTTATGAGCTTGATGAACTTCCTAATGGACGACAACTGGAAAGAGAGTTGTTGTCATTAGGATGTCGACCTAGCGTACCCGCTGTGTTCATAGGGGGGGAGTTGGTTGGTGGTTCTAATGAGGTCATGAGCCTCCATATCCGGGGCAAGCTAGTCCAATTGCTCAAAAAAGCTAAAGCTATATTTATATAGGATGCCAAACTAGTAGCTATTTTTGCTTTTGTAGCGAATGAGAATACACCTACTTAACCATGAGCCTCTTTTTTTTATGTGGAGAGGTTTGATGAGAAGTACTAATTGTGTTTTTAAGGTATATTTTCTTTTTGTTGTACTAAATCATTAATGTCATACTTAGTTTATTTACAACTACTGTTTCTTGAACATAATATTTCTCCATTTTATGTATTTTCCATCTGCATAAATGGAAATTTTAAGAGATGAGATGAGCAGAAGGTAAACTAAGTACCTAAGAAGCACATTATATTCAATGCAAACTTAGCAATCTTTTTCTTGTATTTGTGATTTTGAAAGTGGTTATATATATGATTTGAAGAACATCATTGTATATACTGATCCTGGAAATGTTTAATAATCTAAACATTCAACTATGTTGGGAGTTTTTACCCTCTTGAGTGTGTCAAACTCTAACAGTTGTCTAGATTAAATATTGCCTCTCCAAGTCTTTTGCTATTGGCTAGTGTTTGCACGCAATTGGATTTGCCTTTTCATGCCAACTTAGTTGAGATGAAAAAGTTTTGTTATAATGTATTATGCACTCTGTTTCATATGTTCTCTGAAACATTGCTATTAATCCCTACCATTCTTCTAAGAACCCCAACCTTCTCCATTATTTTTAATCCCAACTTTGTCCCAACCTAAAATTCCACTTTTACCATCATCCCTAATCTTCTAACCCTAATTTTTCAAACCATAACCCTAATTACCTCTGGTATTCTCCACCATCGCAGCCCATCTCTCAACCCTATGTCGCCCCCGTAACCCATCTCCGACCATCCCTTACCGCCACTCTTTTCTGACTCTCCTCTACCACTCTCTCCTTTACATTTTCCACCCCCTGTAGTTCCTCTTCCTCTTCATCTTCTTATTTTGATCAAGGAACAGTGGCAGTTGCAAATCTAGGGTTTGCAGCTGCGAAGTGGAATCTAAAGAGAAGAGTCTTGCGGCTGTGGCAGCTAAACAGCGATGGCACGACGACCGACAATGGTGGCAAAATCAAGATCAAGATCACGAGAGGGAGAAGAGGGCTCACGACGATGGTGTTGGCTGTGGGTTTGGTAGAAGGAAGAAGAAGAGGAAGAAGATGGGATGTGGGTTGCGACAGCAAGATGGTGAAGCCAGTGGGTAGAGGGGATAGAAAGGGTTTCGAATGTCAACAAGTGGGATTGTTGGTGGCGAGAGCTGTTGGCGAAAGGAAAAATAGAAGAAAAGTTGGGTGCAAAAGAAAAGGGGTAGAGTTGAAATTAAAGTGGGGGTTTAAAAAGACTTATTTTACTAAGTGAGAGTTCAAAACAGTTAGGGATGGCAATTTGAACCCAACCCGACGGGGACCCGACCCCTTGACCCCGATTAGAACGGGTTTTCCTAAAAAATTATCCCCATAGGGCTGGGAATGGTATTAAAAATTAAATCCCCAATAATTTTCAGGCTGGGGACGGTGATAGGTACCCAGCCCCAGCCCCGAATAGCCCCCGATTAGTCCCCTATATATATATATGTTTAGGCTTTATTATATTATTATCTAATATCTATCTCTAAGTTCTCATTCTCTCTCTGGTTCTTCTCAACTCTCTCTCTCTCTCTCTCTCTCTCTCTCTCTCTACTCTCTGTGCGAGAGATGAATGAGCACCTTCCACCAGATCTAAGCCGCGACAGAAAAGAAGTCTACAGACAGATCAGCGACGGAGAATTTCTTCTAAATCCGAGCCGCGATGAACATTTCTTCGCACCACTGGTTCTCAACTATATATATACACTGGTTCTTACCTATATCAACATCATTGATATACATATCCAGATCTTCACTATATATATATACACTGGCCTCTCACATCTTCTAATCCGAGGCAATATCTATACATATACATATATGTATACATTTTGTTGGTGTTGATGTTGATGATGATGATCATTGATGAGAATTTTGTAGACTCTAGTTGTTGTTGTTGATGTTGATGATAATGAGCTGTTGTTTTTTGTTTTTTTTTTTTTTTTGTTTTTTTTTTGATCGGGAAATATTCGAGGTCGAGAAAACCCGATCCCCGTTAGGAGGTAAGGGCGGGGACGGTGATAAGTTCCCCGTTGGGGATCGAGGCCGGGGCCGGAGGAATTTTCACTATTGGAGATCGAAGACGGGAAGTGTGATCCCCAGGCCCGCCCCGCCCCGTCCCGCCCGTTGCTATTCCTAAAAATAGTAGAGGGATCTAAAGAATAAAAGTGCGAGTGAATAGCAGCACTGTTCTCTATTTGGTTACTACCTTTTGACTACATCAATAAAGACTTATTTTGCTTATCAAAAAAATTATTGTGAGAGAATAAATTTTCTCCAATGCTAATAGAAAACTGGACCATTCTGTTTAGTCTTTTGGGCCTGTTATAGGGCCCACTTCAATGATGTGATTTGTTAATCATCAAAACTCTAGTATATTCATAAAAAATAATAATAATATTAGATTAATTCAATAATTATATTTACATAATTTCATTAAATTTATTTTCAAATATTTTCTTCGTCTCAAAATATTAATGTTTTATTCTATTTTTTATTGTCTCAAAATATTAATCTCTCTTCAAAAATCAAGTACTAAAACAACATGAATTTCCTAATTTACCCTTCCTTTAAATTCATTAATATTAATATATACAAAAGGTATAATTATGATAATTGATATTCTCAAAAAAAATTGTACTATTTTAATTTTAAATCAAAGGGTAGTTTTGGAAATTTAATATTTTTGAAATGTAAAAATTGTATTCTCAAAGAAAGTTAGGCGGTGTTTGGTACAGCTCTGCACATGTCATTTGTAACGTTCCTGAGCTTATTTTGCACATGTCATTTGTTTACAATTTTCAAAAGTTAATTCCACGTTCAATTTTGAAAACTCGGTCGAAGGCGGGAAAATTTGAGCTAACCGATCGTTCCACCGGTCGTCCGGCCAGTTGACCAAAACAGTGCAAATATTTTTTTTTTTTTTTTGCAATTCACACATGTTAATTTTTATATATTCAAAAAAAATATTTTCCAAATTTTTTAAATTTTTTTATGAGCTTTAATAGAATTTTGAATTGTGTGTTTAGTTATGAGTTGTAAGTTTTTGTATCAAATATCATATGTCACATCAAAAATTCCCTAGTCATTCAAAACACTTCTCAAAATTCTTTCACCAAACAAGTTTTTCACACTCAAATCATAATTCCAAAACTCATACATAAACTCAAAATACAACTCCGACTCTCAAATCATATTTAAAAAGCTCTACCAAACACAACCATAAATTTTCCAAAAGAAATCAATATTTTGAAACAATGGGAGCATTTTTTAAATCATTATTTATATCCATTCTTTGAAAACCTAAAAAATAAAACTATATAATTATAATTATCTGATCAATTTATTTTTAAATGAACGATCAATTCAATACACAAAATTCTAAATGATCAACAAATTATATTATCAAAATAGAATCCACAATGGACAAATAAAGGTGAACTGGACCATCCAACTCTTTTGGATAGGCCCATAAAAATCTAGCCCCTAAAAACTTGAGGATAAAATTCAAGATTTTAAATTCGAGTCACTCAAGGGACTTTAGAGATTTATCCATTCATACAAATTGCTCTGGACACCGGTTAAAAAAATAATAAATAAATAAATAATATGGAACAGTGGAAGCAAGTGATGGATGTTAAAGAAGAAAACAACAGCACATAATATATGCCAACAAGATTTAGATGCCCACTTCCACTATCATAATCACACAATACACTTCTTGCAGATTATGATAACAGATTTTAGAGAATAAATCAGAGATTTTTTAGATACAACAAGGGTGTTAAAAGAATAGTTTTGAGGAATTAAAGATGAGTTCTTATTGTTTGAGTATTGCTGAAACAGTGAATTAAACTTTGTTCAAGTGAAAATGCCAAGGTTGTGTTTGGTTAGGAGATTTGAGAAGGGAAAAGGTAGGTGAAATATAAATAAAATATATCTACATTTCGTTTAGTTTTACACACATTTTTCCTTTTTCTTTCTAAATTTCTTCTCAAATCTCCCAACTAAACGTAGTTTAAGCAATAAAATATTTGTGTATATATATAAAAAGTCATATAGAATAAATTAGCAGCTTCATTTTGTGATTATAAATCCATGTGCATATAAATAAGTTAAGATGCATTATTTTGGTTAAAGTTTATTTTTATAACATTACGTTTTTCTTTTTCTTTTTCTTTTTTCTTTTTTTGCAATTGAAAAAGCAACGAAGGTGAATAAAGTTGGAAGTATACAAATGGCCCCATTTAGAAATCCAGTCTTTTTCTAGAGAGAGAACCATACAATTTGCAGAAAACTTTAGCTAAGAAAAAACAAATCTATAAAATATATATATATAAATAAAAAGTGTCGATGCGAGGACCCGATCTTGCATTCTATTTTTAAATTCTGTTTGATTGCATTTGCATGTATTGTATTCATTCACCAAAGTTGACATTCTCCACTCCTTATCAAAAGTTGTATAAGGTTATCTTATATCACAAATGGCAAGTTCTAATGGTTATATTGTGATAGTATATAATTTTATATATAAAAAACAATCAATTTTATATACATACATTTCATATAAAAAGATCTATCAGAATATGCATTATTTCAAATATACAACGGTTATATTATTCTGGTGAGATTTTTTGTATATATTTTTTGCCAAAAAAAATTATCTTATTATAATTTTCTCAAGTAGCATGAGCCCTACAATGCCTTAAAAGTGGAGGACCTTAATCACTCGGCTAAGGATTCCCTATTCTTAAATGCTTTTGTATACATGTACTATTGTACTTCTAATCGTTAAATTATATGAAAATCTTAAAACACGTGAATCTCAAGACATAATTCACTTAAAACAAAAAAAATAAAAGAATTTGAAAATAGAAGATCCCGTGCCTAATCACCCAATGAGGCATGATCCAATGCTTTCAAATTGCAGTTTGGCATACTTAGCCTTTTTTTGAATTGTTTTGCAACACTGCTAATCCTGTGCACCATTTTAGGAAAATGCTACCCATAATTTTATTTTTTATTTCATTTTCTCACTTTTAGACACAAATCAGTGAGTCTTATGTCATTTATTGATGTGGATTGTATTGTCCTGTATCTAAGTGTTCAAATAAAATAATAAGAAAATGAGATTATATTTAGAATGACTCATAATTTAACGAATAGAGAACATCTTAGCAGCATTTCTTTCAAATTAGAGCTATGTATGTGATTCTATTCTAGAAATGAACAATGTGGTATGTATTTCTTCTTCTCCTCCTCCTAGAAAGGATGATTATGTGGATTTTAACTATGCTCTTCCAAATTTCTATTTTCTTATTCATTCTCTATCAGCTTTCGGTTTTGCTTGAATTGAACTCGATGAGAATCTTTCCATGGGAAAGAAGAAAAAAAAAGATACCCCAATTGGATAAACCCAACATCTTTGTCCACCTCACCAGATGCTCCAAGATTAGGTCTACCATGAAGTCTTTTTGAGAATTTTATTCCATCACATGCCAAGTGAACAAAATCAGACTCAGTCATTAAAAAAAGTAAATAAACATATATGTGTGCACGCACATAAAGTATTAGTTTGATATACATTGTTGGTCCATATTCTAATAACTCAAGTCTTTGAGACATTCAGGCCATGTTTGATTGGAGGTTTAGGAGGGTGGATTGGATTACCAATCCATAGGACCCACCAAACCCTTGTTTTGGATGCAACAAAATGTCATAGGATTAGTAGTAAGGGGGGCTCAATAATCCCTCTATGTAGGGAGATTAGCTTGGATGAATTTTAAGTGAGATTAGGAAAATAGTAAGGAAATTGAGTCTATTTTATATAAAAAATTTACTTTTTTAATTTTATTTTTTTACCAAGTACACCTATTTGTTTTAATATTTGTTTTAGTTTTTTTTAATATAGAAATAATTTTTTTTATTTATTTTATATAAAAATAATTTAACAATCTCATCACTAATCATCTCCCACACTATCATCAAAACAAACACACTTTTACTTAATCCCCTCACTAACAATCCTCTCACTAACAATCTCTTCACTAACAATTCTCTCAGCAATAATCTCATTCAACCTAATCCACCAAACAAACGTGGCCTCAGTGACTTAACATGAGTATTAATGTCCAACCCATTTAAGCTCATTTATTAATTTAGGCAAGTTTATATAAGTTTTAAATGAGTATAATTTAGCGGATTCATGAGTTTAGACTGAGTTTGCCACCTCTATATAAAATAAACGAAACGAATTATCAAAGTGAAGCACGTGGGAAGCCTAGGCTACATCTGAGTCTACACCAACCTCATTTTGAGAGATTCAAATTAATCAAATATGGATCATGATTTCTAGCATGATGGTTCCATAGTTGTAGTCTGGCGTAAGTCCTATTTTTGGATGCTAAAACAGTAAGTAATATATGTATCCTACGTGGGAAAGGCTACGTCAGGGTTACCAAATTATAATTTATCTTAAATTTATGATGCTGACGCGACTTTCAATCCCAAAAAAGAAAAAACAAAACAAAAACAAAAAAAAGTACATATAATCATCCGTACCATGGGGGCCTACCAAAATTATCCATTTCTTCACATTGCACTACTTGGGAAGGAAATTCCCGTAACATATTCAATTGCATAAAATCACAAGATTAGTGAATTAAACAATGTGGGCAATCCTATTGCCTTTTTCTTTATAATTAATTATCTTATCTCATCATATCATATCATGTGAATATTCTTTGTGGAAAGGCCTTGTTTAGGCATCAACTTGTCGGTTATGCAATAAGCCGTATAGCCTAGAAAATAGTACTAAAATGGTGAGGTGTCAGTGGGAATTATTCTCTTAAATATTGGGTAATTAATTAAGTTCATTTACCACTTTTGAAGAAGATGTTAAACTAATAAACATTGCCCAAATGGGCATGTGGCTTAAACCTTTCTTAATATAAACAATTCTGAAAAAAAAAAAGAAAGATTTATATTAGCCCCTTAGGAAGACGAAAATAAATAAAGATGTATGCACAAAAATATATTCAAAAAAATAATGTATAATTGAGATTAAACTCTCGTGTAGTGAAACACATATCTTAAATGAATCTGGATTGTATGTTAAAAATTTTAGATGTTTTTTTTGTATGCAAATTCTATGTACTTGTATGTTAATCGTAATGTTGTAATAATTTATTTTTTATTATAATAAAATAAAAAACCACAATTATATATGAACTCTCAAAGTGAAAAGACCTTAAATAAAAATTATATATTTACTTATTTAGGTAAAATTGACCCACTAATGACTTTAAAAAATTGACCTCATTATAAATAGTTTAGAGTAATTGAATTGTTTAAATAAATAAATAAAATCTACCATCTTTATATTTGTCCCAATCCAAAACCAATTTATGCTATCTTTACCATTAGCTTAAATCTGATTGGTACCTTTTGAATTAAAAAAAAAAAAAAATCTGATTGGTACTTTAACTCGGTTGAATATCTCGATCTATAAATCTGTATGATCATTTCATTATTTGTTGCTATTTTGAGTTACAGATCATATATTCTCAAATCTCTTTGTTTTTTTTGTATCAAACCACTTGCAAATATTAAATTATGTGAGTCATGATATACAAAAATTTCAAGATATATACAAGTATTTAAAAATGAATAATGCTATATACACTAATTAGTATACCAATTAATGTACTACCGGATAATGTAATATAATTTTAGAAATTTTGGGTCTTTGTAATTTGTATAATGAGTGAAATCATAATTTTAAAATAACAATATCATAACTATATTAGTATACTAACTAGTATACTAATTGATATATGTAGCACCATCAATTTTGAAATAGAAAAAATAGATAAATTTAAGACAAAGGACACAAGCCGACATTCTAAATACCAAATTAATATGTAATATATATATATATATATGCTACATCAATGTTAAATGGCAAATAGAATGAAGCATGTGATGCCAAGAATCATTAGTGAGTCTCAATCAGCATTTGTGGGGGGTCGGAATATTCTGGACGGGATCCTTATTGCAAATGAGGTAGTTGATGGGTGGAGAAAATCGAACAAGAAAGGTCTAGTGTTGAAACTAGACTTTGAAAAGGCTTATGATTCGGTCAATTGGGATTTCTTGTTTAATATGTGTGCCAATTTCGGATTTGGTGAAAAATGGGTGAGATGGTTGCAAGCTTGTGTAGCCTCCACAAAAGTGTCAGTTTTAGTGAATGGTTCACCTACTGAGGAGTTCTGCCCACAGAGAGGCCTACGGCAAGGGGACCCATTATCTCCCTTTCTATTCAATATAGTGGCTGAGGGACTTAATATTTTGTTTGACAGAGCAAAAGAAATGGGTTTAATTGAAGGAGTTACTATAGGCAATCATGGGGTAAAAGTAACGCACCTACAATTTGCTGATGACACAATTCTATTTTGTGAAGCTCAGTGGGTGGTAGTGGTAACCGTCAAAAGAATACTTAGGTGTTTTGAACTTATATCAGGGCTGAAAATTAACTATCACAAGAGTGTGATTGCTGGGGTTGGTGTGGATGAAGAGATGCTTCAAGGTTTTGCTTCTCGATTAAATTGCACATATCAAAACTTGCCTCTTAAGTACCTTGGGTTACCTCTAGGAGCCAACCCTGGGAGGAAAAGTACTTGGAAACCAGTCTTGGACAGATTTAAACATAAATTACCCTCATGGAAGAGAAGGTTGCTCTCGTTTGCTGGGAGGCTAACTTTGATTAAATCTGTTTTGAGTAACTTGCCTATTTACTACATGTCCTTGTTCAAATTACCAGTGGGGGTGGCTAAAGAAATTGATAAAATTCAAGCAAATTTCCTATGGGGGGGTTCAGATCTGAGAAGAAAAGTTCACATGGTTAAATGGGAAGCCATTACCAAGAGTACAAACTTAGGAGGTTTGGGTGTTAGAAGAGCTGCAGATATGAATCAGTGTCTATTAATGAAATGGTGGTGGAGGTTTGGGGCAGAAAATCACACTTTGTGGAAGGATGCTATATGTTCAAAGTACAATATGGGGGGTGGAAGGTGGCTGCCACATATGGAAGGAAATATCAAAGCTTCAAAAATCTGGTCTGATATAATTAAGGCAGTTAGATCTCAGCCTGAATTTTTAAACTTCTATCTTGATAATGTAGCCATTCAGCTTGGTAATGGTAGGAGAGCTCACTTTTGGTTAGATAAATGGTCCGGGGAATTGTGTCTTAAGACTGAGTTTCCCAGGCTATTCTCTTTGTCCACCGATAAGTATGGAACAGTTTCTGAATTTTACTCCAGAAGAAGAGGGCTGCAGGATTGGAATTTGGATTTTAGGAGGCCTTTGTTGGCCTGGGAGGAGGAGGAGGTTCGTAGGTTATATATCTTAATCAGTAATGTACCAGCTCTTCGGGCCTCAAGTCCAGATATTTGGAAATGGAAGGCTGATCCAGCTGGGTTGTTCTCTGTTACATCAGTGTACAATAGATGTGAATTGTTCTTGGGGCCTGTTAGGAATATGGCAGTGGCAGTTTGGCATAATTGTGCTCCACCTAAAGTTAAATTCTTTGGGTGGTTGGCATGGCAAGGTAAGGTGAAAACATCAAGTTTCCTGCAAAGAATAGGGATCTTAGATGCGAATGCTAATGTAGGTTGTGTCTTCTGTCATGATGAGGTGGAAACAGTCTATCATATCTTGCTATTTTGCCCTTTTGCTTGGCTGCTGTGGTCCCATATTATGAAATGGTGGGGTGTTCAGTGGGTTATACCAAACTCAGTGGAAAGATTGTTGGATTGGTGGTCTTTTTGTAAGATGAAAAAGATTGAGAAGCAGCTATGGAAGGTTGTGCCTATGGCTGTCCTTTGGTCCTTATGGAAGCATAGAAACGACTGTGTGTTTAATGGGCTGCAGCCAAATGTTGAAGATCTTTGTGAGCTGGTCAAATTAAGAATAGCTGTGTGGGTTAAATCCTCCCCAGTCAAACTGGAGTTCTCTGTCAATGATATAGTCCTTAACTTGCAGCAGGTCCAATATTGTATTCGTCATAGGAGTTGAGCATTGATCCTGGAGTGTGTGTCTACTGGAGTAAACATCAGATTCAGTTCTTGCTAAACCACAAATCAGTAGTTTTGAGGTGTAGAAGCTAAATCTGAATCTGAATAGACCCAAGATTTTAATATCCTCAACTTGGCTATGCTTTGAATATGCCAGCAGTTGAAGGTGAGTCTACTGCTGGTGTCTGTCTGCTGCTAATCTTGGGTGCTTATTTCTTTAGTGTTGCTAGGAGAGTGCAAATTGACAGATTTGGTAGGCTGTGTGATTGCTTCCAGTATTATGGGAAGGAAGAAGTTTGTAGCTGCTTGCTGTATAATTTCTGCTGTTGAAGTCTGTGGATGCTTGATGGGTATGGGTGTGCATCCTCTGCTGGGTAGCAAGGAAGAAGTTTCTAAGGATAAAGACACTTCACAGCTGTTTTGGTGTAGATTCTAAGTACTTTTGGCATCTTGCTGCTGTTTGTTTCTGCTATGGGAAGGAAGAAGTTGGTGAAGTTCTGCTGTATAATATGATCTGGCTTTGATATGGGTGTGAATCCTCTGCTGGGTAGCAAGGAAGAAGTTTCTAAGGATAAAGGCACATCACAGCTGTTTGTTTAGAATGGGTTATAAAGGCACATCATTTGGCATCTTGCTGCTGTTTGTTTCTGTTAGTGGGTTGTGATGTATGGCTGATTCTCTTTTGGCTGCTGCTGGTGACTAGAAAATGTTGTCTAGCAACATAGCAGCTTTGTTTTGGTGTTTTGGTCTGTTTATTTCGTTGGTTCCTCACCAACTTAGGGGTGCTAGCAAATGATAGAATGGGCTCTTTGGTGCCAACCTAGTTGGGATCATTTAGCTCATTGTGATGCTCCTGCACTCTTCTTTTCTTTATTGGTGTAATTCTTTGTACCTTGTACTAGTTTTCACATCAATAAAATTTCTTTTTTGCTGATCAAAAAAAAAAAAAAAATGGTGTCATTTGAGAATGTAAAACCATTGCATGATGATCGCGTTTGGCATATATATTAAGGCCACGCTTGTTTGGTGGATTAGGTTAGATGAGATTATTAGTGATAGGATGATTAGCAAAGAGATTATTAATGTGAAGATTGCTAGTGAAGAGATTAAGTAAAAGTGTATTTGTTATGATGATAATGTGAGAGATGATTAATGATGGGATTGTTAAACTGTTTTTATATAAAATAAATAAATAAAATATTTCTATATTAAAAAAAAAAACTAAAACAAATATTAAAACAAATAGGTACACTTGGTAAAAATAAAATAAAATTTATATGTAAAATAAAGTCAATCCACTCGCTATTTTCCTAATCTCACCCAAAATCCAACCAAATTAATCCCCCTACTGAGGGGGATTACTAAGCCCCTCCGACTAACTATTACTCCTCCCTATTAAATCATCACCAAACAAACTATGGATAGAACTCACAGCCATATCACTCCAATCCCCACCCCACGCCGGTAAACAAACATGGCCTGAGGATCTTCTTATGTTCAACTTGCTATTCCATGTACATAGATATTACAGAGACATATATGGGGTCACTCTCAAAACAATGATAAATGCTTTACTGTTTTGGAAATATTAATAATGAACTATCTATCTTTTAGAATATATTTGTCCCACCACCTTAGTCCTCTCTCTATATAGAGCTTCTCATCATACCTCAAGTTCTTCACGGCCAAATCTTAACTCTCTCTTCACTACAAGGATTCTTCAACCATCTCTCATCCAACATCTTCCCAACCATGGCCACCATGTCGGCTCAGGGAGCTGAAAAGCCAGTTGTTATCTTCAGCAAAAGCGATTGTTGCTTTGGCCACACCATCAAAACACTGATATACAGTTTTGGGGCTAGTCCTGCTGTTTATGAGCTTGATGAACTTCCCTATGGACGACAACTGGAAAGAGAGTTGTCGTCATTAAGATGTCGACCTAGCGTATCCGCTGTGTTCATGGGGGGGAGTTGGTTGGCAGTTCTAATGAGGTCATGAGCCTCCATATCCGGGGCAAGCTAGTCCAATTGCTCAAAAAAGCTAAAGCTATATTTATATAGGATGCCAAACTAGTAGCTATTTTTGCTTTTGTAGCGAATGAGAATAGACCTACTTAACTATGAGCCTCTTTTTTTATGTGGAGAGGTTTGATGAGAAGTACTAATTGTGTTTTTAAGGTGTATTTTCTTTTTGTTGTACTAAATCATTAATGTCATACTTAGTTTATTTACAACTACTGTGTCTTGAACATAATATTTCTCCATTTTATGTATTTTCCATATGCATAAATGGAAATTTTAAGAGATGAGCAGAACGTAAACTATGTACCTAAGAAGCACATTATATTCAAAGCAAACTTAGCAATCTTTTTGTTGTATTTGTGATTTTGAAAGTGGTTATATATATGATTTGAAGAACATTGTTGTATATACTGATCCTGGAAATGTCTAATAATCTAAACATTCAACTATGTTGGGAGTCTTTACCCTCTTGACTCTGTCAAACTCCAACAATTGTCTAGATTAAATATTGCCTCTCCAAGTCTTTTGCTATTGGTTAGTGTTTGCACCCGATTGGATTTGCCTTTTCATGCCAACTTAGTTGAGATGAAAAAGTTTTGTCATAATGTATTATGCACTCTGTTTCATATGTTCTCGAAAACATCGCTATTAATTCCTACCATTCTTCTAAGAACCCCCACCTCCTCCATTATTTTTAATTCCAATTTTGTCCCAACCTAAAATTCCACTTTTACCATCATCCCTAATCTTCTAACCCTAATTTTTCAAACCATAACCCTAATCATCTCTGGTAGTCTCCACCATCACAGCCCATCTCTCAACCTTATGCCGCCCCCATAACCCATCTTCGACCATCCCTTACCATCGCCTCTCTCCAACTCTCCTCTACCACTCTCTCCTTTACATTTTCCACCCCCTATAGTTCCTCTTCCTCTTCATCTTCTTATTTCGATCGAGGAACAGTGGCAGTTGCAAATCTAGGGTTTGCAACAGCGAAGTGGAATCTAAAGAGAAGAGTCTTGCGGCAGTGGCGGCTAAACAGCGATGGCACGACGACCGACAATGGTGGCAAAATCAAGATCGAGATCACGAGAGGGAGAAGAGGGCTCACAACGATGGTGTTGGATGTGGGTTTGGTAGACGGACGAAGAACAGAAAAGAGATGGGATGTGGATGTGGATTGCAACGGCAAGATGGTGACACCAGTGGGTGGAGGGGGTGGAAAGGGTTTCGAATGCCGACAGGTGGGATTGTTGGTGGCGAGAGCCGTTGGCGAAAGGAAAAATAGAAGAAAAGTTGGGTGCAAAAGAAAAAGGGTAGAGTTGAAATTAAGGTGCGAGTTTAAAAAGATTTATTTTACTAAGTGAGGGTTCAAAATAGTTGAGGGATCTAAAGAATAAAAGTATGAGTGAATAGCAGCACCGTTCTCTATTTGGTTAATGCCTTTTGACTACATCAATAAAAACTTATTTTGCTTATCAAAAAAATTATTGTCAGAGAGAATAAATTGTCTCCAATGCTGATAGAAAACTGGACCATTTCAGTTCAGTCTTTTGGGCCTGTTATAGGGCCCACTTCCATGATCTGATTTGTCAATCACCAAAACTCTAGTATATTCATAAAAAAAATTATAATAATATTAGATTAATTCAATAATTATATTTACATAATTTCATCAAATTATGTAAATATTAATATACACACAAGGTATAATTATGATAATTGATATTCTCAAAAAAAATTGTACTATTTTAATTTTAAATCAAAGGGTAGTTTTGGAAATTTAATATTTTTGAAATGTAATAATTGTACTATCAAAGAAAGCTAGATTTTCTAAAGGGAATCAATATTTTGAAACGGAGAGAGCATTTTTTAAATCATTATTTATATCCATTCTTTGAAAACCTAAAAAATAAAATTATATAATTATAATTATCTGATCAATTATTTTTTAATGAACGATCAATTCAATACACAAAATTCTAAATGATCAACAAATTATATTATCAAAATAGAATCCACAATGGACCCACAAGGTGAACTGGACCGTCCAATTCTTTTGGATAGGCCCATAAAAATCTACCCCCTAAAAACTTGAGGATAAGATGCAAGATTTCAAATTCGAGGATAAGATGCAAGATTTCAAATTCGAGTCACTCAAGAGACTTTAAAGGTTTGTCCGTAACTTAAGTACCTTGACATTAGTCGAAGTTCGTACAAATTGATCCGGACACCGGTTAAAAAAATAATAAATAAATAAATAATTTGGAACAGTGGAGGCAAGTGATGGATATTAAAGAAGAAAACAACAGCACATAATATATGCCAACAAGATTAAGATGCCCACTTTCACTATCATAATCACACAACACTCTTCTTGCAGATTATGATAACAGATTTTAGAGAATAAATCAGAGATTTTTTAGATACAACATGGGTGTTAAAAGAATAATTTTGAGGAATTAAAGATGAGTTCTTATTATTTGAGTATTGCTGAAACAGTGAATTAAACTTTGTTCAAGTGAAAATGCTAAGGTTGTGTTTGGTTGGGATATTTGATAAGGGAAAAGGTAGGTGAAATGTGAATAAAGTATACTTACATTTCATCTAGTTTTACACACATTTTTCTTTTTCCTTTCTAAATTTCTTCTCAAATCTCCCAACTAAATGCAATCTAAGCAACAAAATATTTGTGTATATATATAAAAAGTCATATAGAATAAATTAGCAGCTTCATTTTGTGATTATATCCATGTGCATATAAATGAGTTAAGATGCATTATTTTGGTTACAGTTTATTTTTATAACATTACGTTTTTCATTTTCCTTTTTCTTTTTTTGCAATTGAAAAAGCAACAAAGGTGAATAAAGTTGGAAGTATACAAATGGCCTCATTTAGAAATTCAGTCTTTTTCTAGAGAGAGAACCATACAATTTGCAGAAAACTTTAGCTAAGAAAAAACAAATCTATAAAATATATATATAAATAAAAAGTGTGGATGCGACGACCCGATCTTGCATTCTATTTTTAAATTCTGTTTGATTGCATTTGCATGTATTGTATTCATTCACCAAAGTTGACATTCTCCACTCCTTATCAAAAGGTGTACAAGGTTATCTTATATCACAAATGGTAAGTTCTAATGGTTATATTGTGATAGTATATAATTTTATATATAAAAAACAATCAATTTTATATACATACATTTCATATAAAAAGATCTATCAGAATATCATATTTCAAAAATATAACGGTCATATTATTCTAGTGGGATTTTTTGTATATATTTTTTGCCAAAAAAAATTATCTTATTATAATTTTCTCAGGTAGCATGAGCCCTACAATGCCTTAAAAGTGAAGGATCTTAATCACTTGGCTAAGGCTTCCCTATTCTCAAATGCTTTTGTATACATGTACTATTGTACTTCTAATCATTAGATTAGATGAGAATTTTGAAATTCGTGAATCTCAAGACATGATTTAATTAAAACAATAAAAGAATTTGAAAATAGAAGATCCCGTGCCTAATCACCCAATAAGGCATGATCCAATGCTTTCAAATTGCAGTTTGGCATACTTTGCCTCTTTTTGAATTAAATAGTAACAAACCATTAATTTGATGCGCTAAAAGTATATTATATATATATAGTAGGCCTTTTTCCCACAAAGAATCACACATGATGATAAAAGAAAATGTAACAGGATTGTTCCAGCACATTGTTTTGCAACACTGCTAATCCTGTGCACCATTTTAGGAAAATGCTACCCATAATTTTATTTTTTATTTCATTTTCTCACTTTTAGACACAAATCAGTGAGTCTTATGTCATTTACTGATGTGGATTGTATTGTCATGTATCTAAGCGTTCAAATAAAATAATAATAAAATGAGATTATATTTAGAATAACTCATAATTTAACGTATAGAGAACATCTTAGCAGCATTTCTTTCAAATTAGAGCCATGTGATTCTATTCTAGAAATGAACAATGTGGTAGGCATATCTTCTTCTCCTCCTCCTCCTAGAAAGGATGATTATGTGAATTTTATTATAATATTTATTTTTTTTTTCACTATGCTCTTCCAAATTTCTATTTTCTTATTCATTCTCTATCAGCTTTCGGTTTTGCTTGAATTGAACTCGATGAGAATCTTTTCATGGGAGAGCAGAAAAAAAAGATACCCCAATTGGATAAACCCAACATCTATGTCCACCTCACCAGATGCTCCAAGATTAGGTCTACCATGAAGTCTTTTTGAGAGTTTTATTCCATCACATGCCAAGTAAACAAAATCAGACTCAGTCATTAAAAATATAAATAAACATATATGTGTGTGTGCGCGCGTGCGCGCATAAAGTATTAGTTTGATATTAGGGATGGCAATTTGAACCCCACCCGACGGAGACCCGACCCCCCGTCCCCGATAAGAGTGGTTTTTTTTCTAAAAAAATACCCCCGACAGGCCGGGGATGGTATTTGAAATTAAATCCCCGATCAGTTTCGGACCGAGGACGGGGATAGCTTTCACAGCCCTGGACCCAGCCCGTCGCCGACCCTGTTTTTTCCCAAAATAAAATTACCATACTACCCCTCCATTCATTCATATATATATATATAACTCCCCTTTTTTTAGTAGCCCTCTTATCTGTAAAACAAAAGTCACTTACATAACTCAAAAAAGTGTCTCTCTCTCACTCACTCTCTCTCTGAGTCACATAATCCCCGATCAGACTCTCTCTCTCTCTTCTCTCACTCTCTCTCCTCTCCACAGTCGGCGATGGCGTCGTCGTCTCCTCCTCCTCCTCCGTCGCCTCCTCCTCTTCCATCACCTCTCACCGCCTCCTCCTCCGTCACCTCTCGCCGCCTCCTCCTCCGTCGCTTCCTCCTCCTCCTCCTCCTCCTCCTCCAGGCCACCGCCGAACCTTCATACTCCGTCGCCTCTCGCCTCCTCCTCCCTCCACCACAGCAGATCTAAGCAGATCGCCTCTCATCGTCGTCTCTGTGTGTGTGTCTCTAAGTCGATCTGTCTGTATTTTTTTTATTTTTTTTTTATTTTTTTTTTGTTGATGACGTTGCCGTTGATGATGTTGTTGTTGATGAAAATGATGTTGTTGATGATTTATTGTTGAGAGAGAAAGCTAAACACAGAGAAAGAGAGAGAGTGTTACGGGGATTTTTCGGGGTCGGAGAAACCCGATTCCCCTTAGGGAGCGGGGGCAGCAGCGGGGGGAGTGATGGGTTTCCCGCCAGGGATCAGGGCCGGGAACGGGAATTTGGTAGCTTCGGAGATCGGGGACGGGGGGTGTGATCCCCGGCCCGTTGCCATTCCTATTTGATATACATTGTTCATCCATATTCTAATAACTCAAGTCTTTGAGACATTCAGTGACTTAACATGGTAATTAGAGTTATGGTATTATTTTCTAATAGTTTTAGACTTTTAGGGTGACTTTAACATAATGACACATAGCACTCGTTTTATCTTGACATATATTGGACTTAATCTTAATAAAAATTGTTACATATCACTTCTTTCTTCTTCTTTTTTTCACAATTTTATATCACTCCGAACATGGGATTGTTTCTAAATAATGAACCAATTATGAGTGATCCATATAAGTG